>JAXLNO010004152.1:1726360-2298496 GCA_038087875.1 Malacoraja senta
TGCGCACAGGTTGGTGTCCTCAAAGAGCCCCACCAGGTAAGCCTCGCTGGCCTCCTGCAGGGCCATGACGGCCGAGCTCTGGAAGCGCAGGTCTGTCTTGAAGTCCTGAGCGATCTCCCGCACCAGGCGCTGGAAGGGCAGTTTGCGGATGAGCAGCTCGGTGGATTTCTGGTAGCGCCGGATCTCCCTCAGAGCCACGGTGCCGGGCCTGTAGCGATGAGGCTTCTTCACTCCGCCCGTGGCTGGAGCGCTCTTCCGCGCCGCTTTGGTCGCCAGCTGTTTGCGAGGAGCTTTCCCTCCGGTCGATTTGCGCGCTGTCTGCTTGGTCCGGGCCATTCTCCTTCAACAGTGGGAGCACAGTGTGAAATACAGGGACTGAATGTCGGAGCCGGCTCTGGGATCGGCTTTTTAAAGCGTTAGTGAAGGGCCGGCCCACAGCCTCTGAATGGATGGAGCAGAGATGTCACTCACGGTGTCCCATCCCTGCGAGTGGCTGCAGGTTTGTCAGCACCAGGCGGCAGTTTCAGATGGTTTGAGGCCGGGGAGGGGGGAGAGAGGGGGAGAGGAAGGGGAGGGGCGATACAGAGATTTGTGACCTGCGGGTGGGGTGGGTTAAGCTCAGCCAACCAGAGAGCACACATTCCATGAGTGTTATTGGTTGAGGATAGATTTTCAAATTGCCCGCCAATTTCGTCGCAGTCGGTAAACGAGGGCAGTCTTTTTGTCTTATAGTTCTGAATTCATCCTGTTTCTGTCAACATGATATCAAATTCACTTAAACTTCTCCCTTAAATAATTGACCGAATATGCGGCGCGGATTTACAGACCGGATCCCGGTGCAGAGGGAATTTGGCTCTGCCCGTGACTGGAAATAAACGAATGTTACTAAGGGAACGGGTTGGAGTCGACCCTCCTGCTGCTGCATTAATCACGAGGTACATTGGGGAAAAGGGAAGCTGACATCGCCTTGTGTATGATCTTTTACTGTAGGCTGTCGATATTCTTTGCATCTCTAATGAACGCGGGGATCAAGCAAAACACTTTTGCGTTCAGTGGTCGAACAAGTTTCATAAAGTACATTACAATCTGCATCTACTCCCACTCCCGGGTCACTGCTGTCACTGTGAGGCTGTCGGCGGCTCTGAGAAGAGCCTTTGTTTTGAGTTCGAATAAAGGGAGTAGTTATTTTGCCGCCGAACGCGTAGAGAGTGCGGCCCCGGCGTTTACCAGCGTACACCACATCCATGGCAGTGACCGTCTTGCGCTTGGCAAGCTCCGTGTAGGTGACCGCGTCCCTGATCACATTCTCCAGGAAAACATTCAGCAATCCGCGGGTCTCCCCTTAGATTAGACACGAGAGCCGCTTGACCCCGCCACGCCGAGCCAGGCGGCGGATAGCTGGCTTGGTGATGCCCTGAATGTTATCGTGAAGCACTTCCGGTGCCCCTTTCCCTCTGCCAGACATGATTCTATTTCTGTCAAACTGCTGCTGTCTCCTTTTTTTACACAGCACCCGACGTGAGAGAGAGATAGAGAGAGGGAGACGGGGGATAGAGATGGGTGATAGAGAGAAGGGGAGAGGGAGCGGGAGAGAGAGAAAAAGAGAGAGGGAGAGAGGAAGTGGGGGGAAGGGGGGAGAGGTACCATTCCACAGTAAAAGTTAGTCATTGTTATTATCATTATGTCAAATTAGTTTGTCTACTTCCAGTTCATCCCAGAGCCCGTTCCCTCTGCCCACAATGCCCACCCAACACGGTGCAGCAGTTTACAGTCGCTTTAACACGGATGATTAGGGTAACATACTGAGTTGGAGCTTGGGCTCTGAGGGGGGGGGGGGGGGAGGATTCTGTCAGTGTCATTTTGTGACTCATGGCTTTGATTGGAGCCGGAAGCCAAACGCATGCCCAGTCCGATTGAGGCTTGGCCCGGTCATACTATTGTGTTTTATTCCAGACACTGGATACCGGGAGGAGGGTTGGGGGTGCAGTGAATGTGAGCGAGTTACGAGGGAGTCCCGGTAATTTAAACGATTCCCCTCTGGCACTGGATCTTTCCTTATAGATGTGGGTGGTTCTGAGAAGAGTCTTAAACGGCACCTTCTCCCTTACCGGTCTTGAATCATCCCGAGGCATTGGTCTGAACCAGGGAACAGTTTGCTAATTTCCTCTTGATGCCCATCTTGATCATGTGGCGGGACTTCTCCACATCCACGCCCTTGGCGGCCAGACCCTTCTTTGTCACAAAGAAAGTCATCCCTCGGCGATCGTGGCAATCTTCACAATGTTGTCAATCTGGTCGCCCAGCTTGGGACCGGCTGCCTTGGTCCGGACGGGCGCCTTCTTCTTGGGAGCCTTGGTTTGAGCGGCGGAGGCGGCTGGAGGAGCCGCATCGGCGGTTGCTGTCTCGGTCATGTCGGCGACCCTGCACAAGCTCTCTCTGATACTCAGGACCAAAGATCCTATAGCGGACACCAACCTTGCTATAGAGGGGTTGCACGTAAGGTCACTGGGTCATAGGGCGTGACGAACGGAGCAGCTCAATCCATGTGGAGTACATGGCAGCTTCCGGCACACACTGTTAACACACGGAACGCGTACCTTACCTGTTAAAAACCGCTGAAATTGTCATTTTTTGCGATATAAATATTTGTGGGTGCTGTCATTGAAAGCGGGAAGGTTTGTTCTGAACCCGAGCACCAAGGTGTAAGCGGCCGAAGGAGCGCATCCCTCGAGACAGCATCGACTTTCCCCCACGGGTCAGCGCTGTCCGGCCACGGCCGCCCTCCGCCCAGTCTCCCGCTGTGGGCCGCACTGTCACGGGCTGTGGGTCGGCAGCGCCCATACACGGGGCCGGGGTCGGCGCGGGGCCGATGTCGGGGGGGGGGTGGGGGGGGGGCCGGAGCGGAGTCGAAGTGTGGCCGGGGTCGCAGCTCCAGGTAACATCAGCTGCAGCAGAGTTGGGGACGGTCTGCTCCCTCTGCTCAAAGATCTTATAGCTCGCTATAGGATCTTTGCCTCTGCCCACCCAGAGTCACTGACCGCGCTGCACCGACACCCCAATCTCTTCCACCTCCTCCTCCTCCCTTACAAAGGAAATTGTAAGGGTAAAAAGACCCTAATAGGACTTATCCACAGCCCCCCAAACAGGAGCCTGGATATAGGGTGCAAGTTGAATCAGGAGTTAAAATTGGCATGCTACGGTTGTTATGGGTGATTTCAACATGCAGGTAGACTTGGAAAATCAGTTTTGGACTGAACCCCAAGAAAGGGTGCTTGTAGGGTGCGGTGCCTCTGTGATGGATTCTTAGAGCAGCGTCTATTGGAGCCTACCAGGGAGAAGGCAATTCTGGATTCATGTTATGTAATGAACCGGATTTGATAAAGGAACTGGAGGTTAAGGAGCCATTAGGAGGTAGTGACCATAATATGGTCAGGTTTAATCTACAATTGGAGAGGGAGAAGGGTAAATCGGAAGTGTCAGTGTTACAGTTGAACAAAGGGGACCATGGAGCCATGAGGGAGGAGCTGGCCAAAGTTGCCTGGAAAGATACTCTAGCAGAGATGACAGTGGAACAACAATGGCAGCTATTTCTGGGAATAATACAGAAGGTGCAGGATCAGTTCATTCCAAAGAGGAAGAAAGATCCTAAGGGGAGAAAGGGGCGACCGTGGCTGACAGTATAAAAATAAAAGATAAGAAGTACAACATAGGAAAGATGAGCGGGAAGCAAGAGGACTGGGTAATGTTTAAAGAGCAACAGAAGATAACTAAAAAGGCAATGCAGGGAGAAAGTCATGGAGTCTGATAGCCCTCCAGACGTCCACATCTGCGCCAGGTGTATCGAGATGGGGTTCCTAAGGGACCATATTAGGAACCTGGAGCAGCAGCTCGATGACCTCCGTCTGGTCAGGGAGAGCGAGGAAGTCATTGAGAGGAGTTACAGGGAGGTGGTCACTCCAAGACCACAGGAGGCAGGCAAGTGGATCACGGTTGGGAGAGGCAAGGGGCACAGGCAGGGACTAGAGAGTACCCCGGTGGCTGTACACCTTGACAATAAGTACTCCTGTTTGAGCACTGTTGGGGGGGACAGCCTACCTGGGGTAGCGACAGCAGCCGGGCCTCTGGTACAGAGACCGGTCCTGTTGCTCAGAAGGGTAAGGAAAAGAAGAGGAGGGCAATACTAATAGGGGACTCTATAGTTAGGGGGTCAGACAGGCGATTCTGTGGACGCAGTCGGGAGACCCGGATGGTAGTTTGCCTCCCTGGTGCCAGCGTCTGTGATGTGTCTGAACGTGTCCAAGATATCCTGAAAGGGGAGGGAGAGGAGCCCGAGGCCGTGGTACATATAGGTACCAATGACATAGGTAAAAAAAGAGAAGAGGTCCTGAAAGGAGAATTTAGGGAGTTAGGAGGGGAGTTAAAGAGAAGGACAGCAAAGGTAACAATCTCGGGATTACTGCCTGTGCCACGCGACAGTGAGAGTAGGAATGGAGCGAGGTGGAGGATAAATGCGTGGCTGAAGGACTGGTGCAGAGAGCAGGATTCAAATTTCTGGATCATTGGGACCTCTTTTGTGGAAGGTGCGACCTGTACAAAAGGATGGGTTGCACTTGAACCTGAGGGGGACCAATATCCTGGCGGGGAGATCTGCAAAGGCTACTGGGGAGACTTTAAACTAGAATGGTTGGGGGGAGGGACTCAAATAGAGAATGCTATTAGACAGTGTGTGAGGCAGGAGGCAGAGAAGGAAAGCACTCAGACCCAACATGTAGGGGGGAAAGAAGAAAACAATAAGAAACAGAGAATAAGAGGTGGTGGGGTTCTTAAATGGGTGAGCAGAGAAACAGAGGGGTGTAAAATGCGGGCGGAAGCAATAGGTAGCAAGGTGAAAAGTAAAAGTGGCAGGCAGACAAATCCAGGGCAAAAATCAAAAAGAGCCACTTTTCAACATAATTGTATAAGGGGTAAGAGCGTTGTAAAAACAAGCCTGAAGGCTTTGTGTCTCAATGCAAGGAGCATTCGTAATAAGGTGGATGAGTTGAACGTGCAGATAGCTATTAATGATTATGATATAGTTGGGATCACGGAGACATGGCTCCAGGGTGACCAAGGCTGGGAGCTGAACATCCAGGGATATTCAATATTCAGGAGGGATAGAGAGAAAGGAAAAGGAGGTGGGGTAGCATTGCTGGTTAGAGAGGAGATTAACGCAGTGGAAAGGAAGGACATTAGCTTGGAGGATGTGGAATCGGTATGGGTAGAGCTGCGAAACACTAAGGGGCAGAAAACGCTGGTGGGTGTTGTGTACAGGCCACCTAGCAGTAGTAGTGAAGTTGGGGATGGCATCAAACAAGAAATTAGAAATGCGTGCAACAAAGGCAAAACAGTTATAATGGGTGACTTCAATCTACATATAGATTGGGTGAATCAAATTGGCTGGGGTGCTGAGGAAGAGGATTTCTTGGAATGTATGCGGGATAGTTATCTAAACCAACATGTAGAGGAACCAACGAGAGAGCAGTCTATTCTAGACTGGATATTGAGTAATGAGGAAGGGTTAGTTAGCAGTCTTGTTGTGCGTGCCCCCTTGGGCAAGAGTGACCATAATATGGTTGAGTTCTTCATTAGGATGGAGAGTGACATTGTTAATTCAGAAACAACGGTTCTGAACTTAAAGAAAGGTAACTTTGAGGGTATGAGACGTGAATTGGCCAAGATTGACTGGCAATTAGTTCTAAAAGGGTTGACGGTGGATATGCAATGGAAGGCATTTAAAGACTGCATGGATGAACTACAAAAATTGTTCATCCCAGTTTGGCAAAAGAATAAATCAGGGAAGGTAGTGCATCCGTGGATAACAAGGGAAATCAGGGATATTAACAAAGCAAAAGATGATGCGTACAAATTAGCCAGAAGAAGCAGCATACAAGAGGACTGGGAGAAATTCAGAGACAAGCAGAGGAGGACAAAGGGCTTAAATAGAAAGGGAAAATAGATTATGAAAGAAAACTGGCAGGGAACATAAAAACTGACTGCAAAAGTTTTTATAGATATGTGAAGAGAAAGAGATTAGTTAAAACAAATGTAGGTCCCTTGCAGTCAGAAACAGGTGAATTGATCATGGGGAACAAGGGTATGGCGGACCAATTGAATAACTACTTTGGTTCCGTCTTCACTAAGGAAGGCATAAATAATCTGCCGGAAATAGCAGGGGACCGCGGGTCAAAGGAGATGGAGGAACTGAGTGAAATCCAGGTTAGTCGGGAAGTGGTGTTGGATAAATTGAATGGATTAAAGGCCGATAAATCACCAGGCCAGATAGGCTGCATCCCAGAGTACTTAAGGAAGTAGCTCCAGAAATAGTGGATGCATTAGTGATAATTTTTCAAAACTCTTTAGATTCTGGAGTAGTTCCTGAGGATTGGAGGGTAGCAAACGTAACCCCACTTTTTAAGAAGCGAGGGAGAGAGAAAACGGGGAATTACAGAGCAGTTAGTCTAACATCGGTAGTGGGGAAACTGCTAGAGTCAGTTATTAAAGATGGGATAGCAGCACATTTGGAAAGTGGTGAAATCATTGGACAAAGTCAGCATGGATTTACGAAAGGTAAATCATGTATGACGAATCTTATAGAATTTTTCGAGGATCTAACTAGTAGAGTGGATAGGGGAGAACCAGTGGATGTGTTGTATCTGGACTTTCAGAAGGCTTTCGACAAGGTCCCACATAAGAGATTAGTATACAAACTTAAAGCACACGGTATTGGGGGTTCAGTATTGATGTGGATAGAGAACTGGCTGGCAAAGGAAGCAAAGAGTAGGAGTAAACGGGTCCTTTTCACAATGGCAGGCAGTGACTAGTGGGGTACTGCAAGGCTCAGTGCTGGGACCCCAGCTATTTACAATTTATATTAATGAGCTGGATGAGGGAATTGAAGGCAACATCTCCAAGTTTGCGGATGACACTAAGCCGGGGGGCATTGTTAGCTGTGAGGAGGATGTTAGGAGACTGCAAGGTGACTTGGATAGGCTGGGTGAGTGGGCAAATGTTTGGCAGATGCAGTATAATGTGGATAAATGTGAGGTTATCCACTTTGGTGGCAAAAACAGGAAAGCAGACTATTATCTAAATGGTGGCCGATTAGGAAAAGGGGAGATGCAGCGAGACCTGGGTGTCATGGTACACCAGTTATTGAAAGTAGGCATGCAGGTGCAGCAGGCAGTGAAGAAAGCGAATGGTATGTTAGCTTTCATAGCAAAAGGATTTGAGTATAGGAGCAGGGAGGTTCTACTGCAGTTGTACAGGGTCTTGGTGAGACCACACCTGGAGTATTGCATACAGTTTTGGTCTCCAAATCTGAGGAAGGACATTATAGCCATAGAGGGATGCAGAGAAGGTTCACCCGACTGATTCCTGGGATGTCAGGACTTTCATATGAAGTAAGACTGGATAGACTTGGCTTATACTCGCTAGAATTTAGGAGATTGAGAGGGGATCTTATAGAAACGTACAAAATGCTTAGGGGGTTGGACAGGCTAGATGCAGGAAGATTGTTCCCGATGTTGGGGAAGTCCAGGACAAGGGGTCACAGCTTAAGGATAAGGGGGAAATCCTTTAAGACCGAGATGGGAAAAAACTTTTTCACACAGAGAGTGGTGAATCTCTGGAACTCTCTGCCACAGAGGTTAGTTGAGGCCAGTTCATTGGCTATATTTAAGAGGGAGTTAGATGTGACCCTTGTGGCTAAAGGGATCAGTGGGTATGGAGAGAAGGCAGGTACGGGATACTGAGTTGGATGATCAGCCATGATCATATTGAATGGCGGTGCAGGCTCGAAGGGCCGAATGGCCTAATCCTGCACCTATTTTCTATGTATCTATGTATCTATGTGCCAGACAGAGAGGCGACACTGGGTCTCCTCGTGGGAAATCAGTCAGATGTGAAGCCAGTGACCATAATATTGTCCGTTAAAAAAGCAAGTAAATAAATTACATTTCAGACATACAGTGAGTTGGTGATACCACAACTGGAGTTTGTGTCCGGTGTTGGAATGTTTAAAAATACTGGGTCACTTATGAATGAAAGAGACGAGACGAATCCGAATCCAGGGATCAGAGTCTCTGATGAGCGGCGGCTTCATCGAGATTACCAGTTACTGAACTAGAAAACTACACGTAACCCCCGAGAATCCACAGCATGGGTCGAGCAGAGACGTAATCCCACCCAGGGAACTGTGCAACGGGCCAACTGTCTGAGCTGTGAATGTGTGGATGTGAACATTGTGTCTGAGAGTGTATTAAAGGGGCAGGTGACAGACTGATGTCTAGAGCCAGGATTTTGCCATGCCATGCATGCATTTTTCATGCCTTTTTTTTAATGATTTCAACAGGATAATGCCTTTTTCACAATTGCCCGCCTAAATCAGCCTTTTTTTGCCGTTTTTCTAAAAGGTCGTGCTATTTTCTCTAGTTGTACCGTGGTTACAATGATTTTTTCTATGTTAACACCTTAATATTAAAGTTATTATTAACGTGTTAACATAGTGTAACTTACAAGCATATTTCTACCATCGGAGCGAAACCAGGGATGCCACCGTCGGTCGTTCATTCGTTCGTGCCGCTGCCCACTGGATCAGTCTTCTCCAAGATCTATTTAAGAAAGAACTGCAGATACTGGAAATATCGAAAGTAGACAGAAAATGCTGGAGAAACTCAGCTGGTGAGGCAGCATCTATGGAGAGAAGGAATAGGCGGCGTTTCGGGTCATGACCCTTCTTCAGACTGATGTGGGGGAGGGGGGGTGGCGGGGAAAAAGAAAGGACGAGGCGGAGATAGTAGGATTAGAAGGAGAACTGGGAAGGGGAGGGGGAGGAGGGAGAAGGCAAGGGCTATCTAAAATTAGAGGTCAATGTTAATACCGCTGTGGTGTAGACTACCCAAGTGAAATACCCAAGCTTGTCTCCTCACTACATTTACTGCTGGCTCCAGTCACAAATCTGAGTTTTTGAGTGATCTGTGAAAGGCATTCATTGATACTGGAATTCCACTGTGGAAATTGGAAAACAAATCAATTCAGAGTTTTTTTAGAGATATACACAGAGGAACATATACCATCTGAGTCATCATTATGGAAAAATTATGTTGACAGCAACTTCAACATTGTTGTGCAGAAAATTAGAGATGAAGTTGCATGCAACAAAATATGGATCACAATAGACGAGACAACCGATGCTGTGGGGAGATACAGTGGCTTGCAAAAGTATTGATGTCATGTACATCAATGATCTGGATGATGGTGTGGAAAATTGGATTAGTAAGTATGCAGATGATACTAAGATAGGTGGTGTGGTGGATAATGAAGTAGATTTTCAAAGTCAACAGAGAGATTTAGGCCATTTGGAAGAGTGGGCTGAAAGATGGCAGATGGAGTTTAATGCTGATAAATGTGAGGTACTACATCTTGGCAGGACAAATCAAAATAGGACGTACATGGTAAATGGTAGAGAATTGAGGAATGCAGTTGAACAGAGGGATCTAGGAATAACTGTGCATAGTTCCCTGAAGGTGGAATCTCATGTAGATAGGGTGGTAAAGAAAGCTTTTGGTGTGCTGGCCTTTATAAATCAGAGCATTGAATATAGAAGTTGGGATGTAATGTTAAAATTGTACAAGGCATTGGTGAGGCCAATTCTGGAGTATGGAGTACAATTTTGGTCGCCTAATTATAGGAAGGATGTCAACAAAATAGAGAGAGTACAGAGGAGATTTACTAGAATGTTGCCTGGGTTTCAGCAGCTAAGTTACAGAGAAAGGTTGAACAAGTTAGGTCTTTATTCTTTGGGGCACAGAAGGTTAAGAGGGGACTTGATAGAGGTCTTTAAAATTATGAGCGGGTTAGACAGAGTTGACGTGGATAAGCTTTTTCCATTGAGAGTAGGGAAGATTCAAACAAGGGGACATGACTTGAGAATTAAGGGACAGAAGTTTAGGGGTAACATTAGGGGGAACTTCTTTACTCAGAGAGTGGTAGCTGTGTGGAATGAGCTTCCAGTGGAAGTGGTGGAGGCTGGTTCGATTTTATCCTTTAAAAATAGATTGGATGGGTATATGGACGGGAAAGGAATGGAGGGTTATGGTCTGAGTGCAGGTAGATGGGACTAGGGGGAAGTATTTATTTATTTGGAAAAAAAAAAGTTCGGCACGGACTTGAAGGGCCGAGATGGCCTGTTTCCGTGTTGTAATGGTTATATGGTTATTCATACCCCTTGAACTTTTCCACATTTTGTCACGTTACAACCAGAAACATAAATGTATTTTATTGGGATTTTATGTGATAGACCAACACAAAGTGGTGCATAATTGTGAAGTGGAAGGAAAATGATACATGGTTTTCAATTTTTTTTACAAATAAAAAACTGAAAAATGTGGCGTGCAAAAGCTTGCGGCGAATTGCCGCGCTCGCAGAGGGTTATCTTTATTTGCGATAAAGAGTCTGGCCGCCCACGGCGTCCACGTGGACAAGTCCCGCCACCTGTTCAAGATCTGCATCAAGAGGAGATTAGCAAACGGTTTCCTAGTCCAGATCAAGGGCTCCTTCAAGACCAGCAAGGGAGAAGCTGATGTAAATTTAGTTTTTTTTTAAGCGAAGGTTTCAGCAGCCAAGACATCCAAGAGCAAGAAAACCCCGACCAAGAAATCACTGGCAAAAAAATCTACCACCAAGAAACCAGCGGGTCAAGAAAGTTGGGGCCAAGAAATGTCGTGGTTTTCAATACTCAAAATTAAATCAGGCGACGCAGAGAATTCTTCAAGAAGTTTAAACTTTTATTTGCAAATAAAGCTGGAACACCCCACTCATCAACCCATGTAGATCCTTCTACAAACAAAGGATCATCACTTTTTATAGGTACACAAAAATGCTGGAGAAACTCAGCGGGTGCAGCAACATCTATGGAACGAAGGAAATAGGTAACGTTTCCGGCCGAAACCCTTCTTCAGACTGCACCCGCTGAGTTTCTCCAGCATTTTTGTGGCTCCATAGATGCTGCTGCACCCGCTGAGTTTCTCCAGCATTTTTGTGGCTCCATAGATGCTGCTGCACCCGCTGAGTTTCTCCAGCATTTTTGTGGCTCCATAGATGCTGCTGCACCCGCTGAGTTTCTCCAGCATTTTTGTGTAACCTTCGATTTTCCAGCATCTGCAGTTCCTTCTTTAACAATTCGTCATCACTTTTTATAGCATGTTCAACTCTGCTTTCCCACCCCTGTTGCATTTGCATATCCAATCATTTGCCGACATTCCCCTATCATCAGCCAATAACTTGCTCCCACCTTTCTCCTCCTTCCCAGTATTTTTCCATGCTTGCAATAGTTATAGTCACATGACTCCCTTTTTATGGCCTCTGTCAGCCATCGCTCTGAAGCAGTTACAAAGTTGCAAGGAATGTTATAGATCAGAACAAAATTACATTTTTAGATAATATATATATAAAAATAAAAGTAAAACCTGCTCAAATGTATCATCTCTTATCTCAACATAAGTAGGCTAATTAAACGTAGCAAAAGACTTAATACAAAAAAAACCAAGAAGCCGGTAAAACGCCAGGTGAAGGTGAAATCCAATAAGGCAGCGACCAAAAAGTGAAATGAAAAGCGCTGTCTGTAAAGACCAGAACCCAACGGCTATTTTAAGAGCCACCCACATCTATCAAGAGAGAGCTGATCCAAACTTAAGCGATCCCGGGACCAGGCTCAGTGCGAGGCGGAAATCATTTCAATTAACCCGGGATTCATCCTCCTAACTCGCTGTCCCTCTCTTCCCACCCCCCTCTCTGTAGATGATTAGGGATGCGGTCACCGACACTGAGCAAGCCAAGCGTAAGGCAGTCATGCGTGTGGCGTATGCTCTGATACACCAGGACCGTACTCTGTTCGGCGGCTGAAGCACCATCTTTATTCGAACACAAAACAAAGGCTCTTCAAAGAGCCGAAGATAGACACAAAAAGATAAAGTCAACCGGACTGGCAACATCAAAGATACTATGGTCAGCACCAGGCGGCAGTTTCAGTAGGTCTGTGGCCGGCGGGGGGAGAAATGAGAAATACAGAGATTTGTGACCGGCGTGTGGGGTGGGGAAGCTCAGCCAACCAGAGAGCATATGCTGCAGTGTCATTGGTTGCGGGTTTATATTTTTATAATTATGAATAATATTCAGTTTCTGTCAACTCAATATCAAATCCACTTTAACTTCTGTTTTGAATCACCGAGTCCGAATGTGCGGCGCGGACTCACAGACGCAAGACGCTATCGTATGCAGATGCCGAGAAATGTGTTCAGGTCTGGCTGAACAATTTCTAATCTTGTGATATGGACTCGATAAGAAGACAGACCGGATCCCGTTGCAGAGGGAACGGTTTCGAGTCGACTCCTGTTGCTGCATTAATCATGAGGAATATAGGTCAAAGGGAAACGGACATCGCCTTGTGTGTGATCTTTTACTGTCTGCGGCCGATATTCTTTGCATCTCTAATGAACGCGGGGATCATGCTAAACACTTATGTGTTCAGTGGTCGAACTAAAGGTTTTATTAAAGCACATCGCAATCTGCATTCACTTTCATCCCGGGTCACTGCTCTCTCTGTGGTTGGCTCTTAGAAGAGCCTTACAAGAGAGTCTGAAGTAAGGTCTCGACCCGAAACATCTCCCATTCCATCTCTCCAGAGATGCTGCCTGTCCTGCTGAGTTTAGCTTTTTGTGACTGTCTTCACATCACAGCCGTTATGCTTGGCGTGCTCAGTGTCGGTGACCGCATCTCTAATCATATAGAGAGAGGAGTGGGAAGAGAGGGACCGCAAGTTAGGAGGATGAATCCCGTGTTAATTGCAATGATATCCGCCTCGCACTGAGCCTGGTCCCGGGATCGCTTGAGTTTGGATCAGCTCTTTCCGGATAGATGTGGGTGGCTCTTAAAAGAGCCGTTGGGTTCTGGTCTTTAGACAGCGCTTTTTAATTTCTCTTTTTGGTCGCTGCCTTCTTGGATTTCGCCTTCACCGGGCGTTTTACCGGCTTCTTTGCTGCCTTTTTGGGGGGTTTTGGCGTCACCTTCTTGGGCGATGCTTTCTTTACAGCCCTTTGTTTAGCCGCTGGTTTCTTGGCCCCAACTTTCTTAGTGGAAGCTATCTTGGCCGCTGGTTTCTTGGCCCCAACTTTCTTGACCGCTGGTTTCTTGGTGGTAGATTTTTTTGCCGGTGCTTTCTTGGTTGGGGTTTTCTTGGCCGTCAGTTTCTTGCTCTTGGACGCCTTGCCTGCTGAAACCTTCGCTTTCTTTACTGACGTTACGGCCGCTTCTCCCTTGCCGATCTTGAAGGAGCCCTTGTTCTGGACCAGTAAACCGTTTACTAATCTCCTCTTGATGCACATCTTGATCAGGTGGCGGTACTTCTCCACATCGACGCCGTTGACGGCCAGACTCTTCTTTATCGCAAATAAAGACAACCCTCTGCGATCTCGGCAATCCGCCACAAGCTTGTCGATCTGGTCGCCCAGCTTGAGACCGGCTGCCTTGCTCTGGGCGGGCGCCTTCTTCTTCCTGGGAGCCTTGGTTTGAGCGGTGGGTACGGCTTGAGGAACCGCTTCAGCGGCTGCGGTCTCCGTCATATCGGCGACTATGCACAAACTCTCTCTGACACTCAGGACTGAGTGAGAAATGAAACGAGTGGCGGCGGCACTGAGCAACTTAAAGGCAGCGAGCGGACGGGGCGGAGACATCCTGCTGTCAACTCATGGCCCCTCCGCCTCGGTGTGTTTCTCTGTCTTCAAAATCCCTGTAATTCCAATTAAAATCGGACACCTCCGAGACCTAAACTGGCCTCGGTACATCTCTGAGACCGGAATGTTTATTGCAGAGTAAGTCTGATACGAATTAAAGGCAGTGCTTTCCATTTAGCCCCGTTTCACTGATGCACTGAGCGCGTTATCTGTCCAGATCGCTGACATGCTCGCTGCTTTTCGACAGAATATCGAAACCAACGTAAACTTTGCCGTGAATTCCCGCTTCAGGACTGAGCTGGGAAGTGGGGCGATTCCGTGCCACTGATATATTTACATTTTTCACCAGAGGGGCTGGGAAATCCGTCGAAGTGTTCGGACCCACAAACACAGTGACATCAGTCTGACCGTCCGCCCCTTTAATACACTCTCAGACACTATGTTCACATCTACACATTCACAGCTCAGACAGTTGGCCCGTTCCACAGTTCCCAGGGTGGGATTACCTCTCCGCTCGACCCATGCTGTGGATTCTCGGGGGTTACGTGTAGTTTTCCAGTTCAGTAACTGGTAAACTCGCTGACGCCGCCGCTCATCAGAGTCTCTGATCCCTGGATTCGGATTCGTCTCGTCTCTTTCTTATATGAGAGACCCTGTATTTTTAAACAGTCCAACACCGGACACAAACTCCAGTTGTGGTATCAACAACTCACTGTATGTCTGAAATGTATTTTATTTACTTTTTTTTAACGGATAGTATTATGTTCACTGACTACCCACTAGTCACATGTTCTGCTTGATTTCCCAATAGGAGGCCGTGTCGCCTCTCTGTCAGGCCCTTCCACATATTGTTTGCGAAATCTTTCCTGGACGCATTTAACAAATTCCACGCCTTCCATAGCCTCGAATCTATGGCAGTCCCAGTCAACATGACAGAAGTTGTAATCACCTACCAGTATAACCGTGTTATACTTACAGCCTTTTGCTACCCCTCCCCCTCCTACCCTACATCAGGTAACCTGTTGTGTTCACTAATTCTTTCTGCGTCTGCTTGCGAATTGTTGCAAATCAGGCAGCAGGACCCTAAGGTATCTGTGAACCTCAGGCCTTTGTCATCTCAGTATTTGGAGTTGGTTTATTATTGTCACGTAGCAATATACTGTGACAACTTTTATTTTGTATATAATGCAGGCAAATCGTACAGTCACAAAATACATAAGTGCAAAAAGGAAACAGTGCAAGGGGCCACAACGTGGTGGATTTGAAGATTGGAAACATATGAAAGGTCTGTTCAAGTGTCTGATAACAGCGGGAGAATAGCTAATCTTGAATCTGGCGAACGTGCTTTCAAACTGTCATATGTTTCGCCTGACAGCAGAGGAGAGGAGATAGAATGACCAGGTTGTGAGTGGTCCTTGGATTATGTTAGTTGCTTTACCGAGGCATGGTGAAGTGTAGATTAAGTTGATGGAGCAGGCTGATTTGTGTTGGACTGGGCTGTTTCCACAACTCTCTGCAATTTATTGAGATCCTGGACAGACCAGCAATCTATGATGCTTCTGGATAAATGATTTCGATGGTGGTGCATCAGCAGAAGTTGACAGTCATTGGAGAGCCGCTGGATTTATTTAGTATTCTTTGAAGTAGAGGCGTTGGTGTGGTGCCTTATAGTAGAATCAATGTAGTTATACCAGAACAAATAGTTGGAGATATGTTTGGAGAACATGCATATTTCCCCCCCCCCAAAATTTGACAATTATGTATTCAGATGCACAGATTCATACATCCAATAAACAGAGCATTTGGCCTACCACATCAATGCTGATCTTTTTACCCATCTGTATTAATCCCATTTGCTTGAATTGGGACTTCATCTTGTGTCTTGCCTATTTATCTCTGTCCAAATGTCTCTTAAACATGGTGACTGCATCCGATTCCACTGCCTTCTCTGTCATATGATTCACATATAAAACAATATCTGTGAAAAAAAAATACCCCTCAAATCTATATAATTAAAAGTTTCATCTTGACCATTTCCTGTCTGCGCTGTTGTTTGATGTTAGGGGGGGGGGGAACGCTACCATATATGGTTGTGATTTTTGGCCATCTTACTCACAGTCCTCCTCCGAGGATTTTTCCCATCGATGAAAAATAACAGAGTTATGAGTGTTTAAAAAACCTTGAGAATCTGTTGCCTGTCAATCACCGCGATTAAGGTAACACCCCTTCCCGGGGTGCATTATTTATTAGATCCGACTGTGTTTGGTTCAAAAGTCCCGCTCATTTCGTGATTTCCGCCTAGTGGAAAGGTCGCGCTGATTGCGAAATTTCCGGTGAGTGCAGAGGTCGCGCTAGTTGCGGAAGGCCCATAGTGGAGAGGCCGCACTGAGCCGTGTGAGTATTGAAGAAAGATTACTGTCATATATATGTTGTGTGCGTGTGTATGTATGTGTGTGAGTGTATGCATGTGTGTGTGTGTTTGTGTGTGAGTGTATGTGCATGTGTGTGTGAATTTTTTGAAGATTTAACTAGGAAAATGTGGATGTGGATGTAGTGTACCTGGACTTTCTGAAAACATTTGATAAGGTCCCACATAGGAGATTAGTGGGCAAAATTAGGGCACATGGTATTTGGGGTAGAGTGCTGACATGGATAGCAAAGTGGTTGGCAATCAATGATTTGGAGGAAGGAATTCAAAGTAACATTAGCAAATTTGCAGATGACGCAAAGCTGGGTGGCAGTGTGAACTGTGAGGAGGATGCGATGAGAATGCAGGGTGACTTGGACAGGTTGGGTGAGTGGGCAGATGCATGGCAGATGAAATTTAATGCGGATAAATGTGAGGTTATCCACTTTGGTAGCAAAAACAGGAAGGCAGATTACAATCTAAATGGCGTCAAGTTGGGAAAAGGGGAAGTACAACGGGATCTGGGGGTCCTTGTACATCAGTCTCTGAAAGCAAGCATGCAGGTGCAGCAGGCAGTGAAGAAAGTGAATGGCAGGTTGGACTTTATAACAAGAGGGATCGAATATAGGCGCAAAGAGGTCCTTCTGCAGTTGTACAGAGCCCTAGTGAGACCACTCCTGTAGTATTGTGTGCAGTTTTGGTCCCCTAATTTGAGGAAAGACATTCTTGCTATGGAGGGAGTGCAGAGTAGGTTTATAAGAATAATTCCCGGGATGGCGGGACTGTCATATGCTGAGAGAATGGAGCAGCTGGGCTTGTACACTCTGGAGTTTAAAAGGATGAGGGGATCTTATTGAAAATATAAGATTGTTAAGGGTGTGGATAAGCTAGAGGCAGGAAACATGTTCCCGATATTGGGGGAGTTCAGAACCAGGGGCCACAGTTTAAGAATAAGGAGTGAGCCATTTAGAACGGAGACGAGGAAACACGTTTTCTTACAGAGAGTGGTGAGTCTGTGGAATTCTCTGCCTCAGAGGGCGGTGGAGGGAGGTTCTCTGGATGCTTTCAAGAGAGAGCTATATGGCTCTTAAAAATAGCAGAGTCAGGGGATATGGGGAGAAGGCAGGAACGGGGTACTGATTGGGGATGATCAGCCATGATCACATTGAATGGCGGTGCTGGCTCGAAGGGCAGAATGGACTACTCCTGCACCTCTTGTCTATTGTCTATTGCGTGTGTGTGTGTGTTTGTGAGTGTGAGTGTATATGTGTGCGTGTCAGTGTGTGTGTGTGTGAGTGTGTATGTGTCTGTGTGTGTGTCCGTGTGTTTATGTGTGAGTGTCTGTGTGTTTGTGTGAGTGTCTGTGTGTGTGTGAGTGTGTGTGTATTTTTGTGAGTGTGTCTGTGTGTGTGAGTGGCTGTGTGTGCATGTGTGTGAGTGTGTGTGTATATGTATGTATTTGTGAGTGTGTGTGTATCTGTTTGTATGAGTGTGTGTATGTATGTGTGAGGGTCTGAGTGTGTTTGAGTGTCTGTGTGTTTGAGTGTCTATGTGTGTGTATGTGTTTGTGAGTCTTTGTGAGTGTGTGTGTGTGTATGTGTGCGAGTGTGTGTGTATGTTTTTGTGTGAGTGTCTCTGTGTGCGTGTATGTGTGAGTGTGTGTGTGTGTGTCTCTGTTTGTGTGTGTGTATGTGTGTGTGAGTGTGTGTATGTGTTTGTGAGTGTGTGTATGTGTCTGCATGTGTGTGTGTGTATGAGTGTCTGTGTGAGTGTGTGTGTATGTTTTTGTGTTTGTGAGTGTGTGTGTGTCTCTGTTTGTGTCTGTGTGTGTGTGAGAGTGTCTGTGTGTGTGTCTGCATGTGTGTGTGTGTGTGTATGTGAGTGTTTGTGTGTATGTGTATGTGAGTGTGTGTGAGTGTCTGTGTGTATGTGTGAGTGTTTGTGTGTGTATCTGTGTGTGAGTGTGTGTATGTGTTTGTGTGTGTGTCTGTGCGTGTGGCTGTGCGTGTGGCTGTGCATGTGTGTGTGAGTGTCTGTGTGTGTGTGTGAGTGTCTGTGTGTGTGTGTCTGTGTGAATGTGTGTGTGTCTGTGTGTGAGAATGTGTGTGTGAGCGTGTGTGTGTGTGTGTGTCTGTGAGTGTGTGTGATTATGTGTGTGAGACTGTTTGTGTGAGTGTCTGTGTGTGTGAGTGTGTGTGTTTGTGTGTGTGTGAGTGTCTGTGTGTGAGAGTGTGTGTGTGCCTGTGTGTGAGTGGCATGTGTGTGTGAATGTGCATGTGTGTGTGTGTCTGTGTGTGTGTGTGTTTGAGTGTGTGTGTGTCTGTGTGTGCTTGTGATGGAGTCTGTATGTGTGTCTGTGTGTGTGTGTTTGTAAGTGTGTGTCTGTGTTTGTGAATGTGTGTGTGTATGTGTGTGTGTGTGTATGTGTGTGTATGTGTGTGTGAGTGTCTGTGTCTGTCTGTGTGTCTGTCTATGTGTGTGTCTGTGTGTGTGTATCTGTGTGTGTGTGTGTCTGTGTGAGTGTGTGAGTGTGCGTGAGTGTATGTGTGTGTGTTTGTGAGTGTGTGTGTTTATGTGTGTGTGTGTCTGAGTATGTGTGTGACTGTATGTGTGAGACTATATATGTGTGTGTGTGTGTGTGTGAGTGTATATGTGAGTGTATGTGTGTGTGTCTGTGTGTGTGAGTTTCTGTGTGTATGAGTGTCTGTGTGTGTGTCTGTGTGTGTGTGTATGTGAGTGTTTGTGTGTATGTGTTTGTGAGTGTGTGAGTGTCTGTGTCTATGTGTGAGTGTCTGGGTGTGTGTCTGTGTGTGTGTCTGTGTGTGTGAGTGTGTGTGTGCAGGCCCGTACAAAGCTTTTCAAAAAGGGGGGTGGCATGACAGGATTACAAAAATTTAAAGTGAAATAAGTGCGAAGCGTGAATTCCCTCGATGCCGGGGTCCAGGGCCTGCTTAAGACATTCTGAGCCTTATTCTGGAGCATTTTTGCACCGAATTTATGACCAATATTTCAGAAATTAACAGGAATCTGAGAGGTAGCTTTTTCACACAAAGGATGGTGGGTCCATGGAACGAGCTGCCAAAAGAGGTAGTTAAGGCTGGGACTATCCTAATGTTTAAGAGACATTTAGACACGTACATGGATAGGACAGGTTTAGATGGATATGGGCCAAACGCATGTGAGTGGACTAGTGTAGATGGGACATGTTGGCAGATTTGAAAGAGGAGTGAAATGTAAAGGCAGAGAGAAGTTTATGGGTGGAAAGGAACATAGGAAAGGAGGGGGGAGGCTTGGGCAGATGGGTGAAGGGAAAATAAACAGAAAGTGCTGGATAACTCATTGGGTCAGGCAGCATCTGTGAAGTACATGGATAGGTGATGTTTCACAGTGCTGGAGTAACTCAGTGGGTCAGGCAGCATCTCTGGAGAAAAGGTATAGATTATGGTACCCGGATGTGGCACCGTCAGACAAGAAGTCGAAGCTAAAGACCAGAATGAAAACGAGGCCGAAACGCCAATAAACCGAAAGAGCCTGAAGACGAAACGCCAACTAACCGAAAGGATGGGACGCTTAAATGCAAACTAAACGAATGGGCAGGACGCCTAAACCCAAGGAACCGAAAAGCTGCGTCACCTAAAAGCAAACTTACCGAATGGCCGCTCTGTCAAAACGCCACCTATCCGAAAGGCGGCGGCGCTTACAGGCCAAAGGACCGACTGCCGCTCAACAGAAAAGTCCAATAACGGACATAACGTTGCCGGGGGGGCGGGACTTGTCAGCGATTGGTCCAGACCCCCACGTCCATCACATCAATGTGAAGGCATGAACATTGTACCAAACCTCCGCTCCATGGCCGTGTGAGAGTGAGGGCTGTCCCGAGCGATGCATACCTTCGACCGCTTTCAACTTGGTGCTTGGGTTCAGGTTGCCCAGTCACCTATGGCTTGTGTGGGAAAATGAACCTCATGCTCCCGTCTCCCCCTCTCTCTCTCCCTTCTCTTCCCTCTTCTCTCTCTCCCTTCTTCTCTCTCTCCTCCTCTCTCCACTCTTCCCCTCCTCTCTCCCCCCACTTCTCTCTCTCCCTTCTCTCTCTTCTCTCCCCCCCCCTCCCATCTCTCTCTCCTCCGTCTCCACCCGCGGGAGCGTCCCACAGTCACTGACCGCAGTCGGAGGGAGGGAAATCATCCTGGTGTGGGGGTTGGGGTTCGATGGTGGTGCATCGCGGTCAGTGACTGTGGGACGCACCCACGGGTGGAGACGGAGGGGAAGAGAGAGGAGAGAGAGAAGAGTGGAGAGAGAGGAGGAGAGAGAGAAGAGGGGAGAGAGAAGGGAGAGGGAGAGAAGAGGGGAGGGAGAAGGGGAGACGGGAGCGTGGGGTTCATTTTCCCACACAAGCCATAGGTGACTGGGCAATCTGAACCCAAGCACCAAGTTGAAAGCGGCCGAAGGTGTGCATCGCTCGGCACAGTCACCACTCTACCACGGCCACCCTCCGCGGGCTGCGGGTCGGGTGGAGCGGAGGTTTGGGACAATGTTCATGCCCTCACAGTGATGTGATGGATGCGGGGGTCTATTAGATCATCCCTCATCCTCCTGTGCTCCATGAAATAGAGTCCCAGCCGACTCAACCTCTCCCCATAGCTCTGGCCCTCTAGTCCTGCCAACATCCTCGTAAATCTTCACTGTACCCTTTCCAGTTTGATGACATCTTTCCCATAATATGGTGCCCAGAACATAGATACATAGAAAATAGGTGCAGGAGTAGGCCATTCGGCCCTTCGAGCCTGCACCGCCATTCAATATGATCATGGCTGATCATCCAACTCAGTATCCCGTACCTGCCTTCTCTCCATACCCCCTGATCCCTTTAGCCACAAGGGCCACATCTAACTCCCTCTTAAATATAACCAATGAACTGGCCTCAACTACCCTCTGTGGCAGAGTTCCAGAGATTCACCACTCTCTGTGTGAAAAAGTTTTTCCTCATCTCGGTCTTAAAGGATTTCCCCCTTACCCTTAAGCTGTGACCCCTTGTCCTGGACTTCCCCAACATCGGGAACAATCTTCCTGCATCTAGCCTGTCCAACCCCATAAGAATTTTGTACCTTTCTATAAGACCCAATAGAATACAATACTGAATACAATACTCTGAATGCGGCCTCACCAACTTCTTATGCAACTGCAACATGACCTCCCAACTTCTATACTCAGCCTGGCCCGCTGAGTTACTCCAGCACCGTGTGAAACGTCATAGAACAGGGCAAGATTAGCAAGTTTGCTGATGATACGGAAGTGAGTGGTTTTGCAGATAGTGAAAATGGTTGTAAAAGATTGCAGCAGGATCTGGATCAATTAGCCAGGTGGGCAGAGGAATGGTTGATGGTTCCTTGAAGGTCGAGTCGCAGGTACATCAGGTGGTCAAAAAGTATTTTGGAACTTGCCTTCATCAGTCAGAGTATTGAGTATAGAAGTTGGGAAGTCATGTTGCAGTTGTATAAGATGTTGGTGAGACCGCATTTAGAATATTGTGTTCAGTTCTGGGCACCGTGTTATAGGAAAGATTCAAACTGGAAAGAGTAGAGATCCTGGATCAGTCCAATCAGGCTTGTGTCGTCCACAAACTCGAGAAGCTTGACAGAGGTGTCTGTGGAGGTGCAGTCATTGGTGTAGCGAGAGTAGAGGAGAGGGTTGAGTACGCAGCCTTGCGGTGCTCCTATGCTGAGCGTTTGTGGGTCCGAGAGGTGCTTTCCCAGCCTCACATGCTGCTTCCTGACTGTCAGGAAGCTGGTGATCCACCGACAGAGAGGTTCAGGCACAGTCAACTCAGAAAGTTTGGAGCGTAGTAGCTCTGGCACAATGGTGTCAAATGCAGAGTTAAAATCAACAAACAAAATCCCTCGCATAGGTCTAGGTCTAGGTGCTGGAGGATGAAGTGCAGGCCCCGATTGACTGCGTCATCCACAGATCGATTGGGCCAATATGCAAACTTGCCAGCACAAGCGTTTTCAACGGTCTTCATGACTACAGAGGTCAGTGCGACAGGCCTGTAGTCATTAAGACAAGTAATCCTTTCCTTTTTGGGTACAGGGACAATAGTGGAGACTTTGAAGCAGACAGGCACAGTACATGTTTGCAGGGACTGTTTACAAATGAGTAATTGGGTGTGAAGTGGTGATTGGAGTGGGGTGGGTGTAGAAGGGCCCAGTCTTTGCAGACTGAGGTCAGGCTGTGAGTGGGTGTGAAGTATTGGTTGGGGTGGGTAAGGGTCCACTCTTTTCATACTGGAGTCTTGCCTTAAGTAGGTGTGAAGTGGTGAATGGGAAGGAGAGGGTGCAGGGTCCATTATTTGCAGAATGGGGTCTGGCTGTGTTTGTTGGGGAGGGGTTTGCAGGGATACATTTCTGATTTTCAGCGTTGGAGAGGGCCCGCGGCGGGGGGGGGGGGTGGGAGAAATGTGAGGGTCCACTGCGAGGGGGGGAGCGAGATGCGAGGGTCCGCTGCGGGGGGGGGGGGGGCGGCGAGATGCGAGGGTCCGCTGCGGGGGGGGGCGAGATGCGAGGGTCCGCTGCGGGGGGGGGGGGGGCGAGATGCGAGGGTCCGCTGCGGGGGTGGGGGGGAGAAAGGCGTGGGCCCGGCGGTAGTCGGGGGTGGCGTGAGCGGAAGATGGCGTGGGCCCAGCCGGGAGGGGGTGGGGAGTGGTGTCGTGGGCCCGATGGCGGGAGAGGCGAAGGCCAGGCCGGAGCAGCGTCTGTTGTCGAGGTTACGGCCGCTGACAGACGTTCCCACTCACGCCAGGCGATGGGAAAATGGTGGCGTGGTCCCAGCCGGGTGGGGGTGGGGGCGGGGCGGGGGGAGGCGAGGGCCCGACGAGTTCAGATTCAGTCGTTCCCGATCCCGCCCGGCAACGGTAGACCGGTCTCCCCAGACCGCCCGCCCGCCAGCAACGGACCCGCTCCCTGGACGCCAGGCGATGGACAGGCACCGCAGCGCCCCCAGCGACCCCCCCGCCCCTGTCGGAGAAACGGAGTTTGCCACCCAGGTTAAGAAACATACTCCCCCTCCCGCAACACAACATTGCACTACTTACCCAGACACGCGGCATCAAGGAGGTTTCTCTATGTGTGGAGCAAAGGCTCCTCTCGTATCATTGGTGTGGAGTGAAAATGTATCTGATCTGATCCCGCCCGGACCCACTGCGCAGGCGCGGCGAGACAGCGTCATGATACGTCCCTACTGCATCACCGGTTTCCCCCAACTGCGCAGGCGTGGATGGTCACGATTTTTTTTCAGCCAGTGAGCCGGAGCCCGCATTTCGGGTAAACGTTGATTTCGCTCCAATTTTTTTTTCCTCGGAAATTTTTCTTACTCTGTGAAAAAAAGGGGTGTGCGACGAACCCAATGCACCCCCCTTCGACGGCTACGTGTGTGTATGTGTTTGTGAGTGTGTGTGTGAGTGTCTGTGTGTGAGTGTGTGAGTGTGTGTGTGTGTGAGAGAGAGAGTGTGTGTGTGTGTGTGTGTGAGCATGTGAGTGTGTGTGTCTAAGTGTGTGTGAGTGTCTGTGTGTGTCTGTGAGTGTGTGTGATTGTGTCTGTGTGAGTGTCTGTGTGTGTGTTGGTGTGTGTGTGTGCGCATGTCTGTGTGTGTGTGTATGTGAGTGTCTGTGTGTGAGTGCCGTGTGTGTGTGTGTGAGTGAGTGTGTGTGTGAGTGAGAGTGCGTGTGTGTGTGTGTCTGTGTGTGTGTGTCTGTGTGTTTGTGAGTGTGTGTGAGTGTGTGTGAGTGTGTGTCTGTGTGTTTTTGAGTGTGTTTGTGTTTGTGAATGTTTGTGTGTGAGTGTATATGTGTGTGTGTAAATGTATGTGTGTGTGAGTGTCTGTGTGTCTGTCTATGTGTGTTTGTGTGTGTGTGTCTCTGTGTGTATATCTTTGTGTGTGTGTGTGAGTGTCTGTGAATGTGTTTGTGTGTGTGTGTGTGTGTTTGTGAGTGTGTGTCTGTGTGTGTGTGTTTCTGAGTGTGTGTGTGTGACTGAAGGTGTGTGAGTGTGTGTGTGTGCGAGTGTATATGTGTGTGTGAGTGTATGTGTGTGTGAGTGTCTGTGTGTGAGTGTCTGTGTGTGAGTGTCTGTGTGCGTGCGTGTGTTCGTGAGTGCCTTTGTGTGTGTGTGTGTGTGTTTGAGTCTGTGTGAGTGTCAGTTTGTGTATGTGTTTGTGAGTGTGTCTGTGTGTGTATGTGTTTTGTGTATGTGTGTGTGTCTGTGTGTGTATGCGTTTGCACTCCGCTTCAAGTGCTGTGAGATTGGATTTGCAGCCTGCACTACGCTTCAAGTGCTGTGAGATTGGATTTGCGGCCTGCACTCCGCTTCAAGTGCTGTGAGATTGGATTTGTGGCCTGCACTCTGCTAAAAGTGCTGTGAGATTGGATTTGCTGGCCTCCACTGAATGATGAATTTTGAGGCAAATTCTGAGATATTCTATGTTAAAATTTGATCGCTCAATCTCTCTATATTAAAATTATCTCTTTTTTATCAACAGCAAAGAGACATTAAGAGAAAGTGAGCAGCAGAACACAACAAGAGACACAACAAGAAAGAACAATAAATCTCATCATTAACTTTTAAATTGTTATATTTTAAGTCATTCACATTTTAAAATGTAATAAATCATTTTACCACTTGCCATGCCTGCGTGTTCTTCATCACAATGGGAACCCAATAGGCAGGAATGGCTGCTCTGTCGGAGAGCCACTAATAGTGCATAGGGGGGGAGGTTCAGGGGAGATGGACTGAATGCGTGGGGGGAGGGAATGGCAAGGAGCAGAGTGGGGGGGGGGGGGTGAAGGGAGGAGGGGTGACTGAGTGAACTGCCACCACACCAGCCATGAGTGACTGGACTGCCAGCCCATCAGCCATGAGTAAGTCAACTGCCAGCCCACCAGCTGTAAGTGACTGAAGTGCCAGCCCACCAGCGATGACTTAGTGAACTGCCAGCCCACCAGCCATGACTCACTGAACTGCAAGTCTAAGAATCCATTCAGTCCACAATGTCCATACTAGCCCTCTGGAAACCTGTCCCTTAAGCCCACAACACCCATACAAGCGCTCCAGAGATCCACGCAAGGATAGACTTTTCTCCTTCATTGCTGTGATATGTAAAAAAGAAGTAAATGTCTAAAATTGATTCTCCACCTTCTCCCCCTTCTCTCTCACAGAGTCTGTCACCTGTTTCCGGCAGAATTTCTGGCAGTTTCTGAGCTGCCAGCACGCCAGGCCTGAGTTTCTGAGCTGCCAGCCTGCCAGGCCTGAGTGACTGAGCTGCCAGGCCTGAATGACTGAGCTGCCTGCCCTCAGTGACTGAGCTGCCAGCCCAAGAATCCATTCAGCCCACAATGTCCATACAAGCCCTCTGGAAACCAGTCCCTTCAGCCCACAACACCCATGCTAGCACTCCAGAAAGCCCCCCCCCCGGCCAGAAATATTGGAATTGGTGGAGAGGTGGAATATTGCATTGGGGGCCCAGCCCTCGCATGTGAAGCTGGGACCCAACGGGTCCCACTTAGTCTAACTCCTTGTGCTTTACCTCAAGCCTATCCCCTCATGTTTTTGAAATACTGACCAAGAGACAACAATATTGATTATTTACCCTTCCATGTTTTTCATAACCTCACATACATCCAACAGGTTGTTCCTCGGTTTCCTTCATTGCAAGGAAAACAAGAAAATCCTCTTCAATTTCACCCCATGGCTAAAGTCCCCAAGTCTAAGCAACATTCTGCTGAATCCCCAGCAAATCCAAATCCCTCCGACAATCTGGTGACGTTTACTGTTCAGGAAAAATACAACACTGTGCATTTGTCTGAGTTAATTTCGTAAATTTACTAACCAAGGTAATTACATAATCATCCAAATGATAGACATAGATGATAAACATCAGTGGGCCCAGCACTGATCTCTGCAGCACATCACTGGTCATAGGTCTCCAAACTGTAAAACAGATCAACAGAACAACCTCGACCAAGCCAGTTTTGTATCAATTGGCTTGCTCAACCTGCATCCCTTGTGATCTAACTTCTGGCCCTGCATACCATAAAACACCATGTCAAAGGCCTTGTTAAAGTCGATGTCACAACATCTACTGCCTGCCCTCACCAATTTTCATGATCGCTTTTTGAAAAACTCAGTTAAATTAGTGCGTCATGATTTCCCATTCACAGAACCACCATGACTGTTCCTACTCAGTCCTTGCCTTTACAAGTACAAGCAGATCCTGTCCCTCAGAATCCCCCCCAGTAACTTTCACACAATTCACTTGAGGCTCACTGGCCTGTAGATCCCTGCCTTTCCCTTGCAGTCCTTCTTAAGTAAAGGCACCACAATATCTACCCCCCCAGTCTTCCAGTACCTCATCCATGGCTAACAGTGATGCAAATATCTCTGCAGAGGCCCTGCATTTTCTTCTCTGGTTTCCCACAATGTCCTAGGATACCCTTGATCAGGCCCCAAGGATTTACTCTTTATGCACTTTAAGATCACCAGTACCTCTTTCGTAATAGTGCAAATAACATTGTGGGTCCCTCAGCGTTCAATGTTTGTACCAAACATGATGTCTAATTATGTCATAAGGTCATAAATGATAGGAGTAGAATTATGCCATTCGGCCCATTGTCAACTCTGCCATTCAATCCTGGCTGATCTATCTCCTCTTCCTAATCCATTTCTCCTGCCTTCATAATTGACAATATTGAGCATATTGGGTGCCTGACATAATGGAGGATTTCTGCTTTTGTAAAGCATGCTTGACATCTTTTGCAAAAGCTGCAAAGTCCATGAGTTTCATGGCTCCAGAGTGTCTGTGGCCTGGGATGAGTGAATAAAGGTTGATGTCCAGATGGCATTCAATTGTATGAGGTTTTGCAGAGGGAGCTAGGTCCTCCTGCAAATGCGTGCTGAGGATTGGTTGGGAAATGATGGGTTATAATAATGTTGCTAACTATGTTGCATGGTCTTCGAGCAGTTACTCGTGATTGGTCAAGGAGAGGGTCCTTGCCCAAATTGTATACTTTACCTCGTAGAATGTTTATTTGCTTAATGGAACTGTTTCCCACCAAATGCTTTCTATCGAAACTATGTTATGTGATTTGTGATTGTGTTAGGGATCTGTCAATTAATGTATTTTGAAACGCTTATTGATGATTGGCTTGTAGGGGTTGCCCCTGCCATGTATTTTGCGCCAAGGGTCCGTGAAGGTATAAAAGAGGGGAGAGCACATTCGGGAGTTCCGATCTTCTGGGATAGATCTGGTCCTCAGAATTGCTCACAATATTCCAAATGTGGCCATACCAGTGCCTTAAAGAGCCTCAATATTACATCTCTGTTTTAGTATTCAAGCCCTCTTGAAATAAATGCCAGCATTGAGTTTGCTTTTTTTTTTACTGCCGATGCAACTTGCAGATTAACCTTTTTGGGAATCCTGCACCAGCACCCCCAAGTCCCTTTGCCTGTCCGATTTCTGGATTCTCTCCCCATTTAGTAAATAATCTACGCCTTTATTCCTACCACCAAAATGCATGAATCCACAATTTGCTACACTATATTCCATCTGTGCCTGCTTTCTCTACACTAACTGCACCTCTACCTATTTTTGTATCATCCACAAACTTGGTCACAAAGCCTTTAATCACCTCATCCAAATCATTAATATACAAGGTGAAGAACAGCGGCACCAGCAACGAGCCCTGCAGAACTCCACTAATCACTGGCAGCCAACCAGAAAAAGCCCCATTTATTGCCACTCTTTGTCTTCTGCCATCCAGCCAACTTGCTATCCATGCTAGTAGCTGCCCTTTAATACCATGGCCTCTCATCTTCCTTAGCAGCCTCAAGTGTGGCACCTTATCAAAGGCTTTGTGAAAATCTCAGTAAACAACATCAATTGACTCCCCTTTGTCTGTCGTGCTATTTATTTCTTCAAAGAATTCCAGCAGATTTGTCAAGCCAGACCTCCCCTTCATAAAGCCATGCTGACTTTGGCCTATTTTATTGTGAACTCCATATTTTATTAAGTACTCCATAACATGATCATTTATAATGGACTCTAAAATCTTACCGACCAATGAAGACAGACTAACTGGCCTATAGTTCCGCCTAGACACAAAAATGCTGGAATAACACAGCGGGTGAGGCAGGATCTCTGGAGTGAAGGAATGGGCGACGTTTGAATACACAATAGACAATAGGTGCAGAAGTAGGCCATTCGGCCCTTCGAGCCAGCACTTCTATTCAATTAGTACCCCGTTCCTGCCTTATCCCCATATCCCCTGACTATGCTCTTTAAGAGCCCTATCTAGCTCACTCTTGAAAGTATCCCAAGAATCGGCATCCACCGCCCTCTGAGGCAGAGAATTCCACAGACTCACAACTCTCTGTGTGAAAAAGTGTTTCCTCATCTCTGTTCTAAATGGGTTATCCTTTATTATTATACAGTGGCCCCTGGTTCTGGACTCCCCCAACATCGGGAACATCGGTTTCCTGACTCTAGTGTGTCCAAACCCTTAATAATCTTATATGTTTCAATAATGTACCCTCTCGTCATTCTAAACTCCAGCGTATACAAGCCAAGCCGCTCAATTCTCTCAGTAAATGACAGTCCCGCCAACCCGGAAATTAACCTTGTAAACCTACGCAGCACTCCCTCAATAGCAATAATGTCCTTCCTCAAATTAGGGGACCAAAACTGCACACAATATTCCAGGTGTGGTCTCACTAGGGCCCTATACAGCTGCAGAAGGACCTCTTTGCTTCTATACTCAGTTCCTCTTGTTATGAAGGCCAAAATGCCATTCGCTTTCTTCACTGCCTGCTTTACCTGCTTGCCAACCTTCATTGACTGATGAACAACGACCTCCAGATCACGTTGTACTTCCCCTTTTCCCAACTTGACACCATTTAGATAATAATCTGCATACCTGTTTTTGCTTCCAAAGTGGATAACCTCACATTTATCCACATTAAACTGCATCTGCCGTGCATCTGCCCGCTCACCCAACCTGTCCAAGGCACCCTACATTCTCAAAGCATCCACCTCACAGTTCACACTGCCACCCAGCTTCGAGTCATCTGCAAATTTGCTAATGTTAATTTGAATCCCTTCATCTCAATCATTGATGTATATTGTAAATGGCTGCGGTCACAGCACCGAGCCTTGCGGTACCCCACAAGTCACTGCCTGCCATTCTGAAAGGGACCCGTTAATCCCTACACTTTGTTTCCTGTCTGCCAACCAATTTTCTATCCATGTCAGCACACTACCCCCAATACCATGTGCCCTAATTTTGCCCACTAATCTCCTATGTGGGACCTTATCAAATGCTTTCTGAAAGTCCAGGTACACTACATCCACTGGCTCTCCCTTGTCCATTTTCCTGGTTACATCATTAAAAAAATTCCAGAAGATTAGTCAAGCATGATTTCCCCTTCGTAAATCCATGCTGACTCAGACCGATCCTGTTACTGCTATCCAAATGGGCCGCTCTTTCATCTTTTATGATTGACTCCAGCATCTCACCCACCACCGATGTCAGGCTAACTGGTCTATAATTCCCTACCTTCTCTCTCCCGCCTTTCTTAAAAAGTGGGATAACATTAGCTATCCTCCAATCCACAGGAACTGATCCTGAATCTATAGAAATTAGAAATTTATCAGCAATCAGTCCACGATTTCTAGAGCCACTTCCTTACGTACCCTGGGATGCAGATCATCAGGCCCAGGGGATTTATCAACCTTCAGTCTCATCCGTCTACCCAACACCATTTCCTGCCTAATGTGGATTTCCTTCAGATCCTCCATCACCCCAGATCCTCTGGCCACTAGTATATCAGGATGATTGTTTGTATCCTCCTTAGTGAAGACGGATCCTAAGTACCTGTTCAACGCATTTGCTGTTTCCTTGTTCTCCATAATAAATTCACCTTTTTCAGTATTCAAGGATCTAACTTTGGTCTTGAATAATGTTTTCCATTTCACATACCTAAAGAAGCTTTTACTATCCTCCTTTATATTCTTGGCTATCTTACCTTCGTACCTCATCTTTTCTCCCCGTATTGCCTTTTTAGTTGTCTTCTGTTGGTTTTTAAACAGACGCAATCCTCTTGCTTCCCGCTCATCTTTGCTACGTTGCACTTCTTCTCTTTTATATTTCTACTGTCCCTGATGTCCCTTGTCAGCCACGGTCGCCCCTTACTCCCTTTGGAGTTTTTCTTCCTCTTTGGAATGAACTGATCCTGTACCTTCTATATTATTCCCAGAAATATCAGCCATTGTTGTTCCACTGTCATCCCTGCTTGGGTATCTTTCCAGTCAACTTTGGCCAGTTACTCCCTCATGGCTCCATAGTCCCCTTTATTCAACTGTTACACTGACACCTCTGATTTACCCTTCTCCCTCTCCAATTGTAGAATAAACCTGACCATATTATGGTCACTACCTCCTAATGGCTCCTTAACCTCCAGTTCCTTTATCAAATCTGTTTCATTACATAACATAAATCCGGAATTGCCTCCCCCCTGCCAGGCTCCAATACAAGCTGCTCTAAGAATCCATCACGGAGGCACTGCACAAACTCGTTTTCTTGGGATCCAGTACCAACCTGATTTTTCCCAGTCTACCTGCATGTTGAAATCTCCCATAACAACCGTAGCATTACCTTTACTACATGTTTGGGGCCTATAGATAAGTCCCATTTGGGTCTTTTTACCCTTACAATTCCTTAGTTCTATCCATATTGGTCAAGACCCTTATTCAGACTGATGACAGGGGAGGGGGCGGGACAAAGGTAGAATGTCGTATCGTTCCCACTATTCTGCTTTGCTCCCTTCTTGTGCAGCGGCGTAATATTGGCAATTATCCAATCATCTGGGACCTCTCCTGTCTCCAGTCATTCGTGAAATATCACTGTCAATGCCACAATCTCTAAAACCAGCTCTTTCAGAACCCTCGGATGCTGTCCATCTGGTCCAGGTGACATCCACTGTCCACTGTAGTCTACTGTATTTAAAACTCAGTAGGACAGGCAGCATCTCTGGAGAGAAGGAATGGGTGATGTTTCGGTTCATAGAAACATAGAAACATAGAAAATAGGTGCAGGAGTAGGCCATTCGGCCCTTCGAGCCTGCACCGCCATTCAATATGATCATGGCTGATCATCCAACTCAGTATCCTGTACCTGCTTTCTCTCCATACACCCTGATCCCTTTAGCCTTCGAGACCCTTCTTCAAAATGATCTTCAGACAGAGATGCTGCCTGTCCAGCTGAGTTACTTCAGCAATTTGTGTCTACTTTTTATTTAAAACAGCATCTGCAGTTCCTTCCTAGCCATATTCCACTGATGTGTTACAAGCTACACAACCCGCCCTTCCACCTATTTTCGTATCATCCGCAAACTTGGCCACAAAGCCCTTAAACTCATCTGCCTGTACATGATCCATAATTCTCTATTCCCTGCACATCCGTGTGCCTATCTAAAAGCCTCTTGTACACCACTATTGTATCTGCCTCCACCACTGCGATCAAGGCCCCCACCACTTTATATAAAAACGTGCCCCACATATTTCCTTTATACTCCCCCCCCCTCTCAACTTACAGCTATTCCCGCTAGTACTGTTCATTTGCAACCTGGAAAAAAGTTTTGACTGTCGACCTTAACAGCCTCTAAACATGGGTCGGTGTTAGGTCGGTGGGGGCACTGGAAACCGGCAGCCCTGCCAGCAGCGTGTTAGGTTTTTCAACTTTTTAACGTTTTTAATGTGTCCTAGTGTGTGTTTTTGGTGTCTCTCTGTGTGTCTTGTGTGGGGGGTAAGGGGGAAACCGTTTCGGTCGCCTCCTCCATGGAGAGGCAACTTTTTACATGTCGCCTCCCCTGTGGCCTAACATCAAGGATCAGTGCGGCCTTTCCCGGAGATGCGCCTGGGGCTTCAGCTGTGGGCGCAGCGTGGACTCTCATCGCGGAGCGGGCGAGCCCCTGCCGGGGGTTGCCGTTGGGGAGCACTCCGTTCGCTGGCCCACGGCAGCCTGAAGCCACGGTCTGTGGAGCTCCAGCCGGCGTGGCGTCCGCAGCCTGGGATCCCTTGTTGGGGACCCGGGAGGAGAAGAAGCTCCGACCGCCGCCCCGCGGCCTACTTCTACTGCGGGCGCAGCGGGGACTTACCTTCCGGAGCAGGGTCCCTCGCCAGGGATCCCTGGAGAGGAGCTCTGACCACCAGCCCTGCGGTCTGCGGTGCTCCTGGCTGCAGCGCGGCGGGGACTTTAAATCTTCGACCGCCGGCCTGCGACCTACACCAATCTGAAGCCGCGGTCTCCAGTGGGGAAGCACCGATTCAGGACTTACCTGGACTTTATCTGAACTTTACCTAGTCTGAACATCTGGAAGCCCACAGTGGCGGCTGCGGAGATTTGATGTCCCGACCATGGGGGAAAATTGAGGAGGAAATGTTGTGCCTTCCACCACAGTGATGAATGCTGTGGTGGATGTTTGTGTTAACTTTTTATTGTGTTTTTGTGTGTTCTTTTTCCATTGTACCGCTGCTGGCAAATAAAACTGATATTGATATTGATATGGATGGAACATGTTTCCAGACATCACCGTTCTCGTCCCTGAATTCCCCAGTTTATGTGACTTTCTCCATGGCTCCAAATATAGCATTCCACATTGATCCTTTAGGGACCCTAATCTCTCTTTAGTTACCTTCCAATATACTTAAATAATCCCCAGGTTATCTCTATAACCTTCTCCATCAAAGATATCTCGTGTCCTCTTTTTGCTCTTCTGCTTTTCAAAGTAAGTGTACTTCTACATCACTTACACACCCTAAGAGATTTGCTTCATCCCAGCTATCTACACATGATATATATTTATTTTTTTCCTTCCTCTACTTCCTAAAAAGATTGAGCAATTCAGTTTGTTGACAAATAATTTATTGAACTTTTACAGGTGTACAGTAGAGATTTGCATCACAGTCTGGTTTGGCAACTCAAAAGCCCACATACAAAGGAGACCACAGATAGAGGTAGACACTACCAGGTCACTCATGTGCTGACCTCTGCACCAACAGAGGGATCTATAGAAAGCACTGCTTTAAAGGCAGCTAATATTTTCAAAAAAACACTCCACCCTGGCTGTGCTCACAATTCACTCCTACCATCAGAAAGAAGGTACAGGAGTCTGAAAATCATGGTCATCAGATTCCGGAACAGCTTCTTCCCAGTAATGATCGTACTTTTGAACATTACACAATACTAACCTCAGCTATGATCTGCTGTGCACCATGTTTTTGGCTGCATTATGGATTTCAGTTGTTGCACAATTTTGGTTACCTAGTAATGTGGTTACTAATTTAATGTATGTTTAATTGTTAATTATGATCTGCATGCGACATGAGAAACTGCAGCAAGTGTGAATTTCATTGTTCTATTGCGGGTGCATATGACAATGAAACGTTCTTGAGTCTTGAAAGCCCAAATATCCTTTGTGGCCTTCTTCAGTGAACTCTGATAAATTGGTCAAAATGGTCAAAACTGAATTCCCTTTGCAGCACCCGCTGAGTTTCTCCAGCATTTTTGTGTACCTTCCCTTTGCAGCAAATCTTGTTAACTTTGCCCAAATGCCTTGCGTTTTACTCAAGTGTTGTGTTATGCCTTTAATAATAGCGACTGACATTTTCCTGTGACGCAAAATGGTGGGTTAACTCAGCGGGACAGGCAGCATCTCTGGAGAGAAGGAATGGTGATGTTTTGAGTCAAGAAACATATATCTCGATTTAAACCAGCATCTGCAGTTCTTTCCTACACATTTTCCTGTGGCAGGTTGTTGAGCTCACTAGCCTTGTGTTTCCTGCTTACCCTTCCCTCCACATTTGTTTGTAAGAAATTGTTCCCTTCGTCGTTGTCGGAAGGATCCTGCCCCTAATCTGGGGATATTTGGATCTGTTTTTTTTTAAATGCATCAGCCAGCTCAACAGCTACTTTTTAAAAAAACTTTGGATATTTCACTGTAAATTGAAAATTCATTTCACTGTACCTTAGTGCGTGTGGTGAATAAATTTGACTCTGACTTTGGAATGATGAAAAGATGACCCAGAGACCTGTCTGCCCCCAGCTGCAACAGCTGTCTATATAACAATTTTTATTGCAATTTTCCAGAGATTCCCCTCACTTCCAGTTCCTGATTTACAGCCATTTTTGCGAGGTTCATTGTATCCTCTGTAGTGACTCTGACAGACTCATGGGATTGTACAGTACAGAGACGGCCCATGTGGCCCTCCATACTGATGATCAAGAGCCCCACTGTACCAGTCCAGTTTATCAACACTTGGTCCATAACACCGCAACGCTTCAAGTGCTCTTCCAGATACTTGTCCACTTGTGTGAGTGTTCTTGCATCCTCCACATTCTCAGGCACCATGTCCCACATTGCAACCACATTCTGAGTGTAATACAACCCTTCGGCCCCTTCTAATTCTTGCCTTCCTTGCCTGGTAGTGATTCCCACTCACTCTGTTGTCAACGATTTACCACCATTGCCCCTCACACTCACTTTGCATAAAATCACCGTTGACTTTCTCAATAAATTTCCCTTTTATTTTATCTCACCAGAATGCTTTTTTTACTCTTTACATTATTCTGACTGGCTGCATCTCTCGCCTCTTGATTTGTTCTTTATCTCTTTCATTAATTTTTCGCTGATCTTTTTCATTGCTTCTGCCTCGGAAACAATATTTTATTTTATTCAAGTTTCTATCTTGAGAAAACTGTTTCTATTTCGCTTCCCCAGTTGCAGATTTTACACCAAAATGTCTCTGTGAAGCCAGGAAGCACTGTGAGAGTTATGGTTTTTTCACTTCTCCAGTGGTTTCAGCACGATCAGGCCTGCACTGCTAGGCAGCAAACTGACAAAGATGCGGGTGGATGCTCCATTGGTGTCCTGGATCACCAACTACCTGACTGAATGCCCACAATGTCAGGCTACAGAATTGTGTCTCGGACAAGGTAGTGAGCAAAATGGGGGTCCCACAGAGGACAGTCCTCTCTCCCTTCCTGTTCAACATCTACACCATGGACTTCAGATATCTCGGACTCTGTTTTCGGATGACTGCAATTGTGGTCTGCATCAGTGAGGGAAGGTAAGCTGAATACAGAAGTGTAGTCAGTGACTTAGTTGAGTGTTGTGGGTTGAATCACCTGATGTTCTACCAAATGGTGGTAGTCAGTGCCATCTTCTTCGCTGTTGTATGCTTGCGCAGCAGGGCGAAGGCTGCAGACGCCAACAGGATTAACAAACTCATCAGGAAGGCTAGCTCCGACCTGGGGGCGGAATTGGATTCATAAGAGGTGGTCTTGGAGGGGAGGATGCTACTCAAACTGCGGAGCATCTTGAACAATGGTGGCGGCGACCAGTGCTTGCAGCGGCCTCTCTCAGTGGAAATGCAGTGCTTTTGTGTGTTATTGGAGCGAGTGGTGTGACTGCAGAATGTGTGGAAGGAGAGCGTATGTATGTGTGACAGTATGAGCAACAGTTTCTGTTGGACACTCACAACAACGTTTCTTGTTACGACAAACACTTACTTAGCGTATTGGGCGAGCTTGGACTTCTGCGCCGTATAAGCCCAAGGAAAGCCGCGGCTGCACCTGGAGCAACGCTGGTGAGGAATCATCGAAAGCGGTGTAGCAGGATGCGGAAGAGGGGGAAGCGCGGTGGAGTCTACGCTAGGTCTTATCGCTAATCCACACAAACCAGCAGTGCCTGCACTCATGTTGGCAAATGTCCGCTCCCTCGACAACAAGATGGATTACATCAGAGTGTGGAGCTTCTCAACGTAGCGTGAGGAACTGCTGTGTCTACGATCTTACGGAGACCTGGCTGAACCAGAACATCACGGACGCTGCGATCCAGCTGGAGGGGCTAATGCTATACAGAGCTGACAGTGTAGCTTCGCTAGCCGGTAAGTCAAGGGGAGGCGGCCTGGCTGTGTACGTCAACAGATCGTGGTGTCGGGATGCCGTGGTGGTTTCCACTTACTGCTCACCCCACGCAGAGCTAATGACTGTGAAATGCCGACCCTTCTATTTACTGAGGGAGCTGATGGCAGTCTTCATAACGGCCGTTTATGTACCACCGAGCGCGGACGTGAAGGACGCCATGACAGAGCTCTACAACAACATCAGTGGGCAGCAGAGGGAACGTCCCGATGCTTTCTTCATGGCAGCTGGGGATTTCAACCAGACAAGTCTCACATCTGTTCTGCCTAAATTCTACCAGCATGTGAATATTGCAACCAGGGGAAAGAACACACTAGACCTGGTGTACACAACCATATAACCATTACAGCACGGAAACAGGCCATCTCGGCCCTTCAAGTCCGTGCCGAACACTTTTATTTCTTTTTTTTAAATAATACTACCCCCTAGTCCCATCTACCTGCACTCAGACCATAACCCTCCATTCCTTTCCCGTCCATATACCCATCCAATCTATTTTTAAAGGATAAAATCGAACCTGCCTCCACCACTTCCACTGGAAGCTCATTCCACACAGCTACCACTCTCTGAGTAAAGAAGTTCCCCCTAATGTTACCCCTAAACTTCTGTCCCTTAATTCTCAAGTCATGTCCCCTTGTTTGAATCTTCCCTACTCTCAATGGGAAATGCTTATCCACGTCAACTCTGTCCAACCCGCTCATAATTTTAAAGACCTCTATCAAGTCCCCTCTTAACCTTCTGCGCTCCAAAGAATAAGGACCTAACTTGTTCAACCTTTCTCTGTAACTTAGTTGCTGAAACCCAGGCAACATTCTAGTAAATCTCCTCTGTACTCTCTCTACTTTGTTGACATCCTTCCTATAATTAGGCGACCAAAATTGTACTCCATACTCCAGAATTGGCCTCACCAATGCCTTGTACAATTTTAACATTACATCCCAACTTCTATATTCAATGCTCCGATTTATAAAGGCCAGCACACCAAAAGCTTTCTTTACCACCCTATCTACATGAGATTCCACCTTCAGGGAACTATGCACAGTTATTCCTAGATCCCTCTGTTCAACTGCATTCCTCAATTCTCTACCATTTACCATGTACATCCTATTTTGATTTGTCCTGCCGAGATGTAGTACCTCACATTTATCAGCATTAAACTCCATCTACAATTTCCCTAGTAACCTCTTCGAAAAATTCATGAAGATTAGTCAAACATGACCTTCCAGGCACAAATCCATGTTGACTGCTCCTAATCAGATCCTGCTTATCCAGATGCTTATATATATATTATCTCTAAGTATCCTTTCCATTAATTTGCCCACAACTGACGTCAAACTAACAGGTCTATAATTGCTAGGTTTACTCTTAGAACCCTTTTTAAATAACGGAACAACATGCGCAGTATGCCAATCCTCCGGCACTATTCCCGTTTCTAATGACATTTGAAATATTTCAGTCATAGCCCCTGCTATTTCTACACTAACTTCCCTCAATGTCCTCGGGAATATCCTGTCAGGACCTGGAGACTTATCAGTTTTCATATTTTTCAAAAGTGTCCGCACCTCCTCTTCTTTGAATCTCATAGTTTCCATTGCTACTCTGCTTGTTTCCCTTACCTCACATAATTCCATATCCTTCTTCTTGGTGAATACAGAAGAAAATAAATTGTTCAATATTTCCCCCATCTCTTTTGGCTCTGCAGATAGCTGTCCACTCTGACTCTCTAATGGACCAATTTTATTCCTTGTTATCCTTTTGCTATTAATATAGCTGTAGAAACCCTTTGGATTTACTTTCACCTTACTTCCCAAAGCAACCTCATATCTTCTTTTAGCTTTTCTAATTTCTTTCTTAATATTCTTTTTACATTCTTTATACTCCTCAAGCACCTCATTTACTCCATGCTGCCTGTAATTATTGTAGATCTCTCTCTTTTTCCGAACCAAGTGTCCAATTTCCCTTGAAAACCATGGCTCTTTCCAATTTTTATGATTTCCTTTCAACTGAGCAGGGACATAAAGATTCTGTACTCTTAAAATGTCACCTTTAAATGTCCTCCATTTCTCTTCTACATCCTTCCCATAAAACAACATGTCCCAATTCACTCCTTTTAAATCCTCAAAGTTAGCCTTTCTCCAATCAAAAATCTCAACCCTAGGTCCAGTTCTGATCCTCTCCATAATTATATTGAAACTAATGGTATTGTGATCACTGGACCCGAAGTGCTCCCCAACGCTTACCTCCGCCACCTGCCCTGTCTCATTTCCTAACAGGAGGTCCAGCACTGCCCCTTCTCTAGTAGGTACCTCTATGTATTGCTGCAAAAAACTATCCTGCACACATTTTACAAACTCCAAACCATCCAGCCCTTTTACAGAATGTGTTTCCCAGTCTATGTGTGGAAAATTGAAATCTCCCACAATCACTACCTTGTGCTTACTACTAATATCTGCTATCTCCTTACATATTTGCTCTTCCAATTCTCGCTCCCCATTTGGCAGTCTATAATACACCCCTATAAGTGTTGCTACACCTTTCCCATTTCTCAGCTCCACCCAAATAGCCTCCCTAGACGAGCCCTCAAATCTATCCTGCCAAAGCACTGCTGTAATATCATCCTTGACAAGCAATGCAACACCCCCACCTCTTGCCCCTCCAATTCTATCACCCCTGAAGCAACGAAATCCTGGAATATTTAGTTTCCACTCACAGCCCTTCTGCAACCATGTTTCACTGATCGCCACAACATCATACTTCCAGGTGTCAATCCAGGCTTTAAGCTCATCCACCTTTCTGACAATGCTCCTAGCATTAAAATATACACATTTAAGAAACCCACCACCACTTATTCTCTGTATATTATCTTTTTCTTCTTTCTCCCCTACATTTTGGGTCCGAGTGCTTCCCTTCTCTGCCTCCTGCCTCCCACATTTTCTACTATCTTTATCTATTTGAGTACCTCCCCCCAACCGTTCTAGTTTAAAGTCTCCCCAGTAGCCTTTGCAAATCTCCCCGCCAGGATATTGGTTCCCCTCGGGTTCAAGTGCAACCCGTCCTTTCTGTACAGGTCACACCTTCCCCAAAAGTGGTCCCAATGATCCATAAATTTGAATCCCTGCCCGCTGCACCAGTTCCTCAGCCACGCATTTATCCTCCACAAACATCAAAGATTCATATAGAGCAGCCCCCTCCCGCATATCGGCAACTCTGACCACCTGGCAGTTATGCTCACACCTGCATAGAGACCTAGGGTGAAACAGGACAGGCCAATGTTCAGAGAAGTCAGAATATGGCCACAGGGAGCTATTGCAGCTCTGCAAGACTGATTTGAAACCACACAGTGGGCCATTTTCAGAGAGGCAGCAACATGTGACAGCGGCACTGACCTTCAGGAATATACAGAGTCTGTCATTGGCTACATTAATAAATGCATTGATGATGTGACTGTGGTCAAAACCGTGAAGTGGCGTGCCAATCAGAAACCTTGGCTAACTGGGGAAGTTTGTTCTTTGCTGAGAGTTTGAAATGCTGCATTCAAATCTGGGGACAACGCAGCATACAAATTGGCACGGAGTAATCTGTCCCCGGGGATCAGGGAAGCGAAGAGGCGGTATGTATAAAAACTAAACAGCCACTTCACAAACAACAAAGACACACGTCGCTTGTGGCAGGGATTTCATATCATCACTGACTACAAGCCCCCCCCCCCCCCCCCACCCCCACTGCAGATATGCCAAAATGACCCCTCTCTACCAGACAAACTAAACGGGTTTTATGCATGTTTTGAGGCTAAAAATACCAATCAGACACAAGCACTCCTGCCATCACCCAGCGACCAGTCACTCAGGCTGTCCACAGCCAGAGTTAAAAAGGCCTTTGCCAGCGTCAATCCACGCAAAGTTGCAGGGCCGGACAACATCCCTGGATGCGTTTTAAAGGACTGCGCAGAGCAACTGAAAGATGTTTTTGCAGACATCTTTAACATCCCACTCAGCCAGGCAGTAGTGCCCAAATGCCTCAAAAGTGCCATGATCGTTCCCGTCCCGAAGAAGCCCAACCCAGCCTGTCTCAATGACTTTAGTCCAGTGGCTCTCACACCCATATTAATGAAGTGTTTTGAGCAGCTGGTCATGCAGCACATCAAAAACTGTCTCCCTGTCAACCTGGACCCACTACAGTTCGCTTACAGAACCAACTGTAAGGACGCAGTCTCTACAACACTCAACCTCGCACTATCACATCTCGACCAGAAGAACACCTATGCCAGGATCCTCTTCATTGACTTCAGCTCAGCTTTTAATACAATCATCCCACAGCAGCTGGTGGAGAAGCTGAAGTTGTTGAAGGTGGACACTGGCACCTGCAATTGGGTCCTTAACTTTTTGACGAAGCGGCAGCAGACAGTCAGGGTGGGCAGTCGGACATCAAGAACCATCGCAGTGAGCACTGGCTCACCCCAAGGCTGTGTTCTAAGCTCTCTGCTGTTCAGTCTGCTTACTCATGACTACACTGCCAGACTCAGCAATAATTATATCAATAAGTTCGCTGATGACACAACAGTGGTGGGTCTCATCAGTGACAACAATGAGTCGGCATACAGGATGGAGGTGGAGCTGCTTACAGAGTGGTGCAGATCTCACAATCTCACCCTCAACGTGGAAAAGACAAAGGAGATGGTGATCGATTTTAGGAGGGCTGGCAAACACCATCATACACCGCTGCATATTGATGGTGCTGCTGTGGAGAGGGTCAGCAGTGTGAAGTTCCTGGGACTTCACCTGGGGGACGACCTGACCTCAATGACCAACACCACAGCAGTCATCAAAAGAGCACAGCAGCGGCTCCACCCCCTCCAGAGACTAAGAAAAGCAGGTCTCCCCACTGTTCACCTAACAACCTTCTATAGGGTCTAACACCATCGAGAGCATACTGACCTACGGCATCACTTCCTGGTTTGGGAGCTGCAAGGCTTACGAACAGGGACAGCTAAACAGGATAGTGAAGACAGCCAGTAGGATCATTGGTGCTCCACTCCCTTTCCTGTTGGAGATCTATCAGAAGTACAGCATCCGCAGAGACATCTCCATTATTAAGGACCCTTGTCACCCATCACACCACATCTTCTCCATTCTGCCATCTGGGAAGAGGTACAGGAGTATAGATAGATAGATAGATTCCTTTATTGTCATTCAGACCTTTCGGTCTGAACGAAATTATGTTGCCTGCAGTCATACACAGAACCAATAATAACAAAACATACAATAAACACAAATTAAACATCCACCACAGTGAGTTCACCAAGCACATCCTCACTGTGATGGAGGCAAAGTCTTAGTCTCCGTCTCTTCCCTCCTTGTTCTCCCTCTGCGCTGAGGCGATCGATCCAGGCCAAAGATGCCGCCCTCCAGTCCAGCGGACCTCCGTGGTGATGTCGCCGCCGCCGAAAGCCGGAACGCCGTCTCCGCTTCGAGACGGCCCGCCACAGCATCAGCTCCAGGCCGCCGCCCCAGCTCCAGTATCCAGTATCTGCTGCAGAACCAGCAGGATGCTACACAGCTTCTTCCCACAGGCAATAAGACTGGTTAACGGACTGTGTCCCCTCCCCATACATCATACACCCACACATCTAACCTCGCCCAAACTTTGACAGCTAGACACCTGTCAAGGTAAAGTCACTGTTCGGTCTGAATGTCTGTTTTTAGCTCAATTTTAGGTCTATTTTAGATATGTTAATTTTAAAGTTGTATGTATTTATTCTGTTTTTATTAACTGCACTGACAGGAACAGAGAATAAGAGGTGGTGGGGTTCTTAAATGGGTGAGCAGAGAAACAGAGGGGTGTAAAATGCGGGCGGAAGCAATAGGTAGCAAGGTGAAGGGTAAAAGTGGCAGGCAGACAAATCCAGGGCAAAAATCAAAAAGAGACACTTTTCAACATAATTGTATAAGGGGTAAGAGCGTTGTAAAAACAAGCCTGAAGGCTTTGTGTCTCAATGCAAGGAGCATTCGTAATAAGGTGGATGAGTTGAACGTGCAGATATCAATTAATGATTATGATATAGTTGGGATCACGGAGACATGGCTCCAAGGTGACCAAGGCTGGGAGCTGAACATCCAGGGATATTCAATATTCAGGAGGGATAGAGAGAAAGGAAAAGGAGGTGGGGTAGCGTTGCTGGTTAGAGAGGAGATTAATGCAGTGGAAAGGAAGGACATTAGCTTGGAGGATGTGGAATCGGTATGGGTAGAGCTGCGAAACACTAAGGGGCAGAAAACGCTCCTGGGTGTTGTGTACAGGCCACCTAACAGTAGTAGTGGAGTTGGGGATGGCATCAAACAGGAAATTAGAAATGCGTGCAACAAAGGTAAAACAGTTATAATGGGTGACTTCAATCTACATATAGATTGGGTGAATCAAATTGGCAGGGGTGCTGAGGAAGAGGATTTCTTGGAATGTATGCGGGATAGTTTTCTAAACCAACATGTAGAGGAACCAACGAGAGAGCAGGCTATTCTAGACTGGGTATTGAGTAATGAGGAAGGGTTAGTTAGCAGACTTGTTGTGCGTGCCCCCTTGGGCAAGAGTGATCATAATATGGTTGAGTTCTTCATTAGGATGGAGAGTGACATTGTTAATTCAGAAACAACGGTTCTGAACTTAAAGAAAGGTAACTTTGAGGGTATGAGATGTGAATTGGCCAAGATTGACTGGCAATTAGTTCTAAAAGGTTTGACGGTGGATATGCAATGGAAGGCATTTAAAGACTGCATGGATGAACTACAAAAATTGTTCATCCCAGTTTGGCAAAAGAATAAATCAAGGAAGGTAGTGCATCCGTGGATAACAAGGGAAATCAGGGATAGTATCAAAGCAAAAGATGATGCGTACAAATTAGCCAGAAAAAGCAGCATACCAGAGGACTGGGAGAAATTCAGAGACAAGCAGAGGAGGACAAAGGGCTTAATTAGGAAAGGGAAAATAGATTATGAAAGGAAACTGGCAGGGAACATAAAAACTGACTGCAAAAGTTTTTATAGATATGTGAAGAGAAAGAGATTAGTTAAATCAAATGTAGGTCCCTTGCAGTCAGAAACAGGTGAATTGATCATGGGGAACAAGGATATGGCAGACCAATTGAATAACTACTTTGGTTCCGTCTTCACTAAGGAAGACATAAATAATCTGCCGGAAATAGCAGGGGGCCGCGGGTCAAAGGAGATGGAGGAACTGAGTGAAATCCAGGTTAGTCGGGAAGTGGTGTTGGGTAAATTGAATGGATTAAAGGCCGATAAATCACCAGGGCCAGATAGGCTGCATCCCAGAGTACTTAAGGAAGTAGCTCCAGAAATAGTGGATGCATTAGTGATAATTTTTCAAAACTCTTTAGATTCTGGAGTAGTTCCTGAGGATTGGAGGGTAGCAAACGTAACCCCACTTTTTAAGAAGGGAGGGAGAGAGAAAACGGGGAATTACAGACCAGTTAGTCTAACATCGGTAGTGGGGAAACTGCTAGAGTCAGTTATTAAAGATGGGATAGCAGCACATTTGGAAAGTGGTGAAATCATTGGACAAAGTCAGCATGGATTTACGAAAGGTAAATCGTGTCTGACGAATCTTATAGAATTTTTCGAGGATGTAACTAGTAGAGTGGATAGGGGAGAACCAGTGGATGTGTTGTATCTGGACTTTCAGAAGGCTTTCGACAAGGTACCACATAAGAGATTAGGATACAAACTTAAATCACACGGTATTGGGGGTTCAGTATTGATGTGGATAGAGAACTGGCTGGCAAACAGGAAGCAAAGAGTAGGAGTAAACGGGTCCTTTTCACAATGGCAGGCAGTGGCTAGTGGGGTACCGCAAGGCTCAGTGCTGGGACCCCAGCTATTTACAATTTATATTAATGATCTGGACGAGGGAATTGAAAGCAACATCTCCAAGTTTGCGGATGACACTAAGCTGGGGGGCAGTGTTAGCTGTGAGGAGGATGCTAGGAGACTGCAAGGTAACTTGGATAGGCTGGGTGAGTGGGCAAATGTTTGGCAGATGCAGTATAATGTGGATAAATGTGAGGTTATCCACTTTGGTAGCAAAAACGGGAAGGCAGACTATTATCTAAATGGTGGCCGATTAGGAAATGGGGAGATGCAGCGAGACCTGGGTGTCATGGTACACCAGTCATTGAAAGTAGGCATGCAGGTGCAGCAGGCAGTGAAGAAAGCGAATGGTATGTTGGCCTTCATAGCAAGAGGATTTGAGTATAGGAGCAGCGAGGTTCTACTGCAGTTGTACAGGGTCTTGGTGAGACCACACCTGGAGTATTGCGTACAGTTTTGGTCTCCAAATCTGAGGAAGGACATTATAGCCATAGAGGGAGTGCAGAGAAGGTTCACCAGACTGATTCCTGGGATGTCAGGACTTTCATATGAAGAAAGACTGGATAGACTTGGCTTATACTCGCTAGAATTTAGGAGATTGAGAGGGGATCTTATAGAAACGTACAAAATTCTTATGGGATTGGACAGGCTAGATGCAGGAAGATTGTTCCTGATGTTGGGGAAGTCCAGGACAAGGGGTCACAGCTTAAGGATAAGGGGGAAATCCTTTAAGACCGAGAAGAGGAAAAACTTTTTCACACAGAGAGTGGTGAATCTCTGGAACTCTCTGCCACAGAGGGTAGTTGAGGCCAGTTCATTGGCTATATTTAAGAGGGAATTAGATGTGGCCCTTGTGGCTAAAGGGATCAGGGGGTATGGAGAGAAGGCAGGTACGGGATACTGAGTTGGATGATCAGCCATGATCGTATTGAATGGCGGTGCAGGCTCGAAGGGCCGAATGGCCTACTCCTGCACCTATTTTCTATGTATCTATGTATCTATGAACTGATGAGAAACAATTTTTTGTTTCTTCTGTGTATGTAAGTACTCAGTGAAATGATAATAAAGGAAATACTGAATATTGAACAATACAGCTCCCTCCATGACACACTAGACAACCTGAGCACTACCTTCAGCAACAGTCTGGTTCAACCATGATGCAGTACATAACGCCTGAGGATATCCTTCCTCCCTGTGTCTATCAGACTGGACAACTCCTCACCTTTTTGTCTTGGGGTAGACTGACTCCCCTCCACCACCCCCCAAATCTTTGCACCCCCCCCAATCCTTTCCATTCGTCACTTTAATTTTATGTTTCATGTATCTTGTGCTTTATGACTGTTCAAACACAAAACAAAGGCTTTTCTAAGCCACCCACAGCCTCACAGTGAGAGCAGTGACCCGGGCGTGAGTAGATTCAGATTGTAATGTGCTTTATGAAACTTTAGTTATTGTTCGACCCAAAGAATATCGGCAGCCGACAGTAAAAGATCAAACACAAAGCGATGTCAGTTGCATCTTTACCGATATACCTCATGATTTATGCAGCAACAGGAGGGTCGATTCGAAACCGATCTCCGGGTAACGGATTGTTTAAGAAGGAACTGCAGATGCTGGAAAATCGAAGGTACACAAAAATGCTGGAGAAACTCAGCTGGTGCAGCAGCATATATGGAGCGAAGGAAATAGGCAACATTTCGGGCCGAAACCCTTCTTCAGACTGATGGGGGGTGGGAAGAAGAAAGGAGAAATGCGGAGGAGGAGCCCGAGGGCTGAGGGATGGGAGGAGACAGCCCGAGGGCTGAGGAAGGGGAGAAGACAGCAAGGGCTAGCAGAATTGGGAGAATTCAATGTTCATGCCCCCAGGATTGAGACTCCCCAAGCGGAATATGAGGTGCTGTTCCTCCAATTTCAGGTGTTACTCGCTCTGGCCATGGAGGAGACCCAGGACAGAGAGGTCGGATACGGAATCGGAGGGGGAGTTGGAGTGCTGAGCCACAGGGAGGTCAGGTTGGTTATTGCGGACCGAGCGGAGGTGTTTGGCGAAACGATCGCCAAGCCTCCGCTTGGTCTCACCGATGTAGATCAGCTGACATCTAGAGCAGCGGGTGCAATAGATGAGGTTGGAGGAGATGCAGGTGAATCTCTGTCGCACCTGGAATGACTGCTTAGGTCCTTAAATGGAGTCGAGGGGAGAGGTGAAGGGACAAGTGTTGCATCTCTTGCGGTTGCAAGGGAAAGTGCCCGGGGAGGGGGTGGTACGGGAGGGAAGGGAACAATTGACAAGGGAGTTATGGAGGGAGCGGTCTTTGCGGAAGGCAGACATGGGGGGAGATGGGAAGATGTGGCGAGTGGTGGGGTCACGTTGGAGGTGGCGAAACTGACGGAGGATCACTTGTTGTATGTGACGGCTGGTGGGGTGAAAGGTGAGGACAAGGGGGATTCTGCCCTTGTTGCGAGTGGGGGGGTGGGGAGAGAGAGCAGTGTTGCGGGGTATGGAAGGTATAGGGAGGTTTCATGGCAGTCGGGTCACGACCCCATGACCCGTACTGTTGCTACGCTACGCCAAATGGATTACACGCGATGAACTGCAGGCAGGCACTTACCATTGTTTCCAGCGTAGCGGGCCCGTTAAAACCCGCCGAAATGGTCACTTTTTGCGCTGTAAATAATTATGGAAATCGGGATAAGCGTGAGAGACATTTAGCCAACTTCAGAATTCAAAAGTGAGGAGAAATGACGGTAGATTGAAGCGAGAGCTGAAAGGAACAACAACAGCCAGAGTGCTTGGCGAACATTGGCCGTTTGCTCACTGCATTTCATCAACTAAGGCATTATTTGTGGTTTTTCTTGATTCCTTTGGCATCTAAAAAGTTTCAGAAGGGATAAATCTGGCTGTAAAATTTTAAAATCGCCCCTGGTTCTCGTGGGTTTTTACATACAAAAATAAAACGCCTCTGAAGCAAAATTTACAACCAGATTTACCACTTCTGAGACTTTTTAGATACCAAAGAAATAAAAAAGAAAAACAAATAATGCCTTACCGTTGATGAAATGCAGCGAACAAACGCGATAAATCCCGATATTTTCAATTCCGATATCTGCACGGCCAATGTTCACCAAGCACTTTAGCTGTTGTTGTCCCTTCAGCTCTCGCTTCTCTTTACCTTCATTTCGCTTCACTTTTGGAATTCTGAAGTTGGGTACATGTCTCTCACGCTCACCCCAACTTCCACAATTTTTTACAGCGAAAATATTCAACATTTTGGCGGTTTTTAACAGGTAGGAAAGTACGTGTTTCTAGCATTAATAACATATACCGGAAGTTACGGATGTCTTCCAGATGGATTGAGCGGCTCCGTGCGTCAAGCCCTATGACCCGGTGACCTTACGTGCAACCCCCCCTATTGCGGGGTATTTTGCGGGCCCTCGGGTTGTCTCCTCCCATCCCTCAGCCCTTGGGCTCCTCCTCCGCCTTTTCCCTTTCTTCTCCCCACCCCCCATCAGTCTGAAGAAGGGTTTCGGCCCGAAGGGTTGCTCCATAGATGCTGCTGCACCCGCTGAGTTTCTCCAGCATTTTTGAGTACCTTTTGGGTAACAGACGCTTATTTCCAGTCACGAGCAGAGCTGAATTTCGTCTGCATCGGGATCCGGTCTGTAAATCCGCGCCGCATATTCAGTGAATGATTTAAGCGAGCAATTAATGTGGATTTGATATTAAATTGTCAAAAACGTAATTCATTTCGAATTATAAATAAAATACTGCCCTCGGTTCCCGGCTGCTATGAAAATGGCGGGAATTGGAAATTCAACCCGCAACCAATGATACTGCAGTCCGTGCTCTCTGGTTGGCTGAGCTTCCCCCTCCCCACCCGCCAGTCACAAATCTCCGCCCCCCCCCCCCCCCCCTGTTGCTGACAAACCTGCAGCCACTCGCAGGGATGGGACACCGTGAGTGACATCTCTCCTCCATCCATTCAGAGGCTGTGGGCCGGCCCTTCACCAACGCTTTAAAACCCGGTCGCTGAGCCGGCTCCGACATTCAGTCCCTGTATTTCACACTGTGCTCCCACTGTTGAAGGAGAATGGCCCGGACCAAGCAGACAGCGCGCAAATCGACCGGAGGGAAAGCTCCTCGCAAACAGCTGGCGACCAAAGCGGCGCGGAAGAGCGCTCCAGCCACGGGCGGAGTGAAGAAGCCTCATCGCTACAGGCCCGGCACCGTGGCTCTGAGGGAGATCCGGCGCTACCAGAAATCCACCGAGCTGCTCATCCGCAAACTGCCCTTCCAGCGCTTGGTGCGGGAGATCGCTCAGGACTTCAAGACAGACCTGCGCTTCCAGAGCTCGGCCGTCATGGCCCTGCAGGAGGCCAGCGAGGCTTACCTGGTGGGGCTCTTTGAGGACACCAACCTGTGCGCAATCCACGCCAAGCGAGTCACCATCATGCCCAAAGACATCCAGCTGGCCCGCCGTATCCGCGGGGAGCGCGCCTAAACTCCACCTCTCCACCAAGAACAAACGGCTCTTTTAAGAGCCACTAATCCGGCAGTAGAAAGAGCTGTGCCTCTCTGATGTCCTTTTACATCAATGTTCTGTTCGGAATTGTATCTGAATTGATGCCGCAGAAACTGCTGCTGAATGGAGTCTGACTTCAGTGATTCAAGTGTAACTGGTTTCGATGTAAATGCCAACGCGGCTCATAATGGTGTGTACACGACCAGCCCCTGTTCGCTCTGCGCCCCCTTTTCTCACGCGCTCCGGGTTCAAGGACAACAAACGCCTTTATTACGCACTTTCCACGCGCGCACCTCAGTCGCTGATCAGTCCTTCCACAGACACTGAGTTACACCATCTCCATAGTGATGAGGCCGGTTGGAGGGACAAAGGCGGCGACCAGATACACCAACTCCAAGTAACGACCCACACAGCGCTGACGCTGCTACTGCTCACGCACGGTCTCACTGAAAGTGTTGTGCTGATATTTGGACACCGCATTGATGCAACTGGTTCGATATTTCATTCGCAGGCGATAGTTCTCATTCAGTTTAATTTGAGCCAAATTAGCCGTTCAGTCTATCCGCTCTCGTATGAAACGCCCGGACTAACGCACATTCCACGTTATGTCCCTCCAGTTCCCATGAATAAATCCAACATCTTCCCCTCACATAGCGCGCCCCTTCTATCCGGGTTTCTACACAGTCCGCATTCTCTACGTCAGATACACAGAGCTCTTTTCCAACGGGCTGCAACGGGCAGTGGGGAGCGGGGGAATTTCAGAAAGGCCGAAAGAGGGAAAATGTATCAATCCGCAGAGGGAAAATTTAATCTACTTTAATTTGTGTGACGATTCCAATTACGTGAAATACCTTAACTGGTCAAACAGCATTTGAGGGGGAAGGAATAGGCGACATTTCGCCGACACGAATCTGTGTGTCTCCATGTAGCAACGCCTCTTTTCATGACCTAATGCCAGTCAGACTGTTCGACACCAGACCGGTATTTTGACACCACTCCACAATACAACCGATCACCAATGTAACAGAATGTTCATTGACTGTATGGAAGTTATAGAAGACTTAATTAAAACATTTATCATAGCCAGCAGATGTCATGTATTTTACGTGATCAGCTTATTGTACTCAGACTCACGTGATTGTTAGTTTTGGAGCACTTAACATTTATCTGGTAATCAAGACACTAAACAGGTTACTTATTTTTACTTTTGTATCTATTCTTAATAAATACATTTGTATCTTTGTGTATAAACATATAAACCAATATGTAACAGTTTAATATGGTATGTGTAACCATGGCTTTAATTGGCTTTAGCTGAAACATAATGGTGGCAGGACATAGCTGGGACATTAGAAGTTAATTTTAAGGGTGGCGAGTGAAGGACGAGATATGAGAGGAAATGTAAAGTTTAATAAGATTGAACCAAGGTCGGAAGCTAATGGTGGCGAGACAGAGAATATTAGAATTGAAGATAGATTGATGCGAAAGGAGTACAGCATGCAAGATAATGAAGCAGAGATAGGGCTGAAGAACTAATAAAAAGCTGCTTGTTTCTGTGGATTAGAGAACGTGCAGGTGGTGTCGTCTCTGAATGTTCCAGCTGAATATTTGCAAATAAAGGCTTTCGTCTTCTTGAAGAATTCTCCGTGTCTGTATCATCTTATCCAAACTTTGAGTCTTAAAACCACGACAAAATTGGTGCAGCGAGCAGGGTCGGTAAGAGACCATTTATTTAAAGACAAACAGCCTAGGGTGCTTCCCAGCCCCTCTGGCTCCTAGGGACAACAGGAAAAGGGTGGCCACCCAGCAAATTATGCGTTTTCCCGCTTCATTTGGACTAATAACCTGTTGTTCATGGGAAGCCATCAGGGACGCAGAAGTGCCTAGGCAGTTAGAAGGTCTCTCCGACCCAAGAATCTGGCACTAAATTGTTTTAAAAAGGAGGCCCAGAGGATTGTCCAAGAAGGCTGCGCTGTGTGGTGAGTAATAATATTAGTGATAAGGAAGTACAGCATTGCATTATTTGATATTATTAAGAGTATTAAAACCTCGTGGATACCACCCTGAGAGGTCAGGGGTTGCACGGACGAGGCAAGTATTCCGTGGATACCACCCTGAGAGGTCAGGGGTTTGTACGGGCAGAATAAGGCATTCTGTGGATACCACCCTGAGAGGTCAGGGGTTTGTACGGGCAGAATAAGGCATTCTGTGGATACCACCCTGACAGGTCAGGGGTTTGTACGGGCAGAATAAGGTATTCTGTGGATACTACCCTGAGAGGTCAGGGGTTTGTACAGGCAGAATAAAGTATTTTGTGGATACCACCTTAGGTGACTAAGGGTTTGTACGGGCAAAATACGAATTTAAGGTAAGTGAGTAACAGAAACAGTGTACACTGTGATAAAACATAGTAGAATTGCAGAAAGTAGAATAGCAATAAGAATAGTTTAAGGTAATATAGTGACAAGGACAGAGGAGGTGTAAGGACTGAGTTTCTTAACTGTTTGTGGAGATAAACTTGCTGCATTCTTTCTGCTGCTTGGTCTTTCAGCATTCTCTCTGCTGAGATATCAAGACAAAATGGGCTTCCTTTGTCTGGTGATTGATGGGAGTGGGGTGTGGTCTGATGTTGATTGACTAGGAGGTACTCAAAAATGCTGGAGAAACTCAGCGGGTGCAGCAGCATCTATGGAGCGAAGGAAACAGGCAACGTTTCGGGCCGAAACCCTTCTTCAAACCCTTCTTCAGAATGTCTAGGAGTTTGATTGGTTGTGATCTTAGTGGGGTGTGGTTAGAATTTGAGTGACGGTGAGTCTGACTAATCACGATCTGATTCAATATCCAATCACAGCACTCGGGTACCTGACTGATAGGGGATTAGACCATCCTAATTTAACTTAAAAGGGAGAGAAGAATTATATAAATGTTAATTTTGAAACTTTAATCCATGTAGAAAATTGCATAATTTCTTTGAAGTAAGAATGGAACGAATGTGATTTGTGTGTAAAAACGGTTTTGAATGAATGAGGAAGTTCATATATGTGATGTCTTTTGTTTGTTGTGGGCCACATGTTGTAAGGGTAGGTGTGTGTGTTCCTTTAAGAAATTGTAAGCAATGGGGGAGGTTACGAACAGCTGTAAGGTAATGTTTAACTCTTTGTATCCTCGCAACTTAAAAGGGGAAAGTTGGAAAAATTTAGGTTGCTTGGTTTTTCTGATGTTTCTTTTATATTTCTTTTCAGTAAAGTTAATTTGGAAAATTGTTACTAGTACTAGGAATTGGAAATTCAAAATAGTGGTGAGAATGGATTGAAATAATTGGAAATAAGTTAATTGCTGAAACATGACCAGCTTTTGTGGTTTGTTTAGATAAACATTCTGGTTGGAGAAGGGTAATGATTGTTTGCTGAGATTTTCAAAATTTGCTGAAATTTGAGGAAGTGGCCCAAGGAAGGCACTTTCAAGATAAATGTGTGACAAGATGGAAGTGTTAATTATGAATTATATGCCCACAGATAAGTTGGAAAGGTGGGAAAAGCGGAAAGGAAATGAATTAGATGTACTTCAACAGTTTAAAAAGAAAGGAGAGAGAGGCAGTGAGGAGGTAACAGAAGTAGGAAATGCCAGCTGTGAAAGTAATAAATTAGGAGGAGTCCGTGGAAGATTTTAAAAGAAAGGTGAATGAATTCGCAAGGAGGCTAGAATATCTGAGAAGCAAGAAATTGAGTTTAGAATAAGAAAGAAGGCATACTAGAAAGGATTAAAGTGGGAAGCAGGGGGATAAATTGATGAGACTGCTTTAAAAAGAAAAGAGCAGGACAGACACAGATTATCCGTTGGGGCACCCATAAACTGAGAGGGCTAAAAAATACCTTACCCAATATTCCTGATGGGGCAGGAAATGGATTAGGGCTTTGGAGGAGGGGAACGTGGGACGATTATTGGCTATGAGAGATTTGAAGGCACTGTTGGTGAAAGTGATAGGAACCACTAAACTGACAGAACTACTGAAGATGGCTGGTATAAAAATGCTGTGAACAAGGTAATAAACAATGGCATGCTGTTTGACACAGTCAGGCAGAGGGTATGGCAGGCCCTCAGACAATGTTACCCACTTAAGGTGGACCCCAAAGAATAAAGGAGAGATCCACTGAGAGAGGCAAATAATCCAGCAGCCTATCTGGAGAATCAGCTGAAAAGGTGGAGACTTGAAACTGAACAAGAAATAGAAGGCAACCAGTTAATGAACACTATATTCTGAACCACTGTGGTGAATGTCATTCCTCCTAAAGTCAAGTCTAGATTGGAGGAGGTGGTGGGATTGTCATCTATTTCCCACCCCCGATTCAGCGATCATTTGGTCAATGAGGTCGAGAAATATCGCAAAGATATGAAAAAGACTTGCAGACCAGCAGGAAGAGGTGCAGAGAAAAATGATGCAAATGTAACTTGAAGAGCTCAAAAAGAAAGAGCGTGAAAGAAAGAAAGACAATGTTGTCAATAACAACAGACCTGGTTGAAAAGACTGAAATAAGTGATGCACCAACAAACAGTGAGTCCTATGACAGAGCCCAACGGGGGCCAGAGAATTCCATGCCAATAATAAATGTCTTTGGAGGAGTGTTTCCTCAAAATGCCCTATCAGGAGTGAAATAAATATGGATATAAGCCCAGACAGGACTGGGGTCCCCAAGGGAGGGAGGGATCTCAAGGAGGAGGTCAAGAAAGGATAGTAAGGAGACAGGTAATGGATAAGGTGTGTTGGGGATGTGAACAGGTGTGGTAATCAGGAAATAATAATAATTATATTAAGATAGTGGTGAACATAGCTATGGTAAGAACATTAAGAAGAGGTATTAAATACACATAGGCTAGGATGTGGCAGGATTTTAAATACTAGTCCCATGTTTTTAATCAGATGTTAAAGGCAGATTTGGAAGGTGTATCCTTAGAAAGTATTTGATACATTATGTGGATGATTTGTTGGTTGTTCCACAAGTTAGAAGCAATGTGAGAGAGACATTTTAATTCTCTTGGAAAAGATGGCATAGGAGGTCATAAAGTATCAAGGAAGAAGTTGCTGTTTTGTCAGCAGTAGGTAGAATATTTTGGACGAGTAATATCTAAAGAAGTAAAAGATATAGAATTAACAGTATCTCCTTTAACCCAGGGAAATTTAAGCAGAACTTAATATAGTATCTGCAAACAGCCCCGTATTGGCAATAGGCCGATGGTAAAAGTGTTGAAACACCAACTTATTAGATCACCCGGCGGCTGTGAAAATATGGTCGACGGGACGTCCTTAGCCCTGGTCGCCAATGTTGCTGCTAAATTGAATGGAATGTAAAACCATCAATGTTCACAACTGCAGCAACCAAAACTTGTTTTTAACCATCTTAAAATAGTCTGAACTGACACTATCTTGTATGGTTTTTCATGAATGATAAACAATCTTGTTTTCATATTTCATAAGACCTTTGTAGCCTCAATGTATTGCAACAAATATGTCTTAACACATAGACCCCACCACTCGCCACATCTTCCTATCTCCCTCCCCTATCTGCCTTCCGCAAAGACTGCTCCCTCCGTAACTCCCTTGTCAATTCTTCCCTTCCCTCCCGCTCTACTCCTTCCCCAGGCACTTTCCCTTGCAACCGCAAGAGATGCTACACTTGTCGCTTTACCTCCCCCCTCGACTCCATTCAAGGACCCAAGCAGTCGTTCCATGTGCGACAGAGGTTCACCTGCACCTCCTCCAACCTCATCTATTGCATCCACTGTTCTAGATGTCAGCTGATTTATATCGGTGAGACTAAGCGTAGGCTTGGCGATCGTTTCGCCGAAAACATCCGCTCGGTCCGCACTAACCAACCTGACCTCCCGCTGGCTCAGCACTTCAACTCCCCCTCCCATTCCGTATCCGACCTCTCTGTCCTGGGCCACCTCCACGGCCAGAGTGAGCAACACCGGAAATTGGAGGAACAGCATAGAAACATAGAAAATAGGTGCAGGAGTAGGCCATTCAGCCCTTCGAGCCTGCACCGCCATTCAATATGATCATGGCTGATCATCCAACTCAGTACCCTGTAGGTATGTTACAAAACCTACCTTCAGTCGCGCTGTAATTCTGCCACTGGCCGTGTGCGCGATTTTGGCGCCTTTAAGGGAGGGCGGGTTTCTCCTCCCTTGTCCTGGTTAATATTTTGTTGGAGTACAAGCGTTGGCTGAAGAATCGTTCCTAGTGGCATTTTGTGTATTTTTTATTTTTATTAAGTCGTCAATGTCAGTGCTGGAGTAATTTTAAAAGCAGCTCCTGAAGCGTCAACGCCGATAACGGGGACGGATTTCACACACGGGACAGGTAAACGAAAGTGGTTTCTTTAAATGTATAAAAGTGCTTCTTGAGAAGCCTTTAATTCACATTTTTTCATGCTACACGGTGATTTTATTCCCCGAACTAACGGCAGTATTTTTCATGCCAATACGGGGTTAAATTCACCGCAAATGAACGTTCCAAAAGATCGCGTTCCAGAAATCCTCACTCACAAGATGATTTAAATGCCCATTAATTTACAGGTATTAAACATTCAATTCCTTCCATTTGGCCTGTAAATTCATGAAAATGCGATTTAAAAATTATGTTATATTGTGAATTATTGTGTGAATGTTATTTGGACACTTAGGCTATTTAAAAATGTTAATTTATTCTTAAGAAATTGATAGATGTTTAGATCTAGTAATTTAATTTTGTAATTAGCTACAATTAGGTAACTAACTAATTATATGCTTTACTTTCATGTCTTCTAAGTAAGATTGTTTCATATTTGTTTCAGAATGCTTCAATCTATAATAACTGAAAATTTCTTTCAGTTATCTTAATTTTTAAGAAATTTATGGGCTTTTAACTGTCCTCGATCACAGCTTTTGTGTTAAGTCAATGGAAAAGCAATAGGGAACAAGATGCTAATTTCCGAGTATGAAAATGGCCATAACTTCTTTAATACTGAAGATATGAAAGTGAATTAGGTGTCAAATTAAACTTCTTTTTATGCTTTATCTGATGGGATAAATTGCAGACTTTATTTTTAAAATCTCAAAATTTTGTAACATTGCTATACCCTGTACATGCCTTTTCTCCATACCCCCTGATCCCTTTAGCCACAAGGGCCACATCTAACTCCCTCTTAAATATAGCCAATGGACTGGCTTCAACTACCTTCTGTGGCAGAGAATTCCACAGATTCAGCACTCTCTGTGTGAAAAGTGATTTTCTCATCTCGTTCCTAAACGACTTCCCCCTTATCCTTAAACTGTGACCCCTTGTTCTGGACTTCCCCAACATCGGGAACAATCTTCCTGCATCTAGCCTGTCCAACCCACTAAGAATTTTGTAAGACAGCACCTTGGGTAGTCTGCATCCTGGTGGCATGAACATTGAATTCTCACAATTCCGTTAACCCTTGCTGTCTCCTCCCCTTCCTACCTCTCCATCAGCCCTCGGGCTCCTCCTCCTCCTTTTTCCTTTCTTCTCCCGCCTCCCCCCATCCCCTATCAGTCTGAAGAAGGGTTTCGGCCAGAAACGTTGCCTATCTCCTTTGCTCCATAGATGCTGTTGTACCCGCTGAGTTTCTCCAGCATTTTGTGTACCTTCGATTTTCCAGCATCTGCAGTTCCTTCTTTAACACTGTTGATCGTCAATAGTCTATTGTCCTTTATGCAAAGAGCGATCTCTAACATTTCTATGAATAGCGTTTGTGCCCATAAGTTAGCTGTTAAAATGGTAAGAATTCATTCTTAAGAATTTCTCACGTAATTAATTCATATTCGGTGTGTCTTGTTGGTGGGTTAGGATAGAATAATTGGGATGCGGGGATCCAGTATGGCACACAGGTGTGTAATTATTTTTATTTTTTTGCCTGAAAATACATTTTCTTTTTGGGCGGGCTTTTCAAACCTGTTATTTTGGGGCCAGGCGGTTATTTTCCCCGCATCTCCGGTTGTCGTCTGCTCATTGGAGAAAGAGGCAGCTCTACGATTGGCCTATTTGAAAGCACCAATGAGATGAAGCGCTGCCCCACCAATGGTAAGCGCTCCACCGCATCCCTCTAGAAGCGACAAGAAGGGCGAGTGCGGGATGATTCCCTCATTCTTTGTGCGTAGAAGTTTGTGAAAATGACTGGACGAGGGAAAACCGGCGGCAAAGCCAAGGCTAAGCCTAAGTCTCGTTCGTCCAGGGCCGGACTGTAGTTCCCGGTGGGCCGTGTTCATCGGCTCCTGAGAAAGGGGAACTATGGTGAGCGGGTGGGGGCCGGAGCCCCGGTCTATATGGCTGCTGTGCTCGAGTATCTGACGGCTGAAATCCTCGAGCTGGCCGGCAACGCGGCCAGGGACAACAAGAAGAGCCGCATCATCCCCAGACACCTGCAACTGGCCGTCCGCAGCGACGAGAGCTCAACAAGCTGCTGGGAGGGGTGACCATCGCTCAAGGCGGGGTGCTGCCCAATATCCAGGCCGTGTTGTTGCCCAAAAAACCCAGCGCAGCCTCTGGCACCAAGAGCAAGTAGATCAGCGAAACCTCAATCTAACGACCCAAAGGCTCTTTTCAGAGCCGCCTACAGTGTCTGTCAAAGGGCTGAGCACCGGCTGGGGTGGGCGCTTGGTATTTCCGTTCAGAGGACCGCTTCGTATCTGGTGTGGACGCGCCTCCACTCGCGCTTTTTGTTATAAACCACACGGGCTATCTCACTCCCCCGTTACGTCCTCACGAATAAAGCCAACATCTACCGCAAACAGCGATCCGCTACTGTCCGGGTTCATCCACTGTCCCCATTCTCACGTTCGCCAATTACATGTTTAGTTTAGAAATACAGTTCAGAAACAGGCCATTCGGCCAAGCGCTTCCGCGCCGACCAGCGATCCCCGTACACTAACGCAAGCCTACATTCACTAAGGTCAATTTACACATTTTACGGAATTAATGCAGGAAGGCACAACATATGCTGGATTCAAGAGAGTTTATTGTCATGTGTCCCAGATAGGACAATGAAATTCTTGCTTTGCTTCAGCACAACAGAATATAGTAGGCATAAATAAACACAGAACAGAGCAGATCAGTTTGACCATATACTATTAAAAATATATATATACACACATAAATAATCGGATAAAATGCAATGGGTTATTAATGTTCAGAGTTTTGTTTGAGTTGAGTTTAATAGCCGGATGGCTGTGATTTCAGGATCCTATACCTTCTACCTGAAGGCAGTGGGGAGATGAGTGAGTGGCCAGGATGGTGTGGATCCTTGATGATGCTGGCAGCCTTTTTGAGGCAACAACTGCGATAGATCCCGTCGATGGTAGGGAGGTCAGAGCCGATGATGGACTGGGCAGTGTTTACAACTTTTTGCAGTCTTTTCCGCCCCTGGGCGCTCGAGTTGCCGAACCAAGCCACGATGCAACGGGTCAGCATTCTCTCTACTGTGCACCTGTAGAAATTCGAGAGAGTCCCCCTTGACATACTGACTCTCTGTAATCTTCTCAGGAAGTAGAGGCGCTGATATGCTTTTTTTAATAATTGCATCAGTGTTCTTGGACCAGGAGAGATCTTTAGAGATATGCACGCCCAGGAATTTGAAGCTCTTGACCCTCTCAACCTTCGACCTGTTGATATAAACGGGACTATGGATCCCCATCCTTCCCCTGCCAAAGCATACAATCAGTTCCTTGGTTTTGCTGGTGTGGAGAGCCAGATTATTGCTGGCACCATTTGGTCAAACGGTCGATCTCACTTCTATACTCTGTCTCATCTCCATCAGTGATATGTCCCACAACAGTGGTGTCGTCAGCGAACTTGATGATGGAGTTCGCACTATGACCGGCTACGCAGTCATGAGTATAGAGTGAGTACAGCAGGGGGCTGAGCACGCAGCCTCGGTATGTTCAGACATGAATGCCCAGTGTCCGGACTTCAGAAGAATGCGGATCTCATAGTTCATCCAAGGCTTCTGATTGGGAAACACTTGGAAGGTTTTTGTTGGGATGCAGTTCTCTACACATTTCTTTATGCAGACTGTGGCGTATTCATTCAGGTCCATTGCCGAGTCCTCGAACATTGCCCAGTCTACAGACTCCAAACAGTCCTGGAGTTGTTCCTCTGCCCCCCCCCCCCCCACCCCTCCGTCCCGACCATCTTTGTACAGTCCACACATCTGGGGGTGCGCTCTTCAATTGCTGCCTGCAGGCAGGAAGAAGCAGCACCATGGTATGGTCGGATTTACCGAAGTGAGGGCAAGGGATAGAGCGATAGGCATCCTTGATGGTGGTGTAACAGTGGTCGAGGGTGTTTGGTCCTCCGGTGCAGCAGGAGACATGTTGGTGGAAGTTAGTGAACGATTTTTTTAGGTGTGCTTTGTTGAAGTCCCCAGCTATGGTGGTAAATGCCTCAGGGTAAGACGTCTGGTGTTTGTTGACCATTGGTGTACAGCTCCTCCAGTGCCAGACAGACGTCTGCTTGGGGTGGGATGTAGACCGCGGTCAGGATGATGGAGGTGAATATCCTCGGAAGGTAGAAGTGCCGGCACTTCACCGCCAGATGTTCGAGGTGTGGAGAGCAGGAGTTGGATAGGACTGCCATGGCTGAGCAACACGCAGAGTTGACCATGAGGCAGACGCCCCCTCCTCTCCCTTTCCCAGATGCCTGCGTACGGTCCATACAGTGGATGGAGAACCCTTCAGGCTGGACTGCTGCGTCTGGGGTGAGCTGGGGGTGAGACATGTCTCTGCGAAACAGAACACGGAGCATTCCCTCAGCTCCCTTTGATAAAGCAGCCTTGCTCTTAAGTCCTTCACTTCGTTTTCAAGTGACTGTACGTTGGCCAGTAGGATAGTAGGGAGAGGGGGCCAAAGTCCCTCCGCTTCAGTCTTACTTGTAGTCCTGCCCGACGGCCACGTTTCCGTACTCCATGGAGCCCTCCACGGTGTTTAAAGGTAGAGTACTTACGGGTCTCCGCGAGGTCGGGGAATCCCCTGAGATTGGGGATTCCCTTACAGTCTGCACCTCCAGCATCGTTGCTGCTGGGAGGTCCTGCCTGACGGCCTCAATTCTGGACTCCAAGAAGGCCTCCCCAGTGTTTACAGGTATAGTTCTTACTGTACCTGTGTTCCTCCGCGAGGTCGGGGATTCCTTTACCGTCGCTCCGATCAGGGATTCCCTTACCGTCGCTAACATCGGGAGTTCGCAGTAGCGCTAATGCATTTAATGTAATGCAGATTTAGATAAATGTGAGGTTATCCACTTTGGCGGCAAAAACAAGGGGGCAGATTATTATCTCAATGGGGTTAGGTTAGGTAAGGGGGAGGTGCAGCGAGACCTGGACGTCCTTGTACGCTGGTCACTGAAAGTTGGCTAACAGGTCCAGCAGGCAGTGAAGATAGCTAATGGAATGTTGGCCTTCATAACAAGAGGATTTCAGTATAGGAGTAAAGAGGTTCTTCTGCAGTTGTATACGGCTCTGGTGAGACCACATCTGGAGTTTTGTGTACAGTTTTAGTCTCATAATTTGAGGAAGTACATCCTTGTGATTGAGGCAATGCAGCGTAGGTTCACGAGATTGATCCCTGGGATGGCCGTACTTTCATATGAGGAAAGATTGAAAAGACTAGGCTTGTATTCACTGGAGTTAGAAGGATGAGGGGGTATCTTATAGAAACATAAAAAATTATAAAAGGCCTGGACAAGCTGGACAAGTTTGCATCTTAGTTCCTGAAACTCCTCCAGCTGATCCCAGCTGCCAATACCTGTCCCATGCATCCTTCTTGTTTTTGATTAACATCTCTATTTCCCTCATCAGCCAAGTTTCCTTACGTTTGCCTGCTTTGCCTTTCACTCTAACGGGGCCGTACACATCTTCAGCTCTCTTCGGTACACTTTTAAAAACATCCCACGGCTGATCTTCCTTTCCCCTCAAATAACCTGCTCCAGTCCACTTGAGCGAGACCTTCTCTCATACCCTCAAAGTTGGCCTTACCCCAGTTGAGCATTTTAACACTTGGATCCTCTCCATCCCGATCCATAACTATCTTAAACCTAATCGACTGTGGTCACTTGTTCCAAAAGGCTCCTCCACACACACTTCATTAACTTGCCCTTACCAAATTCCCAATACTAGATCCAGCGTTGCCCTCTCACGTGTGGGTGCCTCCACAGACGGTTTAAGAAAACACTTCTGAACACTTTTGAGGATTTGCACCCCATCTAAACCCTTCAGGCTATAATTTTCCCAGTCTATATTGGGGAAATTTAAATCCCCTACTTCAACAGTCTTATTTGACCTGCAGCTGTCTGAAATCTCCCGGCACATTTGTTCTTCTAATTCCCGTTGACTGTTTGGGGGTCTGTAGTACACCCCCAGCAAGGTGATCATCCCTTTCTTGTTCCTCAGCCCCATCCATATAGCCTCACTAAATGAACTGTCCATAATGTCACCTCTGAACACAGCCATGACATTCTCCTTAACCAACAATGCAACTCCCCCTCCTCTTTTTTCCTCATCCATCTCTCCTGAAGCTCCTGTACCCCGCAACATTGAGCTGACAGTCCTGCCCCTCCCTCAACCAGGTTTCAGTCATGGCTCCAAAGTCCCAGTCGCTCATACGTATCCACGCCCTAAGCTCATCTGCCTTACCAGTGAAGCCCCTTGCACTAAAATACCTGCAGTTTAAACTAACCCTCCTTCCTCACTCACTGGATTTTTGGCTATTCTGTCCATTAACCTTTCCCACACCACCATCCATACCAAACTATAGCCTCTCCTGTGCGTCTGTCCTGCACAAGATCTCACCCCCCTGCCAATCTAGTGTAATCCCTCCTGTGTATGGAGTTGGAATCGTTAGGTGCTGTTCTGGTCATCAGACTACAGGAGGAACTGGAATATGCAGGGGAGATTCACCAGGGGAGATTGTTGTCTGGGATGAGGCGGAACCTGATAAAGACATAGTAAGGGATTATAGGGACAGAGATAGCATGGATAGTGAGAAACCTTTCCAAGCCTTTCCTGATTAGTTAGGATGTCAGGTTATGGGGAGAAAGCAGGAGAATGTGGCTGAGAAGGAAAGATAGATCAGCAAGGATTGAATGGTGGAATAGTCTCGATGTTGCTGATTGTGTTAATTCTGCTGCTATGACATAAACAAAGGCATGTGAAAATAGTGAGCATCACTTCCATGGGAGGACGGAGACGTTTAGAGGGTAGGTGAGGATTATATTTTCACCCATTGGGTGGTTGCAATGCGAGACACTGCCTGAGAATGTGGGGGATGCAGGTACACTTTAAACATGTGTAAAGTATCTGGATGAGTGCTTGAAGCATAACGGTGTAGATTGTTACAAAACAACGGATGATAAATGGGATTGGTACAGAGGGGTCTTTGATGGCCCGCATACTGGGCCACACAGACTGTCTCTGTGCTGTACAACTCCATCAGATGTCATTACAGAGGATGCAAGGAACCTCTTAAAATGGCTGTAGATCAGGAACTGGAAGTGAGCGGAATTCAGGAAAATTACAATTACAATGGAATTGTTTACAAACCCCATATTAGACCTGACGCTGACAGGTGTTTGGGTCATCTTCTCTTCATCCCAGTGGTGTACAAAAAGCCTAGTGAGTAGGTGGGTGCCTTGTTTTTTTTAAATAACCAAGCATACACAGATTGGGGTAAGGTTTCCCCCTTAAGATAATGAAGGAGGACAATGTTTACTAGGTATTCTGAAAGGCAATACATGTCTGATCAACTTCATCAATTCTTTGATAAGCAACATGTATTGTCGTACATGAGGCAGCAGTGGGTGTACTCAGCAGGCATTTGATCAGGTGCCAGATCAAAGGTTATTGTGGAAAATAATAGTTCAGACATTGGGAGATGAAGTGGGTGTGAACAGAAGCGAGTGGACTCTCCTAGTGGCAGCATGCTGTAAAGGTTGCAAATTTGTTTGCTTCCTTAACTTTTAACTTCCACTTACTACTCTTTCAATGTTACTTGTGACTATTTGACCAAGACATGGTCTAACTCTTCATAAAGTGTTGACAACACTTTTACACGCCTTAATCGTGAAAAGGATGGAGACAAGAAGGAAAGGAGGCTCCCTAAGGAAGGAACAGGGGAAAGCCACAACCACAGACACAGCTTCTGACTCTGGTATCATACAAGCAATATTGAAAATGAACGATGAATTAAAAAATGAACTGAAAAATGAAATGAAAACAAGATTTGGCAGTTTGGAAGAAATGGTGATAGGAGTTTCGACCAAATTGAAGGAAGTCAAAGGAAAACAGTCTATGTTACAAGATGAACTTCGTGAACAAAAGGAACAAATTGATAACTTGCGAACCCTTGGCCAGCAGAAAGATTTGAAGATTGAAAAATTGGAACGGAGAATGAATGAAAATACTCGAGCACTTCAGCAATACAAGACTAAAAATATGGACCTGGAAAACAGAACCCGTTGTTTGAATTTACGAATTGTGGACTTCCGGTGGCGCTATGGAGTACTGAAGGCGTCACATTGAACTCCTCTTCAGCAAAATTTGTTAAAAACCGTTAAAAAGCTGTTTTCTAAATCAGTACCAATTTTTAAAAACTCACCGGAGCTGCTTGGCGTCGCGTAAGGGTGACGTCATCAGAAGGCGACGCAAAAAACGGGAGTTTAACGTTAAAAATCGGGAATTTTAAATGAGAAGAGAGAAAGTCTCACGAGCACCCAAGAAGAACACCATAAGTCTCCAACTCGAGAAAGTCTTGGATACTCTGCAAACGACAGAAGAAGGCTCAGAAGAAGAAGAATTCGACAGCCAAGAATCACTGCTTGAAATGGCTGCAAAAGGAGACGAGAAGGAGAAGGAGGTAAAGCAAATGCTTTTAGAAATGTCTGCTACAATCAATGCTACACTGGAAAAGATCCAGAGTATGGAGTCTAATATGGGGAGTAATAAGCAGAGTATCGAGACTAATATGGAGAGAATTTCTCAAAAAATTGATACAGCTTACGGTGAGTTAAAGGAGCTGAAGAAACAACATAAGGAGGCTGATAAAAAATTAAAGTCAGAATGTGCTAGACTCGAAAATGACTATAATAAGAAATTTACAGATGTTAAGGATAATATGGAAACGCTGGATGAGTTAATGGAAGAGATGGAGAATTAAATAAAAATAATGGCCACTGAAATAAAGAGTTTGGACTTCCGGTGGCGCTATGGAGGCTTGAGCCCAGCGTCAACTAGCTCCGTGCTGAAAAATCCAAAAACGGGAGAAAAATCGGGACCTACCTGAGGCGATTGCGAATTGAACTGCTGCCTGCTGCGAGTGACGTCATCAGGTGCGCGACTTTACTGGTATGTCGATACAACATACCCCCCCCAGGGTGACAAAAAAAGCCGGTAAAGCGAGACAACCGACGGAAGAGGTAGGCCCAACCGAGGCCTCGGCCTCAGGTACAACGATGCTCCAGGAAGACCCATCGAAGAAACCAAAGCAAAAAAAATCTGAAATGGAAGAACTTAAAAACTTTATCTCCAATGAGATAAAAAATATTCAAACACAGCTGAAAACCTTTGAAGGAAAGCTGAATTTTAAAGAGGAACTTAAAGAGGAACTTAACTCTTTTAAGGTAGATTTTAAAGCAGAAATGCTCTCTACCGTTCAGGATATATTGGAAATCTGGAAGAGGTCAAAGATCAGATGGAAGAGGTGGAAGGCAGGATCGCTTTGGTGGAATCGAGCCTTAAGGGAGAGATTGACCCTATCCTTCAGACACTGAAGCAACATATTATAGCGATAACTGAACTTGAGAAATGTGTGGCGACAAGTGCGGAAACTGTAAATCGACTCCTTACCGAAAATCAACGCCTCTCCGAAATGGTGACTAAATTAAGTGGAAAGTGTATCGACCTGGAGGGGCGTCAAAGACGCCAGAACCTAAGAATTGTAGGTGTGAAAGAAGGAAGTGAGAGGGATATGGGCACTCGGGATTTTGTGGCAGATCTACTACAAAAAGCCTTAAAGTTGGATCAAAAACCTGTACTTGGTCGAGCACATAGAGCGCAGGGGCGTCGTACACGAGATGATGCCTACCCAAGGCAAATTATAGTAAAGGTGCAACTTGATCATGAATTTGACGAGATAATGAAGAAAATTGCCCGTACCAGAGACCTCTCTTTTGAAGGAGTGAGGATCAGTATCTACAGAGACTACCCGGTGGAGGTCTTCAAGAAAAGAGCGCTGTTTACTGAGACAAAAAGAATACTGAAGAATATAGCGAATTTGAGATACGGCTTGCTTTATCCCGCAACATTAAGAGTCACCTACATGAGCAAGGAGCAATTTTTTACAGACCATGAAAAAGCACTGGAATTCGCCAAAGGTATCGGGAATGTGACCACAGACTGAACAATATACATCACTCCTCAGGAGTCAAGGAATAACGGGACCTCGCCAGGTCTAAAAGGATCTTTAAAGTACTTTTAAGAGTGTTAAGGACGTTTGAAAATTGAAATGGACATTGGAGAAAACCTGGTTTTTTTTGATTCTCGGGTTTTTTATTTTTTATTTTTTAATTTCTCCTAATATCTCTAATTTTTTTTTTATTATTCATTCTTCGCGTTTAGTATAAATTCTAAGAACAATAATATCACAGTTATGATCAATTGTTACTAATCACTATTAATATTTAGTGTTTTCATATTTAACCATACCTGTAACTACTAATACTTATTAAATATCATTATTACTATTAAAATTACTAAATCTATATTATTCATAAATATTTTTACGGTGTATGAATGATAACAATGATTAATATCTAACAGTTTCTGGTTAACGTAGAAATAGATTACATACATATATTCCATAGGAATATAAGTAAGAGGTAATTTAGCCCATGTATTAATAAGGGTTGATGGTTTTCCTCTATTTTTCAATAAAAAATTAAATATACATACTTAAAGAAGATATTAATATGGTATTTAGAGAATAATAACGTTGTTAACTTTTACTGTTGTTTACCTTTTTTGGGTTTTTGCAACTCCCAAAGAAGTTATTTGATTGTTAGAAATATTATCTTCCTTTATTGATTATTTAAAGGGTCAGAATGGTTCAGCACAGGAACCTGACTAATGCTCGGGCTAAAGAATGGATGAAATGCTATACTCTGAAATGTACGAATATATCTCGAATGAAGTTTTTTATTTTAATAAATTTTTCCATTCTTCTTTAACCATCTTTTTTTTTTTTTTTCTGTTTTTTGTTTTTTGTTTTTTTGTTTTCTCTTTTCTCTTTTTCTTCTCACTCTTTTCTTTCTTTACTTCATCTATCTTTTTAGTTCTATCTAGTTTAAAAAAAAATAAAAGGCAAAAGGTATTGGAGACAATGTAATAATAATTGATAATATTATCAATTTAAAAATGTAAGACTGTAATGATGTTAATAGGTTGTGTACTTTTCTCCAATAAAAAATATTTTCAACAAAAAAAAAAGAAATATCATCTTTATTTTAACATTTTTTTTAGCGCGGAGCTAGGATTTTTTTCTTTTACAAAGGCTAAGACAAAGAATTCTAGCCATGCTAGTGTGGCTAACACAAACTACACTAATTGTAGTTGTAGTTTTTTTTCTTTCACCCTATACTAATCATCTATATCACTTTTTTCACTTTAATTATTGTTATAATTTTAAGTTTGAATGGAATTACAAGGTTAATTCAAGGAGATGTGTTCGGAGGAGCGAAGTATGTTATTTAAAATTCATCTATCTGAGGTTCGGGGACAAGGTCAGGTTTTATGTGTTGTACCTTCTGCTCGGCTATAGACCACCCTAAAACAATATGCAAGATGGTAATATGACAAGAGGGGGTGAAGGAATAACGTTTTGTAGTTGGAATGTTAAGGGAATTAATGAACCAATTAAGAGAGGTAAAGTTTTAACACATTTAAATTCACTCAAGACAGATATAATATTCCTCCAAGAAACACACCTTAAAAAGGAATCACAATATAGACTTAAAGCTAAGTGGATTGCTGAATCGTATCATGCCTCTTTTTCACACAAGTCCAGAGGAGTTGCAATATTAATTCGTAAAGGAATACCTTTTACACATTCATCAACAATAGCGGATATAGATGGTAGATATATTATATTAGTTGGAGAGTTAAATGGGATAAAAGTGATTCTTCTTAATGTATATGGACCTAATTTTGATAATCCTATGTTTTTTAATAAAACATTTAATATAATCCCAGAATTTACACAATATAAATTAATAATTGGAGGAGATTTCAATTGTACATTAGACTCTTATTTAGATAGATCATCAAGGCAAAAAAAAGTAAAATCTCAATCAAATGTATTTTTAAATTCATTTATTAATACCACTAATATTAAGGATGTCTGGAGAATTGAAAACCCAACTGGACGGGATTACTCATTTTACTCACCGGTACATAAAACATACTCAAGAATAGATTATTTTTTAGTCGACTCCACGTTTATCCCATTTACTTATAACTCAAAATACCATAATATTATAATCTCAGTCCACGCTAGTAACATTTATGATAAATTAAATGGAATGTCCGAGAAACAAACATATTGGAGATTTAACCCACAAATATTGAATGAAAGATCATGTCAGGAATATCTTATTAAACAGATGCAAACATTTTTCGAGGCCAATGACAACCCTGACACATCTGTCTCTCTTATTTGGGAAACATTTAAAGCGTTTGTCCAAGGCGCATTAATTTCTGCCCAAGTATTTTATAACAAAGAGAACCGGATTAAACAACAAACACTGGAAAGGGAAATAAAGCAACTAGATATAGAAAATGCGAGAATGCCATCTACGTTAAAACATAACAAAATTGCTGTACTGAAATATAAACTAAACAAAATGTATTCAGAACAAGTAATAAAACTTTATCAACATACTAAACAATTACATTTTGAGTTTGGAGACAAACCACAAAAACTATTAGCACGTCAGCTACGAAAAATGGAGGGGGAAAAAATAATTCATAAAATTAGAGCAGATACAGGAGAATTATTAAAATTGCCCAAGGATATAAACGAGAGATTTCTCCAATACTATCATAATCTTTACTCAACTAAAACTGTAGTACAACCAGAAGGAATAGCAGATTTTTTACAAAAATGTAATTTAAAAGGTTTAGATTCAAAAGATAGAGAATTATTAGAAACGGAGATTATGATAAAAGATATTGAAGAGTCTATTGGATCTTTAAAAAATGGTAAAGCAGTAGGACCAGATGGTTTAGGCTCTGAATTCTATAAAAAAAAATTATGATTTGCTTTCTCCACGTTTACAAATGCTGTATGAACATATTTATACTCAACAGAAACTTCCAGATACCTTAAATGAATCTATAATAACACTTATTCCTAAAGCTGATAAGGATCCGGAAGATCCAGGATCATATAGAGCAATTGCACTTTTAAATACAGATCAGAAAATACTAACAAAAATGTTAGCGCACAGATTAAGTACAGTGATGAATAAACTAATACACCCTGACCAAACAGGTTTTATTCAGAAGCGGTATTCATATTACAATCTAAGAAGATTATTTAATAAAATATAGTCAAAGAGAAATATTAATGAAGATCTAGCAATAATCTCACTCGATGCTGAAAAAGCTTTTGATCAGGTGGAATGGCCCTATTTATTTTCGGTGATGGAAAAATTGCAGCTGGGCGAGAAATTTTGTGCATGGATAAAACTGTTATATACAAACCCTACGGCTAGAATATTAACAAACCAAAGGTTATCATCTAAATTTAACCTATCTAGAGGTTGTAGACAAGGATGCCCGTTGTCTCCATTATTATTTGCACTTGTTATAGAGCCACTCGCAGAAAGAGTCAGGACCCATCTGGAAATATATGGGTATAACACAAAGGATACAGTGAATAAAATTTCTTTATACGCAGATGATGTATTAATTTACATTACAAAACCAGAAATTAGTATTCCAAATTTATTAAAGCTAATAACCCAATTTGGTTCACTCTCAGGATACAGAATAAATTGGAATAAAAGTGAAATTATGCCAATAAGGGAACATAATAAACATATAATACAACAATTTCCATTTAAAATAGTAAATGAAAAATTTAAATATCTAGGCATTTATGTTACATCATTATTTAAAGCAAACTTTCCCCCATTACTGATTAAACTACATAAGAATATTCAGTATTGGAAAACACTTCCTATTTCAATGGTTGGCAAAATTAATGCCATAAAAATGATTTTCTTACCGCAAATATTATACCTTTTTTAAACAATTCCGATATATTTGTCAAAAAACTTTTTTTTAAAGTTAGATTCCATTGTCAGTGACTTTATCTGGGATTATAAGAATCATAGGATAAGCAAAAAACATCTGTGCAAATCAAAAATAAATGGAGGTTTGGTTTTACCAAACTTTTTGTTTTATTTTTGGGCAGTTAACATTAAAAATATGAATTTTTGGTTGGAAGAAATAGATCAACAATCAGATTGGTTAAAAATGGAAAAGGAAGATTGCTCACCTTTTGAAATCGGCTCGATACTATTTGCTACTTCTAAATTAAATTAAAAAAATTATAGGGAAAATCCTATAATATATAGTACTATGCGAATTTGGAAACAATTAAAAAAGACATTAAAACGATAATTTATCACTTTTTCTTCCAATTGCGAATAACCCTTTGTTCCAACCCTCATGGTTGGACAAAGGTTTCACACAATGGAAAAACTATGGAATTAAAAAGATGGGACAACTTTTACGTAAAAGCAAATACTCGAAATTTTAGAATTAGAAATTCAGAAATTTTTGACGACTGTTGGAATAAACATCCTAATACAGAAAAACTAATATCTTATATATATAATATTTTATTAGACAGTGATATTCCATTGACGGACTTACACAGACAAACTTGGGAAAAAGAACTAAATCAAATAATAACGAACGATACTTGGGAAGAAAGTTTACAACACATACATCAATGTTCATTAAATGCCAGACATTCTCTAATACAATTCAAAGTAATACATACGTTACATTATTCTAAAACAAAATTAAATAAAATCTTCCCACATATCTCACCAATATGTGATAAATGTCAACATTTAGAAGCTAACTTATCTCATATGTTTGCAAATTGCATAAAAATTAAAAATTTCTGGGTAAATATTTTCACAATAATATCTAAAGTGACCTGGATCCAAAGTTAATAATACTTGGAACATTAGAACTAAATCAAACATTTACATCAACTCAAAGAAACTTTATTGATTATAGTATAATAACTGGGAAAAAATTAATTCTAACATTTTGGAAAGGCCCTATAACACCCACAATTAAAATGTGGATTATAGAAATGACGGAGACCTTACACTTGGAAAGAATTAGACTTGTCCTGTTGGACAAACAAGAACTATTCGTCGGAACATGGTCTCCCTTTATTGACTATTTAAAGGGTCAGAATGGTTCAGCACAAGAACCTGACTAACACCCGTGCCAAGGAATAGATGAAATGTTAGACTCTGAAATGTACGAATATATCTCGAATGAAGTTTTTATCGTAGTAAATTATTCCATTCTTCTTTATTATCTTTTTGTTTTTTTTGGTTTTTTTGTTTTTGTTTTTTGTTTTGTTTTTGTTTTTTTTTGTTTTTTTTTGTTTCTTCTCTTTTTTCTCTTTCTTTCTTTATTTCATCTATATCTTTTTAGTTCTATTTAGTTTAAAAAAAAAAGAAAAAAGTATTGGAGACATTGTAATAATAATGGACGATATTAGTAATTTAAAAATGTAAGACTGGTATCGATTTTAATATGATATGTATCTACCTCCAATAAAAAATAATTTCACAAAAAAAAAGAAATAAAGAGTTTGAAAAAATCACAAAAAATTGAGGAAGTAAAACTTGTAAAAATGACGGACAAATGTCTGGATTTGGAAGCAAGATCGAGAAGGCAGAATTTGAGAATTGTTGGAGTGAGAGAAGGACGAGAGGGACAGAGATCTCAAACATGTACTTTTGTTACTGACTTACTCAAAGAAGCTTTTGAACTGCCGGGAGCACCAAGAATAGATGTCGCTCACAGAGTTGGACGTGTTTCAAGAGAGGCAAATGTTCCTCCAAGACAGATAATTGTGAAATTCCTCGATATCTCTTCAGTGGAATTTATATTGAAAAAGATTACTCATGGGGAGAATCTGACATATGGTGGGGATAATATTTGATTTCTCCGGGATTACGCCCCGGAGGTCGTTCAGAGAAGGAACTTGTTTACACAGACAATAAATATTCTGAAAGGGGTACGCGATGTGAGATATGGGATTGTTTATCCAGCTAAAATGAAGATTACTCATAATGGTACTGTACGCTCGTTCACAGACCCCGAAAAAGCTTTTAAATATGCAGAGGATATCGTAAAGAACACTGCTGGTGAAGCGACTCAAGTTCTTGACACGGATGAAGATTGATCGGTTTAACTTTTTGGACTGGTTAAGATGGCGGAATTTTCCAGACAGTTCGCAAGCTTATCTGTCTGGAATGTGTTTGGGAGAGTACTATCTATATTTCACCTTGAATGAAAAGCTTAAAGATAAACAAAAGACGTTGAAGACACAGAATTAATGAGGGAATGTATAATGGACATGGAACGACATGGAATGTATAATCTGCTGATTTAAGAAGATTTTTAATTATTATACTCCAATTATAAAAAATTAACGACTTTAACAAATGTAACACTACTAAGTATTTGTGAATGCATGTAGTAAATATGAATAAATCATGAATAAATCATGAGACGGGGAAGGAGATAATTGATTTAAGTCACTAAAACGTCTATAACACAATTAACATAACTTTTTTTTTCTTTTTGGGTGGGTAGGTGTCAGTTGCAGCATATAACTGGAAGAGATTCTGTAGTGAGGTTTTGTTTAACCCCTTGGTATCTGTTTGTATGTGTAAGAATTTGGGGTGGATATATATGGTAAAGCTTAGACTAGATTAAGGTTAGATAAATTGGAAGGGCATATATATTTATAAAATTGAACTTAGGTTGTTTTTTATACGTGTTTTTGTTTTTTTCATTTTTTATATCTCCCTTTGATTTTTTGTTGTTGATTTTTTTCGGTTTTTATTGGGGCTTGTTTGATAAATTTATATAATGAAAGATAAAATATGTAACGGTCTGTAGTTTTTTATGTGGATCTATTAAGGAGTTGGAGCTCAATGTATAACAACATCAATGGAAGTCTATAAATTTTTCGCCACCTTAGGTGGCCATTTGTCTTTAGGATATCTTTTCTTAGATATCTGAAGAGCACGTTTTTTTTTCACTATAAAGACTTTTATTCGCACACTTTTTTGTAATCAATTTTATATCACATCTTTCTTTTCTTTTTCAAAGCCACTGCACAAGAAGGAGATGCTATATAAATCTAAAAATTTGGCATGATCACCCAACACCCAGAACTCGGAGGTATTTGGTTGCACCATATGATTCAGGAATATTATTTTGATATATAATGCAAGACGATAGACAAATAAAGAATGGAGGAATTACATTCTGTAGTTGGAATATAAGGGGTGCCAATGAACCAATTAAGAGGGGTAACATTTTTGCTCAACTAAAATCTATGAATAGCGACATAATGTTTTTACAGGAAACTCACATGAAACAACAAACACAAATGAGATTAAAGGCGAAGTGGATAGGTCAAACATACTATTCGTCATTTACTTCTAAATCTAGAGATACGGTTATTCTTATCCGAAAAGGTATACCTTTTAAATTAAAGAATACTATATCAGATAAAGAGGGAAGGTATTATAGTTTCGGGAGAAATTTATGCAACCCCTCTAACTATGATAAATATTTACGCTCCGAACTTTGACAACCCCAAATTTTTTGATAAAATTATAAATATAATATCAGAGTTTAATTATCAGAATGTGATAATAGGAGGGGACTTCAATTGTGTTTTAGATCCGTATCTAGACAAATCAGTAAAACTAAAGAGGAGTAATTTAAAATCTAAGACTAGTGAACTTTTAAATACATATATAAAAATACTAATATTGTAGATGTATGGAGATCTGCTAATCCAGCTGGAAGGGAATACTCATTTTACTCTTCGGTACATAAAACTTATTCAAGAATTGATTATTTTTTAGTGGATATGAAATTAATGCCATATATAATTAATCCAACATACCACATTAGTAGTATTTCTGATCACTCCCCATTGACATTTTCAGTAAAATTCGAGGGAATGCCGGGTAAATTTTTTTTTAGAGGTTTAATACACATACTTTAAATGACATACAAGGTTATCAATATTTAAAACAACAAATGAAACTTTTTTTTGATACAAATGATATGCCAGGTACATCGCCTTCTTTATTATGGAAAACTTAAGGCATTTATTAGAGGAATTATAATTTCTTACGAAATTTTTCAAAATAAAAAGAATAAGACAGAACAAATGTTGCTAGAACAAGAAATTAGACAGTTAGAGTTAGATAATGCTAAAGACCCCACTATAGATAAACATAATAAGATAATATTACTGAAATTTAAACTTAATCGAATTCTCTCGGCAAGATTAATAAGATTATTCCAAATTACAAAACAGGAACATTTTGAGTTTGGTGACAAACCACATAAGCTGTTAGTGCGTCAACTGAAAAAACAAGAAAAAGAAAATACTATAAATAAAATTAAATCAGAGAATGGTGAATTACTAATACTACCTAAAGATATTAATAAAAGATTTGCTCTATTTTATCAAAATTTATATACATCAAAAACTAAAATAGAAGATAGTAAAATTTTTTTTTTTTTAGATAATTGTAATCTTCCAAAACTTGACCTTTTGGAACAAGAGGAACTTGCAGCGCAAATTACAATCGAAGAAATAGGTGAAACAATAATATGTTATCTCAAAAATAAAATCGTTGAAAAATGGTAAGACGGTTTTAGTAATGAATTTTATTAAAAAATTTCATGAGATAACGACTCCTTATTTATTTAATTTATATACTCACGCTTTTAAAGAAAATAAACTACCTGAAACATTAGCAGAATCAACTATTACGCTTATTCCAAAAAAAGTTAAAGATCTAGAGGATCCGGGCTCATATAAAGCTATATCACTTTTAAATACAGATCAGAAAATTCTAGCAAAGACTTTAGCCAGAAGACTAAGCAAATATATTAGTAAATTGATAAACCCTGATCAAACGGGGTTTATACCCAACAGATATTCATTTAATAATTTGAGACGCTTGTTTAATATAATGTACTCACATAAAGTGGAGGAAGAAGATATATCAATTATTTCTTTGGATGCAGAGAAAGCATTTGATCAGGTAGAATGGCAGTATTTATACAAAGTATTGCAAAAATTTAATATGGGAGAGAATTTTATTACATGGGTGAAATTATTATATGATAAACCGATGGCAAGAATATTAACTAATAATATGTTATCTCAAAAATTTCAATTATCAAGGGGTAATAGGCAGGGATGTGCGTTATCACCCCTGCTATTTGCCCTTATGATAGAACCTTTCGCTGAAAGTATAAGAAGTCATCCGAATATTTAGGGTTATAATACTAGGGACTCAAATAATAAAATGTCATTATATGCAGACGATATTCTTTTATATATTACAAAATCACAAACGAGCATACCAAATTTATTAAACTTAATAGAGGAATTTGGATCCTTTTCTGGATATAGAATAAATTGGAATAAAAGTGAAATCATGACGTTAAAACCTCAAGAACCTACACACTTATTGAAGTTCCCCTTTAAAATAGCAACAGAAAAGTTTAAATATCTGGGTATTCAGATTACTAGAAAACATAAAGCATTATTCAATGCTAATTTTATACCTTTATTAAACAAACTTTATATACTGATTAAATTTTGGAAAACACTTCCTTTATCATTAATAGGTAGAATAAATGCCATAAAAATGATCTTTCAACCACAACTATTATACCTATTTCAGTCTATACCAAAATATATATTTTTAAAATTAGACTCAAATATTACTAATTTTATTTGGGATTATAAATCACATAGAATTAAAAATTACACTTATGTAAACCAAAAGATGTAGGGGGACTTTCACTCCCGAATTTTCTGTATTATTATTGGGCAGTACATATTAAGAATATAATTTACTGGTTGGATAGTTCCACCCAACAGACAGAATGGATAAAAATGGAGAAAGAGGATTGTTTTCCTTGTAATATAGGAACGATCCTCCTCTCCCTGAAAAAACTGAACAATACAATATATAAGAAGAACCCAATTATACATGATACAATAAGAATATGGAAACAAATACAATTATCCTTAACATTAAGAAACCTATCATTGTTAATACCAATAGCGAATAATCCTTTATTCATACCATCTCTTATGGACAAAACATATAATCAATGGGAAAGTTTAGGAATTAAAAGGATCGGGGATATGTATGAAATGGGAAATTTATTATCATTTCAACAATAACAATTTAAATTTAAATTGAAAAACAACCATTATTTTAAATATCTTCAGATTTGCGATTTCTTGAAGAAATACATACAAGGATATCAAAAAATAACTCCTGATTTATTGGAAGAAGCAATGAATATTAAAGCTGATGCACAAAAACTTATATCATATTTATATAATAGTATTTTAAATATAGACCTACCAGCAACAGAGGTACTTGGAGAAGAGTGGGAATGGGAATTAATGATAAAAATTACGAAGGTTACATGGGAAAAGTATTTGATATACATTCACAAATGTTCGATTAATGCAAGACATAATCTAATTCAATTTAAAATTTTACATAGATTATATTATTCAAAAATAAGATTAAATAAATTCTATCTAAATATATCCCCCACTTTCAATAAGTGTTGAACACAAAACACAACTATAACGCACTCTTTTGTTTCCTGTATAAAACTTTATAGATTCTGGAGTGATATTTTCGAAATATTTACAACATTATTTACGATAAAAATGGATCCTAATAACGAACTGATTATATTTGGGGTAATGAAAGATGGGAATAAATTGAATCCATCTCAAAAAATATTTTTAAATTATGTTTTAATAATAGCAAAAAAATTAATACTTACATATTGGAAAAATACTCCAATACATCTTGAGGAAATGCGATTCCTCCTAATAGATAAATCTGACCAATTCATAACGAGTTGGTCTCCATTTGTCGTCTTTTTGGAATCATATGGTGGCCGATTAGGAAAAGGGGAGATGCAACGAGACCTGGGTGTCATGGTACACCAGTCATTAAAAGTAGGCATGCAGGTGCAGCAGGTAGTGAAGAAGGCGAATGGTATGTTAGCATTCATAGCAAAAGGATTTGAGTATAGGAGCAGGGAGTATCTACTGCAGTTGTACAGGGTCTTGGTGAGACCACACCTGGAGTATTGCGTACAGTTTTGGTCTCCTAATCTGAGGAAAGACATTCTTGCCATAGAGGGAGTACAGAGAAGGTTCACCAGACTGATTCCTGGGATGTCAGGACTTTCATATGAAGAAAGACTGGATAGACTCAGTTTGTACTTGCTAGAATTCAGAAGATTGAGGGGGGATCTTATAGAAACGTACAAAATTCTTAAGGGGTTGGACAGGCTAGATGCAGGAAGATTGTTCCCGATGTTCGGGAAGTCCAGAACAAGGGGTCACAGTTTAAGGATAAGGGGGAAATCTTTTAGGACCGAGATGAGGAAAACATTTTTCACACAGAGAGTGGTGAATCTCTGGAATTCTCCGCCACAGTAGGTAGTTGAGGCCAGTTCATTGGCTATATTTAAGAGGGAGTTAGATGTGGGCCTTGTGGCTAAAGGGATCAGGAGGTATGGAGAGAAAGCAGGTACAGGATACTGAGTTGGATGATCAGCCATGATCATATTGAATGGCGGTGCAGGCTCGAAGGGCCGAATGGCCTACTCCTTTTTTTATTTTTTTTTATTTTTTAGAAGTACGGTAGATTACAGTAATGTACAACACGTATATATTAATACATTTTTTGTACCGCTTCACTTTTTTAAACTTTAAGAAAGAAAAAGAAAGAAGTAAGAAAAGTGAAGAAAGTGCGCAAAGGTTGTGAAGTGCAAAAGAGTGTTGGGAAAAGAAAGCCCCTTAGAAAAGAAGTTAGAGAAGGAAGTAAAGTTAGAAAATAGACCCTAGAAAAAAAAAGAGAAAGAAAGAAGGAACAATCGCTCTATTATAACTCTTATACCATACTTCATAGAGAAGGAACTACCAACCAAGTCTGTTTTTATTTTACCTCCCATTACCAGGTCCAGATACCTTTTATTTATTTATTTGTTTTTCTAAATTACTATTGCACCTCATGCTTGTAATAGGTCCAAAAACGTAGACCACGTCTTTTGAAATTGATCTACTTTGCCTACTAGGAGGAATCTCATCTCTTCCAGATGTAATGTTTCCAACATATTTGATGTCCACATTTTTATTGTTGGTGTGGGCGCATTTTTCCAGAATTTAAGTATAAGCTTTTTTCCCATTATTAGCCCATAATTGAGTAAATTCTTCTGATACACGTTTAATTCAGGAATACCTTCCGATATTCCAAAAATAATCCATTCTGGTTTTGGTACCAGTTTTATTTTGATTAATTTTGAAAAAATATCAAATATTTCAAACCAGAATTTTTGGATTTTTGTACAAAAAACAAAAGAATGTGCTATGGTAGCTTCTTGACATATACATTTATCACAGATTGGTGAGACGTTAGGAAAGATTTTATTTAGTTTGGTTTTTGAATAATATAATCTATGTAATGTTTTAAATTGGATAAGCGTATGTCGTACGTTGATCGAGCATTTATGCACCTGTAATAAATGATTATCCCAACTCTCTTTTGAAATTTTTATACCTAGATCTTGTTCCCAATCTCTTCTAATTCCATCTGTTGTGGGTATTTCTATATTTAAGATGATATTATATAAGTATGATATTAAATTAACTGATTCCGCCTTTGTCACAGTAGGTAGTTGAGGCCAGTTCATTGGCTATATTTAAGAGGGAGTTAGATGTGGGCCTTGTGGCTAAAGGGATCAGGAGGTATGGAGAGAAAGCAGGTACAGGATACTGAGTTGGATGATCAGCCATGATCATATTGAATGGCGGTGCAGGCTCGAAGGGCCGAATGGCCTACTCCTGCACCTACTTTTTCCTCTTTATTATAATTTTAAAAAAAGAAGCTGTACATAAAATGTATTTAAAAATATGATTGTATACAATTGTACTTACTTCTAATAAAATAAAAATATTTTTCAAAATTTTTTAAAAAATAATTTACGAATTCTTGGTTTGCCGGAAGGTCAAGAAGGAGATAATGTTATAAAATATGCTTCTAAAATGATAAAGGAAACTTTCAACATTGAGCACAATGAAAATCTTCCGTTTTTGGATAACGCACACAAGATTGGGAAGAAATCTGGTAATAAACCGAGCCACTTTTTGCAAATGAAGGAGAATATTCTCCAGGCAGCAAAAACGTTGGGCGTGGTTGAATATGAAGGATGCAAGTTTCAGTTTGTTCCTGATTATAGTTACGAGCTTTTGGAAATAAGAAAGTTCTTTCATAATGTAATGTCTGATCTGTTCAAGAAAAAGCTGCGCCCAGCCTTACTTTATCCAGCTAGATTGCATATTCGACTTTTCAATGGTAACACTCGATTTTTTAACAATCCTCAAGACGCTTCCAGCTTTTTGGAGAGTTACGAGGGGGAAGAGGAGTAATTGATAGCTGATTAATTGGACATTTACTGTTCGTATTTTGATAACATATTGTTTGGTAATGATTAAGAATTTAACTGGACGAGTTGTTTTTCTTTTATATATACTAATTTTTAAGAATTTCTTTGTTAATTCGTGTTCCCCTGTCGTTAGACAAACTAAGGGAACGATAACAAAGAACGTGTTATGGCTTTGGAGTGGCAAAATATGATCTTCTCTATGTCGGGTGCGGTTGCTAGGAGAGATGGGGGTAGGGAAGATGTTAAAGAAGGAACTGCAGATGCTGGAAAATCAAAGGTGCACGAAAATGCTGGAGAAACTCAGCGGGTGCAGCAGCATCTATGGAGCAAAGGAAATAGGCAACGTTTCGGGCCGAAACCCTTCTTCAGACTGATAGGGGGTGGGGAGAAGAAAGGAAAAAGGAAAAAAGGCGGAGGAGGATCCCGAGGGCTGGGGAATGGGAGGAGACAACCAGAGGGCTGATGAAGGGGAGGGGACAACAAGGGCTAGCAAAATTGGGAGAATTCAATGTTCATGCCCCCAGGATGTAGACTGCCCAAGCGGAATATCAGGTGCATTTCCTCCAATTTCCGGTGTTGCTCGCTGTGGCCATGGAGGAGACCCAGGACAGAGAGGTCAGATACGGAATGGGAGGGGGAGTTGAAGTGCTGAGCCACCGGGAGGTCAGGTTGGTTATTGCGGACCGACCGGAGGTGTTCGGCGAAACGATTGCCAAGCCTCCGCTTGGTCTCACCGATATAGACAAGCTGACATCTAGAGCAGCGGATGCAATAGATGAGGTTGGAAGAGATGCAGGTGAATCTCTGTCACACCTGGAACGACTGCTTAGGTCCTTGAATGGAGTCGAGGGGGGAGGTGAAGGGACAAGTGTTGCATCTCTTGCGGTTGCAAGGGAAAGTACCCAGGGAGGGGGTGGTACGGGAGGGAAGGGAAGAATCTGCCAAGCCCTGGTTACCTCAGTGGCAGTTCCACTGATTCTTCCCCATCCCTCTCCAACTATGGGACCCCTTCTCTTCCCCACCCACACTACAGCCCTCTCACCCCCCCCCACCCCCTGACCACCCACCACCCACCCACCAACCACCACCCCCCCACCACACATCGCCTCGTCCCCATTCCACCCACCTGCCTTCCTCCGGCCCCAACCCCCATCCCTGCCGGGTGTTCACCATCCCCCCCGACCTCCCCCTCTCCGACATCGAACAGTCAAAATTCTTTAGATTCTGGAGTAGTTCCTGAGGATTGGAGGGTAGCAAACGTAACCCCACTTTTTAAGAAGGGAGGGAGAGAGAAAACGGGGAATTACAGACCAGTTAGTCTAACATCGGTAGTGGGGAAACTGCTAGAGTCAGTTATTAAAGATGGGATAGCAGCACATTTGGAAAGTGGTGAAATCATTGGACAAAGTCAGCATGGATTTACGAAAGGTAAATCGTGTCTGACGAATCTTATAGAATTTTTCGAGGATGTAACTAGTAGAGTGGATAGGGGAGAACCAGTGGATGTGTTGTATCTGGACTTTCAGAAGGCTTTCGACAAGGTACCACATAAGAGATTAGGATACAAGCTTAAATCACACGGTATTGGGGGTTCAGTATTGATGTGGATAGAGAACTGGCTGGCAAACAGGAAGCAAAGAGTAGGAGTAAACGGGTCCTTTTCACAATGGCAGGCAGTGACTAGTGGGGTACCGCAAGGCTCAGTGCTGGGACCCCAGCTATTTACAATTTATATTAATGATCTGGACGAGGGAATTGAAAGCAACATCTCCAAGTTTGCGGATGACACTAAGCTGGGGGGCAATGTTAGCTGTGAGGAGGATGCTAGGAGACTGCAAGGTGACTTGGATAGGCTGGGGGAGTGGGCAAATGTTTGGCAGATGCAGTATAATGTGGATAAATGTGAGGTTATCCACTTTGGTGGCAAAAACGGGAAGGCAGACTATTATCTAAATGGTGGCCGATTAGGAAATGGGGAGGTGCAGCGAGACCTGGGTGTCATGGTACACCAGTCATTGAAAGTAGGCATGCAGGTGCAGCAGGCAGTGAAGAAAGCGAATGGTATGTTGGCCTTCATAGCAAGAGGATTTGAGTATAGGAGCAGGGAGGTTCTACTGCAGTTGTACAGGGTCTTGGTGAGACCACACCTGGAGTATTGCGTACAGTTTTGGTCTCCAAATCTGAGGAAGGACATTATAGCCATAGAGGGAGTGCAGAGAAGGTTCACCAGACTGATTCCTGGGATGTCAGGACTTTCATATGAAGAAAGACTGGATAGACTTGGCTTATACTCGCTAGAATTTAGGAGATTGAGAGGGGATCTTATAGAAACGTACAAAATTCTTATGGGGTTGGACAGGCTAGATGCAGGAAGATTGTTCCCGATGTTGGGGAAGTCCAGGACAAGGGGTCACAGCTTAAGGATAAGGGGGAAATCCTTTAAGACCGAGATGAGGAAAAACTTTTTCACACAGAGAGTGGTGAATCTCTGGAACTCTCTGCCACAGAGGGTAGTTGACGCCAGTTCATTGGCTATATTTAAGAGGGAGTTAGATGTGGCCCTTGTGGCTAAAGGGATCAGGGGGTATGGAGAGAAGGCAGGTACGGGATACTGAGTTGAATGATCAGCCATGATCATATTGAATGGCGGTGCAGGCTCGAAGGGCCGAATGGCCTACTCCTGCACCTATTTTCTATGTATCTATGTATCTATGTATGTCCTCAGCAGAGGTCTTACCTTTGTCCCCCTCCATCCCCATCTCAATGAGTTCCGCGCCCTCCATGACTTGGAACGCTTCTTCCGTTGCCTCCACCTCACAGCGCACTTCCATGGGAAGGATTCCTCGCCCCCCACTGATGACCCCTTTTCACATCTCCAACGCACCCCCTCCTCATGGAACCCACCTTCGTAGCCTTCCGGCTTTAGAACTCTTCATCAAAAACTGCCGCCGTGACATCAACCGCCTCAACTTCTCCACTCCCCTGTCTCACTCCAATCTCTCCCCCCCTGAACGCACTGCCATCGACTCACTCCGCAACAACCTAGATTGGGTTATGAAACCCACCGACAAGGGAGGTGCCATGGTAGTCTGGCGCGTCGATCTCTACAAAGCTGAGGCCACGCGCCAACTCTCGGAAACCTCCTCCTACTTACCCGTAGACCATGATCCCACTGACGAGCACCAGGGCCACCATCTCCAGCAGCATCACCAACTTCATCCACTCCCACGCAATGCCCGACCGAGCCTCCAACCTCATCGTTCACCAGCCCCGCACGGCCCGATTTTACCTTCTCCCCAAAATCCACAAACCTGACTGTCCCGGTAGACCCATTGTCTCTGCCTGTTCGTGCCCCACCGAACTCATCTCCACCTACCTTGACCATCCTATCCCCCTTGGTTAAATCCCTCCCTACCTATGTTCAAGACACCTCAGACACTCTCCGTCGTCTCCGCGCATTCCACTCTCTAGGCCCTCACCCCCTCATCTTCACAATGGACGTCCAGTCACTGTACACCTCCATCCCCCACCAGGATGGTCTCAAAGCCATCCGGTTCTTCCTCGACCAGAGAAGCAACCTATACCCGGCCACTGACACCCTCCTTCGCCCAGTCCTTACCCTCAATAACTTCTCCTTTGATTCCTCCCATTTCCTCCAAATACAAGGCGTAGCTATGGGCACACGCGTGGGCCCCAGCTACGCTGCTTCTTTGTCGGGTACGTAGAACAATCCTTGTTCAATACGTACCAGGGCCCCATCCCCGACCTCTACCTCCGCTACATCGATGACTGTTTTGGTGCCACCTCCTGCACCCACACACAACTGACTGACTTCACCCGCTTCACCACCAACTTCCATCCGGCACTCAAATCACCTGGACCATTTCCGACACTTCCCTACCATTCCTTGACCTCACTATCTCCATCGCAGGTGATAGACTTCTTACCGACATCCACTACAAACCTACCGACTCCCATGGCTATCTGGACTACATTTCTTCCCACCCTGCTTCCTGTAAGGACCATCCCCCACTCCCAATTCCTCCGTCTACGCCGCATCTGCTCCCAGGATGAGGCGTTCCACACCAGTGGCATCCGAAATGTCCTCATTCTTCAGGGAACGGGGGTTCTCCTCCTCCACCATAGATGAGGCTCGCACCAGGGTCTCTGCCATACCCCGCAACACTGCTCTCTCTCCCTATCCCCCCCACTCACAACAAGGCAGAGTCCCCCTAGTCCTCACCTTTCACCCCACCAGCCGTCACATACAAGTGATCTTCCGTCAGTTTCGCCACATCCAACGTGACCCCACCACTCGCCACTTCTTCCCATCTCCCCCATGTCTGCCTTCCACAAAGACCACTCCCTCCGTAACTCCCTTGTCAATTCTTCTCTTCCCTCCCGTACCACCCCCTCCCCAGGTACTTTCCCTTGCACCGCAAGAAATGCAACACTTGTCCCTTCACCACCCCCCTCGACTCCATTCAAGGACCTAAGCAGTCGTTCCATGTGCGACAGAGGTTCACCTGCATCTCCTCCAACCTCATCTATTGCATCCGCTGCTCTAGATGTCAGCTGATCTACATCGGTGAGACCAAGCGGAGGCTTGGCGATCGTTTCGCCGAATACCTCCGGTCGGTCCGCAATAACCAACCTGACCTCCGGTGGCTCAGCTCTTCAACTCCCCCTCCCATTCCGTATCTGACCTCTCTGTCCTGGGTATCCTCCATGGCCACAGCAAGCAACACCGGAAATTGGAGGAAATGCACCTCATATTGGGCAGTCTACATCCTGAGGGCATGAACATTGAATTCTCCCAATTTTGCTAGCCCTTGTTGTCCCCTCCCCTTCATCAGCCTTCTGGTTGTCTCCTCCATCCCCCAGCCCTCGGGCTCCTCCTCCGCCTTTTTTCCTTTTTTCCTTTCATCTCTCCACACCCTATCAGTCTGAAGAAGGGTTTCGGCCCGAAACGTTGCCTATTTCCTTCGCTCCATAGATGCTGCTGCACCCGCTGAGTTTCTCCAGCATTTTTGTGTACCTGGGGGTAGGGAAGGGATTAGTTAACTTACTGACTGGTCAGTTTCTGGATTTACGGGGGGGGGGGGGGGGTCTTTTGTTCCTTATTTATTGTTCTTCATTTGTGCAAAATCTGAACTTCAAAAATGGCTGAAATGTCGTCACTTCTGGCTCCGCCCTCGATTTTTTTCTTCATCCAGTATCATGAACTATTAGGCTTTAAGAAATTAACCCTTTACATCCCACATGATTTTTACAAGCAATATGGATAAAGTTATTAACTTCCTTTCATGGAATGTGAATGGCTTGAACAATCCCATTAAGAGAACATTTTTTTTTTAAGTTCTTCGCAGACTAAATGCTCAGAGTATCTTTGTTCAGGAAACTCATGTAAGGCAAGATGCAATCTACGATTCTTCAAGTTTTGGAGAGGACAGCAGTTTCATTCAAATTCACAGGCTTTTTATTTTATTTATTTTTTTATTTTTTTAGATGGTTTTATTTATTAGAAGTACATTACATTACAACCACATACATTAGTACTCGTCACTTATATCTTTTTACAATTAATGTACTCCGTTTGTTTTTTACACTAGAAAAGGGAAAGGGTGAGATTGCGAGAAAGAAGATGAAAGTGAAGGAAAAAGTGAAAGTGTAGAAAATGTGACAACAAGAAAGAATGAAGACCCTATAAGAACAAAATTAAAAACAAAAGAAAAAGAGTTCAGAAATAGACCCTAGAAAAGGAAAGAGAAAGAGAAAGAGGGAAAAGAGAAAAGAGATTTTATGAGCATTACGCAAATGGGACATACCAACTCTCCAACTTTCATCCCCCCATACCTGACCTCAGGTTTTTTTTTAAGTACCTTTGCACCCTATTTTTGTAATAATTCTATAAATACAGACCACGTCGGGTGGAAGTGATCTGGTTTACCTGCCAGGAGGAGTCTTATCTCTTCTAGTGTAATGTTTCGAACATATTTGAAATCCACATGTTTATAGTTGGTATTGGAGCCTTCTTCAAAATTTTAGGATTAGCTTTTTTCCGGTTATTAACCATAGTCTATTAGTTTCTTTTGAAACACATTTAGTTCTGGACCATCTTCCGTTATTCCGAAGATAATCCATTCTGCTTTGGGTATCAGTATTATTTTAAATAATTTTGCAAAGATTTCAAAAATTTCAATCCAAAATTTTTGAATTTTTGTACAGAAAACAAATGAGTGCGCTATAGTAGCTTCTTGGGATTGACATTTATCACAAATGGATGATACATTTGGGAAAAATTTTATGGATTTTAGTTTTGGAATAATATAATCTATGTAAAATTTTAAATTGTATTAAAGTGTGTCTTACATTAATCGAACATTTATGCACGTTTAATAAGTGTTCATTCCACCTTTCCTTTGAAATTTTAATAGCTAACTCTTGTTCCCAGTCTCATCTTGGTTTCCCAAATCTGACTACTATATCATTAAAAACTTACGGTTCACCATCCATTCTTTGTTATCATGGAAATTCCCGTAATCTGGTGTCTGCTACTATATTTAATCTACCTGGTAGATAAATAGCTGAAACCAAATATTTGTCAACACACCAAGTCCAGATTTGATTAGCCAATTTGTCACATGACACCAACTTAATTCCACCCATACAATTAATACATGCCATTGCTGTAGTGTTGTTAATTTGAAGCTGAACATGCAGATTAGTTGTATTAACAACAAGCTTGGAGCTCATAAGCCTTCCAATAGCTGTAAAACATTGATTCTCCATGTCTGCAAAAAATAATGCCTCTTCCATATTCCATCTGTCCACAGATGGATACCTTTTCAGTGGCACCAATCCTAGTGCACTGACATCAGTCTGTAAGACCATGGAAGGCTGTTCAATCAGTACCTGAACTACTGGAGACATGTTAAATCCACCACTGCAAATCAGAAGCAGCATTTGTTGATTAACTGCATGGCCTATCAAAAATGGCCACCATGCATCTTAGTGCTTTTCTTTTTGCAGTCTGTAGTTGCTGGTAGTACAATGGCCCATATTGTATTGCTGGAAATAACACTAATTTTCCTACCAAGCTGGCCACCTGTCTTAATTGAAGATTGTTGCTTTTTCAACAGCTTAATGCAACCATCAATCAGCTCTACCCTTACCCTGGGTAAATTACTACCCTGTCAATTGAATCAATTGTGAAATTAAAATAATCAATTTTTGTAAGTGGCGTTAACCTTAATTTTTCTCCGGATGAATTAAACCCAAACTTTCAAAAGTGGATTGAACAATTGAGAGAGATAACTCACTAATTCTCTTGTTCGTCCTAATTAGGACATCATCCAGTTAAGCCATCTACATCTGTCCTTGGACTCTAATTAGCCCCAAAATTGGTTTGACCAATTTAGTGAAATTCTAGGAACTGAAGTTAACCCGTTAGACAGAACTTTGAATTGCGGACTTCCGGTGGCGCTATGGAGTAAGAGAGACTCGCGCCGACTAGCTCCGGGAAAAACCCGCTGAAAACGGGGGAAAAAGACGGGACCTACCTGCAGTAAACGGCACCGATTGTTTGCAGTAAGTTCGTGACATCATCAGGCGCGCGACACCGGCAGCGTGTCGATTCAAAATACCCCCCCAAGGTGAGAAAATCCGGCAAGGGAAAAGAGGTAGGCCCAACTGAAGCCTCGGCCTCAGTTTTAACAGCATCCCAAGAAGATATCTCAAAGAAGAAAAAGACAGATGTGGAAGAATTAAAAATCTTCTTTACACAGGAAATCTCTAAAATAATGAAAGAAATTAAAAATCTTAAACAGGATCTGATTTCTTTTAAAGAGGAAATTAAAGAACAAATTAAAGAAGAAGTTACAACTTCTATACATGAAGTTCTGGAAGATTAGAAGTTAGACATGGAAGAAAATATGAAACAAAATATTGACGAAGTAAATGATAAACTGAATTCGATGGAATCTAAATTTGATTCTAAGTTGGAGCCTATCCTCCAGACATTAAATCAACACCAACAGGTTGTGACGGAATTAGAGGAAATTGCTGAGACGAGCACTGAAACTACAAATAAACTTATTGCCGAGAATAAACGCCTATCAAAGTTATTGCATCAAATAACCGAAAAATGTATTGACGGAGGGATGACAGAGACGCCAGAATTTAAGAATCGTGGGTATCCAGGAAGGCAGAGAGGGGAATCGTGACCCCCGTGAATTTGCTGCAGATCTACTGAAAAAAGTCTTGAATTTGGATCAAGCACCACTACTTGCCCGAGCGCACAGAGTATCGAGACGTCGCCCAGGGGAGGGCGCCCCCGCAAGACAACTGATAGTGAAGGTGCAATATGACCATGTTTTGGATAATATGATGAAGATAATTGTTCAAAGCAGAAACCTTTTATTTGAAGGAGACAAGATCAGCATATTTAGAGATTATCCTGTGGAAGTCGCCAAGAAGAGAGCGCTGTTTACGGAAACAAGAAGAATACTTAAGAATATAAACAATTTGAGATATGGACTGTTATACCCCACAACATTAAGAGTAACATACGAGTGGAAGGAACATTTCTTCATCAAGCACACAGAAGCACTTGAATTCGCCCAGAGCATCGTGAATAAATCCGAAGATTGAATAATACCCTACACCCAACATTCACCTGAAGATATCGGACATTGTTACCCTGCAGAGAAGAAATGGAACTTTAAACTATTATACTTAAGAACTGTCCAAAATCTGCAATACGAATTGGGCTATTAGATTGCTACTGATATATAATATTTACATTTTAGTACTAATTTCTAACAACTATTACTAATTATGAATACTAATCAATACTAATTATTGTTAACTGGATCAACTCTGAATTAATTAATAGTATGAAATATAAGTATAGTGTGATTCAGGTAATTTATTAATAAAAATTTAGGAAGTTTTTTCTTTGATATTTTTGATTTTACTCTTTAACAATGTTTTTTTAAAAAAAATTTGGCAACTAACATTTTAATTGTAGACTAATAATTATTTCAATTATGGAATATAACTATTGTTTTCCTCCCCCCCATAAATTGTTTTCATTGTAATTGAAACTTTCCTTTTAAGGAAAGTACGGAGCTAGTAACATTTTTTTTTTACCAAAAGCTATGGAAGTCCTTAGATGCTTAGCCACACTAGGGTGGCTATCACTAACTGCACTAACCATAGTTGTAGTTTTCTTCTTTTTCTACTCTTTACACATTATTAATGCAACTTCTTTTTATCTTTTTTATCTTATGTTATATTATATTTTGTATTTGGAATGGAATTATATATTTTATTTAGGGAGATATGTCCGGATGGCAAATCGACGGGACTTAAAATTCATCTACCTGATGTTTGGGTATAAGATGGGGTTTGGTGTGCTGAGCCATCTGCTCTAACATAGACCACTTTAATCACAAGATGCAAGACTTTAATAGGAAAATTGGGGGTGAAGGAATTAAATTCTGTAGTTGGAATGTTAAGGGAATTAATGAACCAATCAAGAGAGGTAAAGTATTAGCTCATTTAAAATCACTTAAAGCAGATATAATATTTCTCCAGGAAACACATCTTAAAAAGGAAGCACAACATAGATTGAAAACAAAATGGATTGCTAAAGCGTATCACTCTTCATTCTCACACAAATCTAGAGGGGTTGCAATATTAATTCGTAAAGGTATACCCTTTAAACATATATCAACGATAGAAGATATTGAAGGCAGATATATTGTATTAGTAGGGGAGTTATATTCAAAAAAAGTGACTCTCCTTAATGTGTAGGAACCTAATTTTGATAGCCCCCTGTTTTTTAAGAGAATACTTAACACTATACACAACATAACTTAATTATCGTGGAGACTTAAATTGTACACTGGATGCTTATTTGGATAGATCATCAACTCAAAGAAAATCAAAATCTCAATCAAGTGAATTTCTAAATTCATATATTAATACTACTAACATTAAGGATGTTTGGAGAATTGAAAATCCATCTGGTCGAGAATACTCATTTTACTCACCAGTGCATAAAACTTACTCAAGGATAGACTACTTCTTAGTAGACTCTAAACTTATCCCATTTACCTATAACTCACAATGTCATAATATTATAATATCAGACCATGCTCCACTAACATTTATGATTAAACTAAATGGAATGACCGAGACACAGTCACAATGGAGACTTAACCCCCAAATCTTAAAAGAAAAACTATGTAATGAATATCTCGTAAAACAGATTAATATGTTTTTTTAGGCTAATGATAGCCCTTGAATCTCTGCCTCCCTTCTTTGGGAAACATTTAAAGCATTTGTGCGAGGAGCACTAATCTCTTCGCAATCATTTCTTAATAAAGAGAATAGGGCCAAACAACAGACTTTGGAAATGGAAATAAGGCAATTAGACATAGAAAATGCAATAGCACCATCTATGGGAAAACACAATAAAATTGCAGTACTGAAATATAAGTTAAACAAGATATAATCAGACCAAGTTATAAAACTATATCAATATACAAAACAATTAAACTTTGAATTTGGTGATAAACCACAAAAACTATGTGCGCGTCAACTTCGTAAACTGGACGGGGAAAAACAATTTACAAAATTAGATCAGACAAGGGAGAAATATTAACACTGCCTAAAGATATTAATGATAGATTTTTACAATACTATCAAAAACTGTACTCATCTAAAACGACAGAACAATCAGCAGGAATGGAAACAGTTCTACAGAAATGTAACCTTACAGGTTTAGATCAGAAAGAGAGAGAATCACTAGATGCAGAAATTACGGTAAAAGACATCGAAGAGTCAATTAGATCATTAAAAAACGGAAAGGCCTCAGGTCCTGATGGTCTAAGCTCTGAATTTTATTAAAACATTTACGATCTGATTTCTCCATGCCTACAGACACTATACAAATACGTTTATACTCAACAGAAACTCCCAGAAACTCTAAATGAATCTACAATCATACTTATACCAAAAATGGATAAGGATCCTGAAGACCCAGGTTCATATAGAGCAATAGCTCTCTTAAATACTGATCAAAAAATATTAAACAAAATCCTATCTCATAGATTGAGTTTAGTGATTAAGAAATTAATACACCCCGACCAAACTGGTTTTATTCCAAAATGTTACTCATTTTATAATTTGAGAAGACTATTCAATATTATATATACAAATAGAATTCCTAATGCAGATCTAGCAATTATATCGTTAGATGCTGAAAAAGCATTTGACCAGGTAGAATGGTCATATTTATTTTCGGTAATGGAAAAAATTCAACTAGGAGAGAAGTACTGTACATGGATTAAACTGTTATACTCCAATCCAACAGCTAGAATATTAACAAACTAAATGTTATCAGCTAAATTTAATCTTTCTAGAGGTTGCAGACAAGGATGCTCACTATCCCCACTATTATTTGCTCTTGCAATTGAACCATTAGCAGAAAGCGTTAGAACCCATCCAGGAATACACGGGTACAACACTAGAGATACAAGGAATAAAATTTCCTTATATGCAGATGATGTACTAATATATATCACAAAGTTAAAAACTAGTATTCCAAATCTATTAAATCTAATAACTCAATTTGGTCAGTTCTCGGGATATAGAATTAACTGGAATAAAAGTGAAATCATGCCAATAACAAAATTCAATTTACATACATTACAACAATCCCCTTTTAAAACAGTTAAAGATAAACTTAAATATTTAGGAATCTATGTAACTAAGACATATACCTCTTTATTTAAACTCAATTTTCCACCCTTACTTAATAAATTACACAAGAATATTCAGTACTGGAAAACAATTCCCATTTCAATGCTTGGTAGAATTAATGCTATAAAAATGATCTTCTTACCGCAACTACTGTATCTATATCAATTAATTCCGATATATATCCCAAAAAATGTTTTCAAAAAAGTCGACTCCATTGTTACAAGCTTTATTTGGGATTATAAGAATCATAGAATAAGTAAAAAACATTTATGTAAGTCAAAGAGCAACAGAGGTTTGGAGTTGCCAAATTTCTTATTTTATTTTTGGGCAGTCCATATTAAAAACATGAATTTCTGGCTGGAAGAAATGGATCAATATCCAGATTGGTTAAGGATGGAAAAGGAAGACTGTTTACCTTTTGAAATTGGTTCGATTATACTTGCTCCCACAAAATTGCATAAAAAAACCTATAAGGAAAACCCTATAATATATAGTGGAATACGAATTTGGAAACAATTAAAAAAAGCTTTAAAACTGAATAATATACCACTATGTCTTCCCATTGTAAATAGTCCTTTATTCAAGCCATCCATATTGGATAGAGGTTTTATTCAATGGAAAAATTATGGAATTAAAAAGATTGGACATCTTTATAGGGAAGGCATCTTTCTGTCATTTCAAGAGTTACAACAGAATTATGGACTACACTCAAATAATTTTTTCAGATATCTACAAATTAGAGATTATGTTAAATCTAATACACAAGTATATAGGACTAGGGAACCAGAAATTCTTGATGAATGTTTGAATAAGCATCCTAACACTGAAAAATTAATAGCTTATATCTATAACATCCTCTTAAACAACGAGGTACCACTGATGGAACTATATAGACAAACATGGGAAAACGAGTTAGGTCACTCTATAACGAAAGACATTTGGGACGAAAGTTTACAACATATACATCAATGCTCGTTAAATGCCAGACATGCTTTAATACAATTTAAAGTCTTACACAGATTACATTATTCCAAAATAAAACTAAATAGAATCTTCCCACATATTTCTCCTATCTGTGATAAATGCCTACATCTAGAGGCCAATTTAACACATACTTTTGCAAATTGTATAAAAATCAAAAATTTCTGGATTGATATTTTTGAAATAATTTCTGAAGTTGTTAATACTAAATTGGATCCAGACTCAAAATTAATAATACTTGGGATATCAGAACAAAGTTTAATACTCACAACAAGCCAAAGAACATTCCTTGACTACAGTATAATAACTGGGAAAAAATTAATATTAAAATTTTGGAAAGGTCCTATAACCCCCACAATTAAAATGTGGATTGTGGAAATGTCGGAGACCCTACATCTAGAAAGAATTAGACTTGTCTTAATGGACAAACAAGAACTTTTTGTTAAAATATGGGCTCCATTTATTAACTATTTGAAGGGATAGATGGGCCCAGCACGAAAACCCAACTGAAGCTTGAACTCAGGATTAGATGTAAAATTATCATAACCTACGAACTTATCTCCAATGACGTATTATAAATAACTCATTCCACCTCTTTTTTTTTCCTCGATATTTGTAATGCTTTTTTCTTTCTACCTCTCTTTTTCTATCTATATATTTTAAAAAAACATTAGAAGCAGAATTAATTGACAATTGACAATTTTAATAATGTATGATTGATGTATATGAAAAGTTATATTATTCTATTATAATATGTTACTATACTTTATAATATGTTTGCTCCTAATAAAAATATTAATCAAAAAAAAATTTTGAATTGCCATAATTGTTCATTCAGATAAATGTTAAATATTGTTATCTTACAAATGAACAGACACTAAGTAATATACATCTTTCAGATTTATAGGTGCCATATAACATCTTTTGAAATAAGTTGTTTGGCAGTCCCAAAGTCTCTATTTTGAAGTGTCTATACTACATACAATTTTAAAGACTTGTCAGATCTAAAAAACTCCTCACCTTTTTAGGTCGAGAAAATTTAAACACAATTTGGTGGTTTTGATAAACCAACCTTTTAATTACTTGTTTATAGACAAGTTTTCAAATTCAGCTTGAACCTCCATCACTTCTTTTTGTGAAATTGGAGTGTTCTGCTAGGAACATGCTGGATGACAAATCACTATTTGGATCGAATCAAATCGAAACCTTTGAATAAAACTCAGAATAATAAATCTGAAGTAATTTGCTTCCAATATTTGGATGTTTTTGCCTTTATATGTTCCCATGAGAGCCAGGTCCACCTACTTCCTTTGTCACCTGAGTGACCTGTGGTCCCTGGCTCCTGGCAGGAAAACTACGCTTTTTTGTGTTCCCGCTGCAGGACACCAACTGCGCCCCTGCTTCAATGGTCGACTTGTTCCTGGTGTAGGCCCAGGATTTTGTATGATGTCTGAAAGGATACCTCCTCTTCACAGACTTGCCGACCATTGATGTTTTGATCAACCTTGCTGTTTTTGCCTCATCATCCAACTCCTTCCCACGTTTTGTGAGTTTTTTCTCTCAAGAGTAAGTTGAATGACTGCACAATGCTGGGCTTTACAGAGTTGCTGCAACTTGGGGTTGATGGTGGGCCGAATGGCATACTTCCTGAAACAATTCATCTTGAAGTGGGCGCTACATAGCAACCCTAGTGCCACTTGATGCATCTCCATCCCTGGCCTCCATCCATTGTTTTTGCAAAATTGCAGTTGTTCCTCAACCCAGCAGTTTCAATATTCTCTGCAGTTTACTTTTCTTACGCTCACATGCCCTCACCCACCTGACCCCTTATATCTTGGTCCACTGTTAGTACTTTGAGCAATACGCAGTTCCTTGGGGTCTCGTGCTTTTTTGGCATTTTCATCCATCGTAAGCTACTGGAGCTGATGGAAGAAACAATAGTTGATCGTATAGGCCACTTCCTTTCCCAGTGGCTCTCCTGACTCTGACGGGGCAGCGAATTGTACTGCTAGGAGTAAAACATCTGGCAGCTGCCGTCTTCGCTTGTATCAGCCTCACCGTCAGACTCAGGGTCAGAACTCTCACAGAGCAGCGAACCGTACTGCCAGAAATAGAACATCTGGCAGCTGCCGTCTTCGCTTGTATCGGAAACTCTGCTGACCCTGTGCACTCGCCTCATCAATGAGGGTGCTCTCAAACAGCCCTTTGCTAGGTGCTGCTGACCTGGCTTCTGGAGCCTGGCTTTGGCTACACTCTTCCCTGAGTGTGCTTTTCTCCAGTAACCTGTGTAACAGGCTTTCCATCTGAGAAATCCGCTCATAAAGCGGCATCCAGTCCTGGAGTCGCATCCTCCTGATCGGACTCCTCCTCCGTGGGCCTCATGGACTTGAATGTAGCCTTGCGCCCCACTGGCGCTGACTGAGTTCTTTTCAACCCCAAGTCCACAGTCGCTACGCTCCAAGCCGGCGACTGTACAGGGGTCTGAGGCAGCTGTTCGCCGACCGCAATCTTGCGACTTTGCACCTGCTTTGCCGCTTGCCTCTTCCCCTTGCCTGTTTTTTCCATGGCACCTGTGGAAAAAATCCCCACAGACCCACAGCAAACGGACCCGGAAACTATTGAAAACGTTTTTACTTACCTTGTAGTTCACATCTACATTTCCACTAGAGGAGCGCTGCTCCTCACGTCCGTTCACGCCAATGCATCTGACATAATGACGCGCAGGCGCCCTGACGGGTCTTCTTCACGTAGTCACTCACGTGACTCCGAGGTAAAATTCCACAGATTCACCACTCTCTGTGTGAAAAATAAATTTCTCATCTCAGTCCTAAAAGACTTCCCCCTTATCCTTAAACTGTGACCCCTTGTTCTGGACTTCCCAACATCGGGAACAATCTTCTTGCATCTAGCCTGTCCAACCCCTTAAGAATTTTGTAAGTTTCTATAAGATACCCCCTCAATCTTCTAAGTTCTAGCGAGTACAAGCCGAGTCTATCCAGTCTTTCTTCATATGAAAATCCTGCCATCCCAGGAATCAGTCTGGTATGATGATCCCATTAAAATGTATATTTTATAAATTTCCAATATTTTATACTAAGTTTATTAAAATTGGTTAAGTACTTTTGTTATAAGATGGAAGGAGTAGAATCACAATTAGCTCTGAATAAAATTGGTGATGATGTTTTCCATCTAACCTTTGGTTTTTACTGCACCAAGGAGATCTTCCAACTCCAACTTCTGCCTAGCTTCCACAGCAGCAAACAACATCAACGGACTACTGCATTACTGCGGACAGATCCACGATGACCCTGAAAGCATGCAGATTTTTGGAATATTCAAATTATATTAAAAATATGCTGCAAAAAGAGTCACAAACTTTGGAATTCATATTTTTCAGAATTGTTATCAAGGCAAAGAAAGCAGTTCCAAGTGTTTGATTTTATTTGATATAATCATGAGGAAAAAATATAATAGTTCTAAAACCTACCTCAATTTTACAATCTCATTAAAGATATTCCCCCTTTCCCACTCCCCTCCCCATCTCTCTCCCCATTCCCTTCCCCTCTCTCTCTCTCCCTCTCTCACATCCCCCTTCTTTCTGGCGGGGGGGCAAAGATGAAGGTGGCATGGGCCAGCAGGGGTGGCGTGGGCCAGTAGGGGTGGCGTGGGCCATCGGGGGTCCAGCGGGGGTGGCGTGGGCGAGGGGGGGGTGACGTGGGCCATCGGGGGCCTGCGGGGGTGGCGTGGGCCAACAGGGGTGGCGTGGGCCAGCGGGGGTGCCGTGGGCCAACAGGGGTGGTGTGGGCCATCGGGGGTCCAGCGGGTGTTGGCATGGGCCAGTGGGCGTCAGCAGGGGTGGCGTGGGCCATGGGGGGCCAGCGGGGGTGGCGTGGGCCAGCGGGGGTGGCGTGGGCCAGCGGGGGTGGTGTGGGCGGAAGATGGCTTAGGCCCCGGCGGCGGGGGGAGGCAAAAGTAGCGGGCCCCGCTGCAGCGGCTTCTGGTGTTGGGGTTACAGCCGCTTCCGCCCGGTGATGGGAGGATGGTCTCCTGGTCGCCTGGCAGGCTGTTGGCAAGGCTCCGATGCCGCAGATGGAAATGCTGGACCGGGCGGGCAGACACCGCACAGCACCCCCCTTCCACTACTTACCTGGAGTAGACACAAGGCATCGAGCTCAATGGGTGAAGCACAAATGGCAGTTTGATCCAGCCCGGGCCCACTGCGCATGCGCGGAGAGACGGCGTCATTTTGCGTCGCTTCCCTAACTGCGTTTTTTTTCTCCCCCAGTGGCCGGAACCAGAATTTCGGGCGATTTTCGACAAAGTCAAAACGCTGATTGTGCTCCGATTTAAAACAAAAAAATTCTGGGGATTTTTCTTACTCTGGGGGAAAAAAGGGGGTGCGGTCGCACCCAGCGCACCCCCTCTACGGACGGCCATGGTTAAAGTGGGGCGGTTGGAGGCGAGGAAGACGGTGAGTAAGATGGCGAAAAGTCATAGCGATATGGGGTAGCATTTTTTCAAAAATGTATTTACAATGTAGATAGGAAGTGGTCAAGATGAGACTTTTAGTAATAGTATAGATAGATTATAATGAATGAGGTACTCAGAAGTTAACGACAAAATAGGCTGAAGTCAGCATGGCTTTGTGAAGCGGAGGTCTTGCTTGACAAATTTGCAAGAATTCTTAGAGGAAGTAAATAACAGGAAAGACAAAGGAGAGTGAGTAGATATTGTTTACTTAGCCTTTGATAAGGTGCCACACGTTTGGCTGTGTAGGAAGACGAGAGCCCGCGGTATCATAGGGCAGATACTAGAGTGGATAGCTGGTTGGCTGCATGGCAGAAGACAAAGAGTGGCAATAAAAGGTTTTTTATCAGGTTGGCAGCCAGTAACTAGTGGAGATCCACAATGGTCAGTTCTCGGGCCGCCACGCTTCAGCTTGTATAGTAATGATTTAGACATAGAAACTTAGAAAATAGGTGCAGGAGTACACCATTCGTCCCTCCGAGCCAGCACTTCCATTTAATATGATGAGTACCACGTTCCTGCTTTTTCCCCATATCCCTTGATTCCGTTATCCCTAAGAGCTAAATCTAACTCTTTCTTGAAAACATCCAGTGAATTGGGAGAGAATTCCACAGATTCACAACTCTCTGGGTGAAAACGTTTTTCCTCATCTCAGTCCAAAATGGCCAAAATGGTCTTAAGCTGTGAACCCTGGTTTTGGACTCTCCCCACATGGGGAACATTTTTCCTACATCTCGCCTGTCCAATCCCTTAAGAATTTTATAACATCCTCTCTCATCCTTCTAAATTTCAGTGAATACAAGCCCAATTGACCCATTGTTTCCTCATAAGTCAGTTCTGCCATCCCATGAATTTACCTGGTGAACCTAAGCTGCACTCCCTCAATAGCAAGAATGTCCTTCCCCAAATTAGGAGGCAAAAACTGCAGGTGCAGTCTCACCAGTACTCTGTACAACTGCAGTAGCTCTTCCTTGCTCCTAAACTCAAAACCTCTCGCAATGAAGACCAACATGCCATTAGTTTTCTTCACTGCCTGCTGAACCTGAAGGCTAACATTCCGTGACTGATGTACAAGAACTCCCAGGTCTTGTGGAACCTCCCCTTTTCCTAATCTGACACCATTCAGATAATGATCTGCCTTCCTGTTCTTGCCCCATTTGCCTGTTCTTGCCACCAACTTCACATTTATCCACATTATATGGCTCTGCCATGCATCTGCCCACTCACACAACTTATCCAAGTCACACTACAGCCTCATAGCATCATCATTGCCACTCACTCTGCCACCCAGCTTTGTGTCATCTGCAGACTTGGAGATGTTACATTTAATTCCCTCATCTAACTCATTCATATATATTGTAAATAATTGGGGTCCCAGCATTGAGCCTTGCGTCACCCCACTAGTCACTGCCTGCCATTCTGAAAAGGGTCCATTAATTCCTATTCTTAGCTTCCTGTCTGCCAACTAGTTCTCTATCCATGTGATGGTCGACAGCAAGCAATGTGTGGCTACCCATGGTGTATTCCGATAAAAGTGGTTTCGTTTTGTGTGAGACATGCATGGTATGACATTTGGTTGTATTGATGACATCTGCCAGGTCTTTCCCCACTCACAGAGAGCATCCAGATCCTTCTGTAAGGACAAGCTGTCTTCTGGTGTTTTGATCTCTCCATAAGTTGAGAGTAAGACCCTTCTTCAGACTGATATGGGGGGTAGGGGGGCGGGAAAATAAAGGAAGAGGCGGAGACAATAGAACTTGTAGGCGAACTGAGAAGGAGGGAGAAAGCAAGCGCTACCTAAAATTAGCAAAGTCAATGTTCATACTGCTGGGGTGTAGACTACCCAAGCAAAATAAGATGTGCTGTTCCTCCAATTTGCGCTGGGCCTCACTCTGGCAATGGAGGAGGCCCAGGACAGAAAGATCAGATTGGGAATGGGAAGGGGAGTTGAAGTGCTGAGCAACTGGGTGATCAGGTTGGTTAACACAGACTGAGCGGAGGTGTTCAGCGATGCGATCGCTTGTTCTCGCTGATGTAGAGAAGTTCACACCTGGAACAGACGAAGTTGGAGGAGGTGCGGTGAACATCTGCCTCACCTGGAAAGACTGATTGGATCCCGTTATATGTGATGGCTGATGGGGTGGAAGGTGAGGACAAGGGGGCCTCTGTCCTTGTTGCGAGTAGGAGGATGGGGAGTAAGAGCAGAGCTGCAGGGTATAGAGGAGACCCTGATGAGAGCCTCATCTATAATAGAAGAGGGGAATCCCTGTTCCCAAAAGAATGAGGACATCTCCGATGCCCAAGTATGGAACACCTCATCCTGGGCGCAGATGCGGCGTAGACGGAAGAATTGGAAGTAGAGGATAGAGTCCTTACAGGAAGCAGTGTGGGAAAAAGTGCAGTCAACTATGAGAGGCAGTAGATTTGCAGTAGTCCCCCTTGTCCTCACCTTCCACCCCATCAGCCGTCGCATACAACATATAATCCTCCGACATTTTCACCACATCCAACAGGATCCTACTACTGGCCACATCTGCCCATCTCCTCCCCTTTCTGCTTTCCGCAGAGACCGTTCCCTCCGTAACTCCCTGATCAATTCGTCCTTGCCTACCCTACCCAAACCACCCCCTCCCCAGGTACTTTCCCCTGCAACCGCAGGAAGTGCAACACTTGTCGCTTTACCTCCCCCCTTGACTCCATACAAGGACCCAATCAGTCGTTCCATGTGAGGCGAAGGTTCACCTGCGCTTGTGTAGTCTACAACCTAGCGGTATGAACATTAACTTCTCTAATTTTAGATTGCCCTTACTTTCTCCCTCCTTCCCCTCCCCCTTTCAGGTTCTCCCACAAATCCTACTATCTCCGCCACTTCTTTCTCCCCCCCCCCCGACATCCATCTCAAGAAGGGTCTTGACCCGAAATGTCGCCTATTCCTTCTCTCCATAGATGCTGCCTCACCCGCTGAGTTTCTCCAGCATTTCTTGTCCTACCTGAGACATCATCATTGTAGTTTCATCAGGATGGAGAGTCCCCGCTTTGGATGGAGAGAACCAGGATGGAGAGTCCTCGGTTGAGTTAAATTCTCCCCGTATGGGGTTGTCAATGGACGGTGATCAGTGGACACGAAGCCGGGCACTCAGGGTGGGGGCTCCCGGTGAGAGGTGCTTTTTAAGCATCCACCTTTGGCTCACTCTCACTCAATTATTCAATTTTACTTCGGAGTTACGTGAGTGACTATGTGAAGAGCCCGCCAGCCCGCATGCGTGTCATTATCGTCTAACGCATGGCACAGCGACTGGCTGGCAGGCGCGCTGGTCCTCCAGCGTTAAGTTTAAAAAAGCCCTACAGGTAAGTTTCACTTATTCTGAGGTCGTCTTTGTTCTGAAATTTTGCTTACAGAACGTTGAATTTCCAAACTTGATGGAAAACTCCAGGGCTAAGTCTAAACGGACTGCGGGGAAAACGGCCACGGAGGACTGCGGAAGTACGCGTAGCCGGTGACGGTGGATATCACCACCCGAGTCGCTGACAGTTGCGGTCAGCGACTTCCGACTCAGTACCTCTCAAATCCACTGTGCTTCCCCAGAAAGGGGGTAAAGCCAAAAGTAAGACGGATAGGCCTGTGGACTCAGACGAATCAGGCCAGGAGGGCTCGCCTCCGACAGTGGATAGCGTCCTAGGATGTTTATACCGGATGGAGCATCTAATGGAAAAGATGCTCCATCATGATATGCTCCAACAAGCGGAGTTATGTCAGCACAGGTCTCCTCGGAGGCCCACGGCGGGAGGGGCGGAAACCCCGGGGGGGCCAGAGGGGACACGTCCCCCCCATGTTTTGAGTGGTGGGGGACATCCCCCCCAAGTTTTAGTGATCCGTATTTTAAAATCTCTGCTTTCCGTGAGACAGTGGGGGTGGGACTGATGGTCGTGGGTGCGATGATTGGAGGAGGAAGGAGTGGGTGTGACTGAGGATAGAGTGCGGCGATTGGAGGAGGGAGACGTGGCACAGACCTGCGCCTCATCCGCAGGCAGGATCGATCATGGCCGGCTCTCCGGCGCTGTCCCGAGTGCCCCCACCTACGGGTGGCCAGAGACGTGGGAGTCATATGCGAGCTGTACCCCAAGGCCCACAGCCAGCGGAGAGAAGCAGCGCTAAACCCAGCTCAACTCTGCCTGTCCCGCCTGGTGAACCTGCCTGGGCTTGCGGGAAATATGGCCAGCGTGGAGAAGCAGCGCCAGTGTCCTGTGAGTCCAGCGAGGGCTGTAGTTAACCCGGTGAGACAGGCAGAGTTGAGCTGTATTTAGCGCTGGATTGAGCCTCCGAAGCCTCGTGCGCGTGTGTGTGAGTGTGCGCATGTGCGCGCGGCTGCCAAAAAATTATGTCCACCATCCCCCCCATGTTTTGACGGCGGCGCCTGGTTCAGGGCTGCACAATGTCTCCCTCTCCGCGGAGGGGAGCGTACGGAGTCAGTATTGGGCTGACTTCGAATTCTGTGGAATGGCTGAAGAACATACTAGTATGCATGGGGTGCATGAAGCACAGGATTTGCCTGCCATAGCTTCCAAATTCGCGATACCCTCACAAACAGGGGAGCCGTTACAGGAGCTGGCTGCAAGTATTAACTACCTCACCTCCCACCAGCTGCAGGAGCAGGTGATGACAGATACAGCTGCCAAATACAAAGCACCTGCGAACTGTGCTTCGTTAAATGTACCGGCCGTAAACAACTCGATTTGGGGATATATTGGAGGGGGCATCAGGGCCCAAGAAGTAAAAATCCAGAAAATCCTCAAATTACTGGCTTCGGGCATAACGGCGTTTGCCAGGTCCGTGGATGGAGGGCCATTGTCGGATGAGCAACAGGATGCCCTGGCACTGATGTGCAATGCACATTTTGAGATCAATTGTTTCCGAAAAAGTGCCATCCTACCTGCCCTGAACCCCAAATTTGCGGGGTTGTGTAAAGCCAGCAACGTTCAGCCGCCGAATCTCCTCTTCGGAGAAAACCTACCAAAACAGGTCAAGGACCTTGATGAAGAGGCGAAGGCTGTCGGGCTGATGAAGGCGCCGTCAACCAGCAAAACCTCTCAATTCCGGCGGCAGCACCCCTATGCAGAAAGCGGTTTCCTGAAGCTGGTGAAAGCTCGAAGGCCGTATATTCTGGGCAGAGGTCTTTTTTAGGCCAAGGCCTAGACCGGCCTTCTTGGAAGATGCGCCATTCCCGCACTCCAGCAACCCTACCCCCCAAAACACGGGGGCGGAAGTAATAATCACAAAACCACTGGTAACCATGGAGGTAGGTGGGTCTGGTTCCTTCCGGAACATAGGGTGTGTGGACCATTTACAAGTTGGTGGGAGATTACACTTGTTTTTGAATGCATGGAGTTCGATTTATACTGATCCATTTATACTGCACAGTATACAGGGGTTCCAAATTGAGTTCCTTCCCAATTCCCACAGCATGCACCAAACCAAACGTTTGTTCTTTCACAGCAGGAGTATGTTGGGTGCATTCTACGGGCTGAGGGCTTATTGTACAAATATGCATCATCTGCATGTTCAACTTCAGGTTGACAACACCACAGCGGTGGCATATATTAATCACATGGGTGGAATCAAGTCGGTATCCTGTGATAATTTGGCTAACCTTATTTGGCACTGGTGTATTGTAAGAAGCATTTGGATTTCAGCTACCTACCTACCAGGTAGGCTTAATACAGTGGCGGACACCAGGTCACGGAAATTTAATGACAACACCAAATGGATGTTGGACCATAAAGTGTTCACCGACATTGTTGCTCGGTATGGAATGCCGGATATCGATTTATTCGCATCCAGGCTTAATCACCAATTGCCGAAGTATGTTGCATGGGAGCCAGACCCAGGGGCAGTGGTGATGGATGCATTCTCGCTACACTGGGGAGGAATATTCTTCTATGCAGTTCCCCCCTTTTGCCTCATGAGTCGGGTCTTGCAAAAGATCCAACAAGACTCCGCATCAGGCATTTTGGTAGTACCTGACTGGCCTACACAGCCATGTTTCCCATTGGTTCTGGGAATGAAATCAGGGCCTTGTGTGACCATTACCAAACGCAGTAATCTGCTGGTTCATCCCATAACAGGGGAGAGCCTCCCATTACATGACCAAATAAATTTATTGATTTGCAGACTCTGAGGAGACCTTTCCTGGGGCTCGGACTGGCGGAGCGAACTTTGGACATGATCACTGCGGCTTGGAGAGATACCACCAAGAAGCAATACATTTCCTATATTAAGAAATGGGAAACGTTCTGCTCACAGTCCTACATCACGTATGACACGGCACGTGTGACAGATGTTTTGGAATTTCTGTCCAGTCTATTTTTTGATGAAAGACTGCCATCAATTGTGCCAGGAGTGCACTATCGTCATACTTATTGCTCAGGTCGGGACGCCACGCTGTCGGGTCTCACCCACTGATATCCCGGTTCATGAAGGGTATCTTCAATACCAATCCCCCCAGGTCAAGGTACTCGGAGATATGGGATGTGAACATTGTACTGACGCTGCTTCGGCGGTGGGCTCGTTACATCCTTGTCACTGGTCAAACTAACTTTTAAAGTAGTTATGCTCATGGTGCTGGTTTCGGCGCAACGAGTGCAGCCGTTGCATAAACTGCGACTGGACTCAATGGTAACATCTACCAACAAAATAACTTTCTATGTGCATGACTTAGTCAAGCAGACGAGACCAGGGGCATCAGGTCTCAAGTTGGACTTTATGGCATACCCCATGGACCTTCGGTTGTGTGTAGTCACACATTTACTACAATATATTAAGGTCACAAAAAGCCTCAGAGGCACTGAACTAGCAGTGTTTGTTAGTCATAAAAAAAACCACAAGAGGGTATCAGTGCAGATCACCTCGAGGTGGTTAAGACAGGTTTTGGCTTGTGCAGGTGTGGACACTGATATTTTTAAATCTCTCTCCACCAGGGCTGCAACAACATCAGCAGCAACGGTTTTGGAGGTTACACTTGACCACATCCTTGCGGTGGCAGGATGGTCAAATGAGAGAACTTTTCAAACATTCTATAATAAACCCATTGCTAGGCCGGGTGCAATGAATGTTCACACAGGTGTCTGGTCTGCGGGGTTGGAAATTGAAGGTGTTTAATGGACAGTTTATCTGAAGAAATCTGAATATTTTATGATGTTTGTGCATCCAAGATGGTTGATTTGCACATTGGTGCTTAGTGTGACAAATCAGGTTGATCTGAGGAATGAAAACATGGCATCTGTGTGACGTGCAAGTTTATCCCAAGACTGTGTCAGTGACAGGATTGAGTACAGTTGTTGACAAATTCTTTAGTGCCCGACGGCTGCTGGCAGTGGGATTCACTGGGAACTTGTGTCATGGCCGTGCTGTTGATGAGAAGCGACAACTCTGATGTCAATGTGAAATGTAGGACATGGTGGAAAACTCAGCAGGTCAGACAGCATCTGTGGAAAGAGAAATGGCTGACATTTGAACTCTGACATGTTTGAATGGAACAGAGGAAGAAAGAAATGTGTCTCAGCAGCAGAGAGAGCTGGGGAGGGCAGTGGGTGGAACAGAGTGAAGTTCGCTGATAGGTGCACCAGGGCTACTCAGGATTTAATATAGTGATGCAGGGGGGTTGGATCCACAGTGACTCTGACCAGGTGGGCTGTGTAGAAAATGGGACAGTAAAATCCAGTGGAATGAGTAGACAGAGACAGGAGGGGAATCTCGAGAAGGGCTGGTAGGGTTAACTGCATTTTTATTGAATGAAAGGAGCCTCACGGGTAAGATGGGTGAGCTGGAATATCCTGGAGGGATTGACTCATGGAACTTTATGGTTAAAACTTGGGAATAAGAAATGGACAACCACTGTGATGGGATTATACTGTCTGCCTCTCAATAGTCAGCATGCATGAGGAGACCAGACATGTAGGCTGAATGAGGAAGGATGTGAAATCAATATGTTTGTAGTCATGGGTAATTTTAACTGTTGGGGAGGAAGAACCAGTGATGTTTCAACAGAAAGCAACATCCATGTCTGTGCTACTAGGACTGGCTCTGTGGCACAGTGGGGATGAATGAGGCCAGTCAGGCGACAGTGATAGGATACTCGATAGTCAGGGGAAAAGAAGGAAATTCTGTGAGGATAAGAAGAGGAAGATGGGACTGATGAATGCATAACTGAAAAGTTGGAGCTGGGAGTCAGATTATTGGATTATAGGGATCTTTTCTGCGACAGCAGTGACCTGCACAAGAGGGGCGGATTACACCTGAACTGGAGGGGGACCAATATTCTGGCGGGCAGATTTGCTCACGATACCAGGGAAGATTAAATGACATTTATTTCAGTAAAAGTGGCCGGACAAATAAGATCGTCGAACACTGGACATGAATAAGTACATGGGATTGGGATATTATAGCCGCTGTGGAAATATAGTTAATGGAGGGTCGGGCTGGTAGCTTAATGTTCCAGGGTACCAGTGCGACAGGAGAGATGGAGCAGGAGAAAGGAGGAGAGGTAGTTGAGTTTTTGATGAGGGGGAACATCACGCAGTTATCTAAGATGAAAGTATTGAGAATTTATGAATGGACCATTGAAATATGGGGGTGATCATGTTGGGAATTAGAGGAGCAAAATGCAGAATGATTTGAGAAAGTTGCATGAATAACAAAGGCTGTGAAGTGGATTTTACGTTTCTGGATATAGACTAGGACTTGGGGCTTAGATGGGGTGGGCAAAGCTTAACCTATTCTTGTGAAATAGGGCAAGTGCCTGAAATGTAGTTGGGGAGGCACCTTAGTTCTATTTGTGTTAATACAGTTATGGAAAAACACAGAACTGCTCCACAAGCTAAAGTTATAAACTGCAGCTAGACAAATGTTCACAGTATATGACAGAATCTTACAAAAAATGATTGGAGTATGTTGTTTGAATATAAAGGAATGTCCAGCAAGAGATAGTGAGCGGCCAAGTTCTGAATATTCCTGTTGGAGTGAAGGGCAGGGCCAGCAGGAGGAGGGAGCTCTGGGTCACAGGGTATGGAGGGTCTGGTCAGAAAATAAGGAAGGAGTGTTCAGGTACAGCCAGCTGCTATCAAGTGATCCCTGGACATGTACAGTAGATGCAGAAGCATGCATGGGAAGGAATAAGGAAATAAAAATGGGGGCATGTGATACTTTGGCATAAAGTTTAAGGAGAAAAATGGAAAAAGGTAATTGGAGAGAATGTGACTCCGTCAAAGACCAAAGTCTATGTGTGGAGCTGCAGGAGATTGGCAAGGACCTGAGAGTATTTCTCTGTTTTAATATAGAAAAATACATGAAGATGACGGAAACACGTTTTCACACAGAGAGTTGTGAGTCTGTGGAATTCTCTGCCTCAAAGGGTGGCGGAGGCCGGTTCTCTGGATACTTTCAAGAGAGAGTTAGATAGGGCTCTTAAAGATAGCGGAGTCAGGGAAAATGGGGAGAAGGCAGGAACGGGGTACCGATAGTGGATGATCAGCAATGATCACATTGAATGGTGTTGAATTGCTGGCTCAAAGGGCCGAATGGCCTGCTCCTGCACCTATTGTCTATTGTCTTTTGTCAATAACTTGAAGAATTAACAGGGAAGTCTTGTGGTGGTCTTCAATATGGTAGAGGAGGCGCTGGATGTATGAAGCAGATAATTCTTTAAGGACTGATGAGCCATATTCAAGAATACCGTGCAAAGCTGGGGAAGAAATTACATGAACCCAAGCTGAGATTTATCGATCATGATTCCACACAGGTGAGGTGCTGGGACACTGGATGCTGGCCAATATTGTGTCTCCCTTTAATAACAGCTGCAAAGCAAAACCTAGGGACAAGAGACCGGTAAGCCTAACATCCGTGGTTAGTGTCCAAAGGATAAACCATATGTGCATTTGGAAAGACCGGTTGATTAAGGATAGTCAGCGTGGCTTTATATGTGGGGATCATGTTTCACAAATTTGAGTATTTTAAGGAGATAACAAAAGTAGATGATGAGAGCGGAGCCATAGATATAGTTCATATCGACTTCAGCAAGGCCTTTAAGTTTGGGAGGCTGCTCTGGAAGGTCTGATTGCATTGGGTCACGGAGACATAATTGGCTTGATGCTGAGGCAAGTGACCATTGGTATGTCTCAGGAGTTGGTGATGTGCCCATTGTTATTTGTCACCTACATCAACAATTTGGATGGAAATGTCTAAGACCAAATTTAGCTTAATGCAGCCAGTGAGCAAGACTGTGCAGGTGTAGAGCAAGATATAGATCAGCTCCAGAAATGGCAGAAGGAGGTTATTCTGAGTATGTGTGAGGTGTTGCACCTTGGGAGGTCAAATGGAAGGGTAAAGTATACAACTAATGACAAGATGGCATACCCTTAAGGTGAGAGGACCAACATGTGCAGGGAAAGTTTTTATTCAGAGAACATTGGGAGCCTGGAACGTACACCCAGGGATGGTGGTGGAGGCAGAAATGACACGAGCATTTAAAAGGCTTCTTGAAATGCACATGGATGTGCAGTGAATGCAAGGATATGGATCATGTGTCGGCTTGGGAGATTAATTCTACATGGGCATAGTGGACAAAGAAACCTGTTCCATTGCTATGTTCCATGTATGTGACATGATTTGTAAGTTTGGAGGTGACAGCAAAATATATGGTATTATCGACAAAGAAGAAGATTTTCAAGAATTATATCGGTTTTTCAATCAGATACATTTGCGATTAGTGCAAGGTGTGTAGTTTGGAAAGACAAAACTGAACTTCACAGTGAATGGTAGTGCCCCGTGGCTGGTTGTGGAAAAGAGGGATCCAAGAGTACAATTACTTAGTTCCCTGTAAGTGGCATCACGGGTAGACAGGTTGGTGAAGAGGGCTTTTGGCATGCTGACCTTCGTCAGTCAGAGCAGTAAGTGTAGAAGTTGGGTGTGACATTGCAGTTGCATACGACATTAGTGAGGCTGCATGTGGAATATGCTGTTTGGTTTGGGGCACTGTGCTACAAGGAAACGTGCAAATAAGCTGGAAAGAGTGCAGAAAATAATTACAAGAATATTGCCAGCATTTGACTGAATTACATGAAGAGAATTTGCAGGCTGGGACTTTATTCCTTGGAGCATATGAGACTGAGTGGTGATCTTATCGAAAAGATCATGGACAGCATGGACAGAGTTATTGAAACAGTATTTTATCAATGTTTGGGGAATCAAGAACCAGAGTGCATTGATTTAAGGTGAGAGGTGAAATATTTAATGGAAATCTGATGAGCAACCTTTTCATACAGGGTGGTGTGTTTATGAGATGAGATATCAGATAATGTGATAGATACAGGTACAGTAACCACGTTTAAAAAGCCATTTGGACTGTTAGAAGGATAGGAAAACTTCAGAGTGGTGTAGGTCAAACACAGATACACAGGACTAACTTAGATGGCAGCCTGGTTGGCATAGACAAGTTGGGCTGCAAAGCCTATTTCTGTGCTTTATGACTGATATGAGGATACGAGAATGAGGAAGGGTGTAAAACGATGGCATTTAACTTCCTCAATATTGACGGGGATTGCCTCGGTAAAAAGGGTTTTGATTGAAGAATTTGTAAATGACATCCGAGAGCATGTTTTGAAGCAGTATGTAGAGAGTGTTACTGGGAAGGGGCAGTACCGGACTTTATCTTGGGGAACGAGGATGTGAAGTTGATAGGTGTATCTATGGCAAATCATTTTCCAAACAGAGGCCATGGTTCGATCTGTTTCAAGGTAGTCGTGAAAATAATTTGTTTTGTTTGTGAAACAGGGTCTTTAACTGGGAGAAGTTGGAGTTCAATTGTATTCACCACTGTTGGACGAATTACAGATGGTGATGAGTCAGATAGTGAGATCGACCGATTGACCAAATGGTGCCAGCACAACAACCTGGCTCCCAATACCAGTAAAACAAAGGAACTGACTGTGGACTTTGGAAGAGGAAGGATGAGGACCCACAATCCTGTTTATATCAATGGGACGATGGTGGAGAGAGTCAAAAACTTCAAATTCCTGGGCGTGCATATATCCGAAGATCTTTCCTGGACACAGCACACTGATGCAATTATAAAGTTAGTACATCAGCGCCTCTACTCCATAGTCCTACTCTACCTCTCTAATTTTAGATAGCCCTTGCTTTCTCCCTCCTTCCCCTCCCCCTTCCCAGCTCTCCCGCAAAGCCTAATGTCTCCGCCTCTTCCTTTCTTTGCCCCCCGACATCAGTCTGAAAAAGGGTCTCGACCCGAAACGTCGCCTGATACTTCTCTCCATTGATGCTGCCTCACCGCTGAGTTTCTCCAGCATTTTTTTTCTACGTTCGATTTGCAGTTCTTTCTTAAACATCAGCGCCTCTACTTTCTGAGAAGATTACGGAGATTTGGTATGTCAAAGAGGATTCTCCTGAACTTCTACAGGTTTACTGTAGAGAGTATATTGACTGGTTGCTTGATGGCCTGGTTCAGCAAATTGAATGTCCAGGAGCGGAAAAGACTGCAAAAAGTTGTGACCACTGCCCAGTCCATCACCGGATCTGACCTCCACACTATCGAAGGGATTTATTGGAGTCACTGCCTCAAAAAGGCAGTGAACTTCATCAGATACCCACATCATCCTGGCCACACACTCATTTCACCACTGCCATCGGGAAGATGGTGCAGGAGCCTGAAAACTGTAACGTCCGGGTCCAGGGACAGCTTCTTCCCTTCAGCCATCAGGCTATTAATCATGACAACAAATAAGCTCTGAACTACAACAGACTATTATTATTATTGCACAATAATTATTTGTTTTGTGAGTATGTGTATATATACACACTGAACTTTTTTTCTCTTGTTTATGTACTATGTTTACATATTCTGTTGTGCTGCAGCAAGTAAGAATTTCATTGTTCTATCTGGGACATCTGTATTATTACTAAAATTCTCATGTTGACCACTTCCTGTCAATGTTGTAAATAAATTTTAGAAAAAAAGAGATACGCAGCTAATAATATGAGACGTTTACTCAATATAATGCATTCACATAAATTTGAAGAACAAGAATTATCAATTATTTCGCTGGATGCTGAAAAAGCATTTGATCAAGTAGAATGGAATTATATGGATAAAGTATTAGAAAAATTCCAATTGGGAAAGAATTTTATTTTATGGATTAAATTACTATATAATTAACCTACAGCTAGAATATTAACTAATAATATATTATCTTCGAAATTTCAACTATCAAGGGGAAATAGACAAGGGTGCTCATTATCACCACAGTTGTTTGCTCTTATAATTGAATCGTTAGCAGAAAAAATTAGAATACATCCCGATATCCATGGGTATAATACTAAATACTCAAATAATAAAATATCTTTATACGCGGATGATATATTACTGTACATTACAAAACCTCAAATCACTATACCAAATATATTAAACTTAATTGAAGACTTTGGATCTTTTTCTGGATACAGAATAAACTGGAATAAAAGTGAAATTATGTCAATAAAACCGAAAGACTCAACACATCTTTTAAAATTCCCTTTTAAAATAGCTACAGAAAAATGTAAATACCTGGGAATCGAAATTACAAGAACATATCAAGGTATGTTTAAAGAAAATTTTGAGTCTTTACTTAATAAATTAAATACATTAATTAAATTTTGGAAAACGCTCCCGATGTCTTTAATAGGCCGAATAAATGCAATAAAAATGATCTTTCTTCCACAAATTTTATACCTATTTCAATCGATTCCTATATACTTACCAAAGAAGTTTTTTTTTAAACTGGACTCAGACATTACTAATTTTATATGGGACTATAAATCACACAGAATACAAAGGATACACCTGAACAAACCCAAAGTACTAGGGGGCTTAGCACTCCCTAATTTCATGTATTATTATTGGTCAGTAAATATTAAAAATATGATTCAACTGATGGATAATTCTGCTCAGCAAGTGGATTGGATTGTAATGGAGCGAGAGGACTGCTCCTCTAGAAACATTGGAGCGATCCTCCTCTCACCAACGAAACTGAATAACATAAACTATAATAAGAACCCAATCATACATAGTACAATCAGAATTTGGAAACAAATAAAACAAAATTTAAAATTAAGAAATTTTTCACTTTTATCTCCCATAGTTAATAACCCTTTGTTTAATCCCTCTACTACAGATAAAGCCATCATACAATGGGATAGACTAGGAATTAAAACGTTCGGTGACCAGTATGAAACTGGAAAATTACTATCATTTCAGCAATTACAAATAAAATATAAACTTGGAAATAATCAATATTTTAAATATTTTCAAATATGTGACTATTTGAAAAAATATATAAATGATCATTATAATAGCCCAGTAGATGTTTTGGGTGATGCAATGCAGATAAAAGCTGATTCAGCGAATTCAATATCATATTTGTATAATATTATCTTAAATGTAGAAATACCATCTACGGAAGGTATTAGAAGAGAATGGGAACAAGATTTAGCTATTAAAATCTCAAAGGAAAAGTGGAATGAATACTTATTAAAAGTGCATAAATGTTCGATAAATGTAAGACACTTTAATACAATTCAAAATTTTACATAGATTATACTATTCTAAAACTAAAATCCATAAAATGTTCCCAAATATATCATCAAACTGTGATAAATGTCAATCTCAAGAAGCTACTATAGCGCATTCATTTGTCTTTTGTACAAAAATTCAAAAATTTTGGATTGACATTTTTGAAATCTTTACAAAATTATTTAAAATAAAACTGATACCCAAAGCAGAATGGATTATCTTCGGAATAACGGAAGATAGTCCAGAACTAAATGTGTTTCAAAAGAAACTAATAGACTATGGGTTAATAACTGGAAAAAAGTTAATCCTAAAATGTTGGAAAAATGCTCCAATACCAACTATAAACATGTGGATTTCAAATATGTTTGAAACATTACACCTAGAAGAGATAAGACTCCTCCTGGCAGGTAAACCAGACCAATTCCATCTGATGTGGTTGGCATTTATAGAATTATTACAAATATAGGGTGCAAAGGTACTTTAAAAAAACTGAGGTCGGGTAGGGGGGGATGAAAATTAAAGATTTGGTATGTCACATTTGCGGGATGCTGATAAAAAAGGTATTTGTTCTTCTCTTTTTCCTTTCTCTTTTTCTTCTTCTTTTCTAGGGTCTACTTCTTAACTCTTTCTCTTATAGGGTCTTTGTTCTTTTTTGTTGTCACGTTTTTTGTTGTTTTTTTACACTTTCACCTTTTCCTTCACTTTTCTCTTTCTCTTAATCTTATCCTCTCCCTTTATCAATGTTAAAAAAAAAACGGAGTACATTAATTGTAATAAAATATATGTGACGAGTACTAATGGATGTGGTTGTAACGTAATGTGCTTCTAATAAATAAAATTAAAAAAAATTAAAATTAAAAAAAACGCTACCATATATTGCAATGATTTTTTCCGCCATATTACTCACCGTCCACCTCTCCTCCAACCACCCCAAGGTTTTTTACGATCAGTGAAATAATAAAAAAATTATGAATGATTAAATAATTGTGAGATCAGCTGATTGGTCTTCTCGCCTATCATTCACCATGATGCATGTCATGCCCCTTCCGGGGGCCCAGGAAAATAAAGCCCCGGAGGCCGGATATGAGTCAGTCACTCTGGAAGAATGTGAGTGAGAGTTGGGTCCAGAACTGTGAGTCTACGCCATGAGTGAACTGAAATGTGAGTCTGCACTGTGCTTGAAATTAATTGTTAGCCTGCACTGTGCTTGAAATGGGTTGTTGGACTGCACTGTACTTAAAATGGAAATGAAATGAGTTATTGGCCTGCACTGAGCTTGAAATGGAAATGAAATGAATTGTTGGCCTTGCACTGTGCTCGAAATGGAAATGAAATGAGTTGTTGGCCTTGCACTGTGCTCAAAATGGAAATGAAATGAGTTATTGCCCTTGTACTGTGCTCGAAATGGAAATGAATTGAGTTGTTGTTCTTGTACTGTGCTTGAATTCAGTTGTTGGCCTAAACTGTGCTTGAACTCAGTTGTTGGCATGCTCTGTGCTTGAACTCAGTTGTTGGCCTGATCTGTGCTTGAACTCAGTTGTTGGCCTGATCTGTGCTTGAACTCAGTTGTTGGCGTGCACTGTGCTTATTCCAAAGGTCACGCTGATTCCGGAAGTCCCGCTCACTCCGGAAGTCCTGCTCAGTGGAGAGGTTGTGCTCATTCCGGATGTCCCGCTTGGTGGAGAGGCCACGCTCAACCATGTGAGTAGATTCAAGAGAGTATTACTGTCATATATATGTTGTGTGTGAGTGTGTGTTTGTGTGAGTGATGGAGGGTGTGAGAGATGGAGGGTTTGTGTGAGATAGGGGTGTGTGTGTGAGCCCACCAGCCATGAGTGAGTGAACTGCCAGCCCACCAGCCGTGAGTCAACTGCCAGCCCACCAGCCGTGAGTGAGTCAAATGCCAGCCCACCAGCCATGAAGGACCTTGATAGTCAATCCTGCGTCTCACAGGGAGGCAATGAAAGGAGAAAAATACTGGGGTGACGTGAGAGAGAGAGAGAGAGAGAGAGAGAGAGAGAGAGACACACACACACACACACACACCTGAGTGACTGAGCAGCCGGCCCACCAGGCCTGAGTGACTGAGCTGCCAGCCCACCAGGCCTGAGTGACTGAGCTGCCAGCCCAAGAATCCATTCAGCCTACAATGTCCATACTAGCCTTCTGGAAACCTGTCCCCTCGGCACACAACACCCATACTAGCGCTCCAGAAAGCGCCCTCCCCACTGGCCACCAATATTGGAATTGGTGGAGACGTGGAATATTGCGTTGGGGGACGAGCCCTCCCGTGTGAACACTTAGGATGACAATAAAACACTCTTGATTCTTCTACATGACCAGTGGAAGTGGATTGGGAGAAGCGGCTAGAGGGGGAAACAATCAAGGTGTGTGGGAAGCATAAACAGTGAGGGAGTACGAGGTCGGAGTCAGCAGGTCCCCGTGATATAAATAAGCAAATGTGCTTACCTTGGTTTAGTTCTGACTCTCTCTCCATCCCTCCCCCACCCTAATCCTCTGACTAGTTTCACTGTCCTTCTGATAATTTTACTGATTTTATGCCTCCTTGTCACCTTAGCTAACAATGAACCATTCTACATTTCCTTATCATCGTCTGCATTGAACTGTAATTTTACCCCATGATATTTCCAGACTCCCTTTCCCCTGACTCTCAGTCCGAAGATGGGTCATGAGCCGAAACATCACGCATCCTTTCTCTCCAGACATGCTGTCTTACCTACTTAGTAGCTCCAACATTTTGTGTCTATCTTTGATGTAAACCTGCATCTGCAGTTCCTTCCAACATACCTAATCTGGTGTAGTCTGGTCGACTGGTATATTCTGAGTGGGCCAGACAATACAACTGAAAGAGTAAGGAAAATTTGGTCAGACTGATATCAACAAGAGGATTCACCATAGAGTCCTACATGCTGCATTGTGCACAGGTGATAGGTGATGTGTTATTCCTTGAGCTTGTGTTGGGCCTTGTTGTAACAGTGCTGGAAGTCACAGACCAGACATTGTACCAGGAACTGCCAGGTACAGAATGAATCCCACACTTTCACACTGTATCAGAGATTGCTATCTGCAGCACTGAACCCCGGAGGATCTCTCTCTCTCAGTCCCCGTGCAATCCAATGCCAACAACCCCTGTCCGCTCTCCTTTCCCCACCTGCACACTGCGCTGGCCTGGGATGTTGACATCAGCCATTGGAACTGTGGAACATTTCAAGAATTAATGAGTCATAAAGCTTTATAGCACAGAAACAGGCCGCCTGGTCTACCTTGGCCATGGCGACCATGTCTGCATTCTGGGACAGTCCCACTTGCCCACATTTGACCCTTAACTTCTAATCCCTTCCTATCCCAATATTGGTCAAAATATTTTTTTTAACATTGTAATTGTACCTGTTTCCTCAGCAGCTCATTCCAGATATCAGTTAAAATGTTGCCCTGATGTCCCTTTTAAATCTCTCTCCTCTTACCTTGGGCCAATGCTTCTAGTTTTAGAATCCTTTATCCCGGGGGAAATAAACTGAGTGTTCAAAATCCAAGACCCTCATGATTTTTCACACTTTATTTATGTCACCCCTCAGCCTCCTATGCTCCCAAATCAATCCTTGCCTATCCAGCCTCTCCCTATAATTCAAACATACAAGTCCCGAAAACATCTTGGTAAACTTTTTCTGCACCCTTTCCAGCACAATGGCATTGTTGCTATAGCTCAGCAACTAGAACTACATCCACTATTTCAGGTGTAGTCTCACCAATACAAAGCTGCATCATGATATCCAAATCTTTGTATTCAATACCCTTCCCATTGAAGGCAAGTATGGCAAAGCCTTCACCGCACCATCCATCTTAATATGTTCTAGAAACCATGCACCTGTAATCCGAGATCTCTGTTCTGCAACACTCGCCAGGGTTCTACCATTTATTGTGGAAGTCCTACCCTGGATTTGCATATCAGTGTGCAACATCTCACATTTGTCACATTTGAATTATATTTGTCATTCCCCACTAAACAAAACTTCTTGCGTATGGTGTGCAGAGACTAAAGTTGTAGGAGAACTTGTTCTGATCTTATTTGATTGTGCACGCCAGGTTGATTACATTCGTTGAAACAGGGTGGACCACGTGAAGGTTGCAATCTCCCACCCCACCGCACCGCACCAACTGATCTAGATCAATGTTGGCGTCGTCTGCATATTTACTCACAATGTTATCTGCATTGTCATCCAAAACATTAATGTAGGTTACAAACAACATTGAACTCTGCACCGGCCCCTGCAGCACAGCACTGATCACAAAATACAACCCTCCAGTTATCCTGTGGACCAGGGGTTCCCAACCTTTTCCATTCAGTTTACCTCTGGCATCCTTAATAGCACATAACAATGTTATTTCACTTATTTATGAACATCTAATGATGAACAGATACTGGTACACGAGAACCAAACACAGTCACTCAATGAGAAAAAATATGTACAAATCCAGAATCAAGAAATGTACTCCCTGGGTCGGCGAAATTTACCCCAGGTTGGGAACCCTTGCTGTGGGAGCGGCGTCTGATTGGCGAAGTGAGCGATTGTGACGCTACCCCTTAGATATCCAATCAGAGCGTTTACAGGAGTAGTGTAATTAAACATCTCTCCGACCGTCCAATGACGATCCGCTCCTGCTCCATCCCTCATTAGCATAGGGCGACGCCGCTGCCTATTTAATCCGCGCTCCGACTCCGAGCTGGTCACTTCCGTGTTTGAAATCCACAGAGAAAATGCCTGAACCGCAGAAAACCAAAGATACTGCAGGATCTTTGCCGAAACCAGCCGCCAAGAAGGGCGCAAAGAAAGCTTTGCCGAAATCTGCAGTCAAAGGGGGCAAGAAGCGCAGGAAGTCGAGGAAGGAGAGTTATTCCATCTACATCTACAAAGTGATGAAGCAGGTTCACCCGGATACCGGCATCTCCTCCAAGGCCATGGGCATCATGAACTCGTTCGTGAACGATATTTTCGAGCGTATCGCGGGCGAGGCTTCCCGCCTGGCGCATTATAACAAGCGGGCGACCATCAGCTCCCGAGAGATTCAGACCGCCGTGCGCCTACTTCTTCCCGGGGAGCTGGCCAAGCACGCCGTGTCGGAAGGGACAAAGGCGGTGACCAAGTACACCAGTTCCAAATAAAGATCCACACATTGTTGAAAAAACACCGAAAACCCAACGGCTCTTATAAGAGCCACCCACATTTTCGCAGAAAGAGTTGTACTAATGTTTCGACATTGAATCACAGCAGAATTGTTTCAGTATATTTTTCCTTGGCGAATTATTTCACATTCTGTTTAGTGATTAAATGTTCCAATATACGCGGGATATTCGCGGTATCCATGTTGCCTTCCTGTCCATCAAACAAGTAAAACTCCTTTCCCTCACGTCAGCTTGTCCCAGTCATCACAAGCCAGAGTCTGAAGAAGGGTTTCGAGCCGAAATGTTGCCTATTTCCTTCGCTCCACAGATATTGCTTCACCCGCTGAGTTTCTCCATCAGATTTTTCTACCCAGTCATCATATGTTGTGCCCACGGCCAGTCGATTAGAGCTGTCGTTGCTGTTTTATTGTCTTCATCTCTGTAACTGTTCTGAATTGCATTTCTACTCGGCAATTCGTCCAGTCTTTCAAGGAGGAACATTTCACACTCGCCCATATTCCGATTTTTGTGAAAATGAACCAGACTATAATCCGAGACCGTTTACAGTGACCGATCGCTAATTAATGCCGAGGATCGTTTTTTGTAATCGGTTACCGTAAATGTGCTGTGCTGTATTGCCCGGGTTTCAATGTGGTCAACAATCAAGAGTATTTAATTGTCATGTGTACCGTGAACTGAATGAAATTCTTACTCGCAGCAGTATAATAAACATCTTAACGCAATGCACTTACATAAAAAATGATAATCAAAAAAGCAATTATTATGTGATGTAGCAAATTGTATTAACATACAGATTTATAGTTTGGCGGGTTATTTCAAAGTTCGAATTTTGGAGGGACTGGCGGTTATTTTCAGCGCTTTTCTGTTGTGGGTTTTGATTGGTAGATAAAGCATTTGTCTGATTGGGCCATTCTTCACACCAATGAAATAATGTCCTTTTTCACCAATCATCAGCGGTTCACTGGATTCTTCAAACAGGTATAAGAAAGACGAGTCTGTGATAATTTTCTCATTCTGCGTGTGCAAAACATCAGAAGATGTCTGGACGAGGAAAAACCAGCGGCAAAGCTCGGGCCAAGGCCAAGTCTCGCTCGTCCCGGGCTGGACTGCAGTTCCCGGTGGGTCGTGTTCATAGGCACTTGAGGAAGGGCAACTATGCTCAGCGGGTGGGTGCAGGAGCCCCTGTCTATCTGGCTGCTGTGCTCGAGTATCTGACGGCTGAAATCCTCGAGCTGGCAGGCAACGCAGCCCGGGACAACAAGAAGAGCCGCATCATCCCCAGACATCTGCAGCTGGCCGTCCGCAACGACGAGGAGCTCAACAAGCTGCTGGGAGGGGTGACCATCGCTCAGGGCGGTGTGCTGCCCAATATCCAGGCCGTGCTGTTGCCCAAGAAAACCGGCGCATCGAGCAAGTAAGCGAGAGAAATTCAACATAGTGACCCAAAGGTTCTTTTCAGAGCCACTCACCATGTCTGTGAAAGGGCTGATCATCGATTATGCTTAGTGCGGGACAAGTGTTCTTAGTCGTTGTCGAAAACCGACTCCTGCACATTGTCTACACGGTGGCGTAGCCAGAGACCCTGGTTCGATACTGACTACGGCCGCTTGCCTGTACGTAGTGTGTACATTCTCCCCGTTTCATCCCACACACAAAAGACGTCCAGTGTTGTAAGTTAATTGCTTTGATATAAATGTTTAAAAATATGTTTTTCAAACCTTTATCGTTTGTTGGATAGTGTTCATGTGTGGGGGATCGGTGGTCGGTGCGGACTCACTGGCCCGAAGGGTCAGTTTCCGCGTTGTACCTAAAAACTAAACATGAAACGGCGGTTGGCTGATGCGGGAAGATACATTTAGACAGATATTCCTCAGATCATTGGCAGCGACCTACAGTAAGAGATCCTCCTCGAAACCAACTCCGTTTCCCTCTCACCTACAGAATAATTAATGAAGCAACACTAAAACCGACTCGAGGCTTCTCTCCGAAAACAGCTGAATTCCTTCAGTTCCGCTAGCGGATCAGTAAATCCGCACCGCATGCGATTTATGGGGACAAATCAGTCGATTTGATGGAAACAATATTATGATAACATTTCCCTCTGTTCTTGTTTGCACTGAAATTGGCAGACAACAATACTGCAGTCTTTTCTCCGATTGACTGAGCTCCGACCGCCGGAGAGAAGCAGCGAGAACTAGTATTGGCTGGAAGTAAGTGAGTCAAAGGGAAAGAAGATTTAAAAAGAGCGCCAAAGGCCCAGGTTCAAGTAATTTATTAATTAGCCCTAAATTAGTTAATTAGGTAACAGGTGGACGGCTGGACGGAGAGGTCTTGTTGAGGTGAAGTGCCTTGGGAGGTGAAGTGTGAGTCTTTGGCGAGGAGGCTGAGGCAAGGAGGCTACACGTGGGAAGGCAGGGGCACCGCTGGAGCTTCTGGAAACGACACCTGCAGAAATGAATGTGTTGGGGAACTGGAGAAGTAACTGGATGACCTCGGGGCCATCCGGGAAAACGAGATGCCCCTCTTGGGAGCTGTTTGGGCAAACGACGCTTCCAGACCGAGCGGCTGACAGGTCGATGGCTCCAATTCCAGCGATGAGACTTGGCCGGCGAGAGCGACGTTGGGCAGAGCCGTAGTGGTGGGTGACCCCATTGTCGGAGGTGCGGACTGGAGATTCTGTGGTGGCAGGCGAACTAGAGGATGGTTTGTTGCTTGCCTGGTGCCAGGGTCCAAGATGTCGCAGACCGACCTCAGAACATCCTCGAGAGGGAAAGTGAGCAGCCAGAAGTAGTTGTGCACGTGGGCACAAACGACGTTGGGAAGAAGAGGAAGGAGGCTCTGCAACATGAGTTTAGTGAGTTAGGAAGAAGACCGAAAAGCAGGACTTCTAGGGTGATTATCTCTGGATTGTTTCCTGTACCTCATGCTGGTGAGGGCAGGAACAGGGAGACAGGGGATCTGAATGGGGGGGGGGGGGGGGGGCTAGTACAGGGAGCAAGGATGTATTTAGATTTATAGACAAATTTGGAGTATAAAGATGGAGTTAAAGGGGAAGTGAGTACAGGAAAAGTTACAAAAGACTTCCAAATTAATGGGAAAGAAATTTCGAGAAGGGTTAAGAGAGTAAAGTCAGGGTTAATAGTTGAATATGAATGCGCGAAGTATAAGAAATAAAGTGGATGAGTTTGAGGCTCAATTAGAAATTGGCAAGTATGAACCCCACGAAGGCAGATTATTATCTGAATGATGTCAAGTTAGGAAAAGGGGAAGTACACCGATATCTGGGTGTCCTTATTCAGCAGTCACTGAAAGTAAGCATGCAGGTACTGCAGGCAGTGAAGAAAGCTAATGGCCTTCATAACAAGAAGGGTTGAGTATAGGAGCAAAGAGGTCCTTCTACAGTTGTACAGGGCCCTAGTGAGATCACACCTGGAGTATTGTGTGCAGTTCTGGTCCCCAAATTTGAGGAAGGACAATCTTGCTATTGAGGGAGAGCAGCGTAGGTTCACGAGGTTCATTCCCGGGATGGCGGGTCTGTCATATGTTGAAAGAATGGAAGGACTGGGTTTGTATACACTGGCATTCAGAAGGATGAGAGGGAATTGTATTGAAACCTGTAAGATTATTAAGGGATTGTACACGCTAGAGGCAGGAAACATGTTCCCGATGTTGGAGGAGTCCAGAATCAGGGGCCACAGTTTAAAAATAAGGGGTAGGCCATTTAAAACGTAGATGAGGGAAAACTTTTTCAGCCAGTGAGTTGTGAATCTGTGTAATTCTCTACCTCAGAAGGCAGTGGAGGCCAATTCTCTGGATGCTTTCAAGAGAGAGTTAGATAGAGCTCTTAAAGATAGCGGAGTCAAGGGTTATGGGGAGAAGGTAGGAAAGGGGTACTGATTGTGGATGATCAGTCATGATCACAGTGAATGTGCTGGCTTGAAGGGCCGAATGGCCTACTCCTGCAACTGTTGGCTATTGTAGGAGGGCAACACTGGATCTAGTATTGGGAAATAGGGAAATTTGGGAAGGGCAAGTTAATGAAGTGTATGTGAAGTAGCCTGTTGGGACCAGTGACCACAGTTTGATTAGGTTTAAGATAGTTATGGATAGGAACAGAGAGGGTCCAAGTATTAAAATGCTCAAGTGGGGTAAGGCCAACTTTGAGGGCATGAGAGAAGGTCTCGCTCAAGTTGACTGGAGCAGGTTATTAGAGGGGAAAGGAACATCGGCCAAGTGGGATGTTTTTAAAAGTCTACTGAAGAGAGCTCAGGATGTTTACCTCCCCGTTAGAGTGAAGGGCAAAGCAGGCAAACGTAAGGAAGCTTGGCTGACGAGGGAAATTGTGACGTTAGTCAAAAACAAGAAGGATGCATGGGACAGGTATAGGCAGCTGGGATCAAGTGCATCCCTGGAAGAGTTTTGGGAACTAAGGAGTAAACTAAAAAAAGAAATCAGATTTGCAAAAAGGGGCCAGGAGATGGCTCTGGTGGTTAGCATTGAGGACAATCCCAAAAGATTTTATAAATACATAAGGGGGAAAAGGGTAACTCGAGGGAGAGTGAGACCTTGGGAATAAAAGTGGTCACCTCTGTGTGGAACCACAGGAAATGGGCAAGGTCCTAAAAGAGTATTTCTTCTCTGCATTTACCGAGGAGAAAGAGTAGGATGGAGGAAATTGGAGCAGTCACTGGAAATGTCTAGAGCAGTCAGGGTTACTGTCGAAGAAGTACCGAAGATACTGTAGTGTTTGAAGGTAGACAAATCTCCAGGGCCTCGTCTGATATATCCGAGGACATTGAGGGAAACTAGAGAGGAAATTGCGGGAGCCCTGTTTGAAATTTATGAGTCGTCCTTAAATACAGGACAGGTGCCAGAAGACCGGAGTGTGAAAAAATATTGTGCCTCTTTTCAAGAAAAGGCTGCAGGGAAAATGCTGGGAACTATCGGCCAGTGAGCTTAACATCTGTAGTTGGTAAGTTACCGGAGCGTATTCTGAGGGATAGGATATACAGGCATTTGGATGGGCAGGGGCTGATTAGGGATAGTAGGCATGGTTTGTACCTGGGAGGTTGTGTCTCTCAAATCTGATTTAAATTTTTGAAGACATGACCAAAAAGTTTGATGAGGGCAGAGAAGTAGATGTTGTGTACATGGACTTCAGTCAGACGTTCGACAAGGTTCCACATGGTATGCTGCTCGGGAAGGTTAGATCGCATACGATCCAAAGAGAGATAGCTGAATGGATAGCAAATTGGCTCATTGGAAGGAAGCAGAGGGTAATGGTGGAAAGTTGCTTCTCAGACTGGTTGCCTGTGGCGAGTGATGTGCCTCAGAATACAGTGCTGGGCCCTTTATTGTTTGTCATCTACGTCAAGGATTTGGATGAGAACATACACGGCAAGATTAGCAAGTTTGCTGATGATACAAAAGTTAGTGGTTTTGCAGATAGGGCAATGTTTGAACTTCCTCCAGTTTATTGCTACATACCATGTGTGCTTTATATAATCAGCAGTATACATTTGCATTTAATTTTTTGTAGTTCTCAATAGTTTTGCTTTTGCATTTAATTCTTTAAGAGGGAAGATGTAGATTAGAGGATCAACACTATATATATATGTTACCACACAGATTATGTTTGCTGCACATTCCTTATGTCACTGATAATACTGGTCTGCCCACAGACTTATTAGTGAGCTCTCTCTCTCTCTCTCTCTCTCCAGTTAGACTAGCTGAATGCATGAAGACAAAAGCACCTTGTGTTTCCACCGCAGAGTTGCTAATAAAAAACTATGGATTCTAATCACTATGTGAGTCTGATCATTTCCATAATTATTAAACAATATAGGTTCAGTATATATATAGGTAGACACAAAATGCTGGAGAAAGTCAGCGGGTGAGGCAGCATCTATGGAGAGAAGGTATTGGGGATGTTTTGGGTCGAGACCATTCTTCAGAGTGATGTCAGGGGAGGGGGTAGGATAAAGAAAGAATGTAGCGGAGACTGTGGGATTAGTGGGAGCACTGGGAAGGGGGAGGGGATGGAGAGAGAGAGTAAGGGTTACATGAAGTTAGAGAAGTCAATGTTTATACCGCTGGGGTGTAAACTACCCAAGCGAAATATGGGGTGCTGTTCCTCCAATTGGCGCTGGGCCTCACTCAGACAATGGTGGAGGCCCAGAACAGAAAGGTCAGATTTGGAATGGGAGGGGTGTTGAAGTGCTGGGCCACTGGGAGATCAGATTGGTTAAGACTGGTGGTGTTCAGTGAAACGATTGCTGAGCCTGCTCTTGGTCTCGCCGATGTAGTTGACACCAGGAACAGCGAATGCAGTTGATGACGTTGGAGGAGATGCAAGTAAATCCCTGCCTCACCTGGAAAGACTGTTCGGGTCCTTGGATGGAGCCGAGGGGGGAGGTAAAGGGACAGGTGTTGCATCTCCTGTGGTTGCAGGGGAAAGTACCTTGGGAGAGGGTAGTTTGGGTGGGAAGGGACGAGTTGACCAGAGAGTTACGGAGGGAATGGTCTCTGTGGAAAGCAGAAAGGGGTGGAGATGGGAAGATATGGCAAGTAGTGGGATCCCTTTGGAGGTGGAGAAAATGTTGGAGGATTATATACTGTATGCGACGGCTGATGGGGTGGAAGGTGAGGACAAGGGGGACTGTCCTTGTCACGAGAGGGGGGGGAGAGGGAGTAAGAGCAGAGCTGCGGGATATTGAGGAGAGTCCAGTGAGAGCCTCATCTATAATGGAAGAGGGGAACCCCTGTACCCTAAAGAATGTGGACATCTCCAATGCCCTGGTATGGAAAACCTCGTCCTGGGCGTAGATGCGGATGCGGCGTAGATGGAGGAATTGGGAGTATGGGATAGTCTTTACAAGAAGAAGGGTGGGAGCAAGTGTTGTCAAAATAGCTATGGGAGTCAGTAGGTTTGTTGTGGATGTCGGTCAATAGGCTTTTTATGTGATGGAGACGGTGAAATCTAGAAACGGTAGGGACATGTTGGAGATGGTCCAAGTGAATTTGAGTGCAGGATGTAAATTAGTGGTGAAGTTGATGAAGTCAGTCAGTTCTGCATGGGTACAGGAAGTAGTACCAATGCAGTCGCCAATGTAGTGGAGGTAGAGTTCAGGGATTGGGCCAGTGTACGCCTGGAACAGGGATTATTCAACGTACCCTACAAAGGGGCAAGGGCTACGCCTTGGATCTGGAGGAAGTGGGACAAATCGAGGGAGAAGTTGTTGAGGGTAAGGACCAGCTCTTCTAGGCGGAGAATAGTATTGGTGTACGGAAATTGGCTGGTTCTACGGTCGTTAAGAAATGGAGGACTTTCAGACCCTCCTGGTGGGGGATGGAAGTGTAGGGTGACTGGACATCCATAATAAAGATGAAGGAGTGGGGGCCTGCAAAACGTAAGTCATTGAAGAGACGAAGAGCGTGTGAGGGGAAGACTCCACTGAGGTTCCCTGTGGGGGGGGGGGGGGAGAGCCATGGGTTCCAGCACAGTCCAACCACGTGGTGTGAGAGTCTACATCGTGGAGACTGTGGGCCAGGTACTGGGCCTGGGATGTCCTCCCCGGCCATCTATTGACCGGGACTTCCGACACTTTGTTCGCTGACCCGGACTCCACTCCCCGCGGGCCTCCACCAGCGACTCTGCCGACCCTCGCCTCCACTTCCCACCAGCTGGGCTGCATCCGCCGCCTTACCTGTTTCCCAGGCTCAGCACAGTCTCCACGATGCAGATTCTCACACCACGTGGTTTGACTGTGCTGGGTCCTACTGCTCCCCCCCTCTACAGGGAACCTCAGTGGGGGTTCCACTGGGTCTCCCCCTTCCCCTTTTACCCAGATGACCCCAGCTACTCCCCACCCATACACTAGCCCCCATGCCCCCCTCCTCTCTGAACACCCGCCATACATCGCCTCGGCCTCCTTCCACTCACCTGCCATCCTCTGATCCCAACCTCCATTGTTGCCATGTGTTCACCACCCCCCCTGACCTCCCCCTTTCTGATACAGAACGGTCTGTCCTCAGCAGGGGCCTCACCTTTGTTCCCCTCCGCCCCCACCTCAACGAGTTCAGGGTGCGCCACGATGTAGAGCTCTTCTTCCGTCGCCTCCGTCTCAGTGCCTTTTTCTATGGGAGGAAGTCCTCACCACCCAATGATGACCCCTTCACCCGTCTCCAACGTACCTCCTCCCCAGATGGTCCTCTACATTCTTTAGACCTTTTGATTTCCAACTGCTGGAGGGGCATCAACCATTTCAAAATTTCCACTCCCCTTACCAACTCTAACCTCTCCCCCCTGAACATACAGCCCTCCACTCATTTTGCAGCAACCCCGACTTGCTAATCAAATCTGCCGACAAGGAAGATGCCGTGGTAGTCTGGCATGCTGACCTCTACCGGACTGAGGCCAGGCGACAACTCTCAGACACGTCCTCCTATTGATCCTTGGACCATGACCCCACAGACGAGCACCAGGCCATTTCTGACTTCATCACTTCTGGCTCTCTGCTGCCTAAAGCCTCCAACCTTACCGTTCCCCAGCCCCGCACGGCCCGATTTTATCTTCTCCCCAAAATCCACAAACGGAACTGTCCTGACAGACCCATTGTTTCTGCTTGTTCATGCGCTACCAAATTAATTTCCACATACCTCGACTCCGTCCTATCCCTCCTGGTCCAATCCCTCCCTACCTACGTCCAAGACACCTCACACGCTCCCCCCTACCCTTCTCCCTTCCCCCCTCTTCCTCCCTTCTCCCCACTCCACTCTTCTCCCCCTTATCCACTACCCCCTACCCTCACATCCCCTTCTCCCCCTCTCCCTCCCTTCTCCCATTCTCCACCCCCCCTCACTTTCCCTGATGCCCCCCCATATGTGGACCCAGCCAGCGACCAGCGATCCCCCGCACACTATCCCACACACGCTAGGGACAATTTATACAAACCTGTACGCATTTGGAGTGCCGGAGGAAATCCAAACCCTAACCTCAGCCCTAACCCTAACTCTGGGTTGATAGGCTTGGTTTAATTATAAATTGTCCCTAGCATGTGTGGGATAGTGTGCAGGGGATCGCTGCTCGGTGCGGACTCGGTTGTCCGAAGGGCACTGTATCTCTGAACTAAATGTGACACAGTGGCCCCAGGGGTTGGACTCGAACGCCAAATGTTCTGCTTGCTCCTCATGGGAACTAAACAGTTGGCCACGAGTTGTCCCAGAGGCAGATCTCTCTTCCAATTGTCTCTCCAAATCCCCAGAGGCAGCGGGCTTTTCAACTGGGTACAGGCAATGTTGTCAATGTATCAGTGTCATGCACCTGCTCCGGCCACTAAGTCTAAATACCCACCACCCATTTTGAAGCAAGGCGAGGTGGCGTGGGGGGGGGGGGGGGTTTCCCAAAGTCTGCATTTATCCGATAGTCAATGTTACTGAAACAGATGATGTGGCCTTTGTGCAATACTATTAGTGGGGTCTAGCTGTCACAGGCTGGGTCCACAAATGGGGGGCGTCGGGGAAAGTGGGGGGGGGGGGGTTGGTTGGAGAATGGGGGAAGGGAGAAGGGAGGGAGAGGGGTAGAAGGGGTTGTGAGGGGAGGGGGGTAGTGGTTGAATGGTGTTCGGTTCGGTTGAAAGGAAAGAGTAATAATTGGAAAGAACCATGGTTTTCAAGGGAAATTGGACACGGTTTGGAAAAAGAGAGAGATCTACAATATTTATAGGCAGCATGGAGTAAATGAGGTGCTTGAGGAGTATAAAGAATGTAAAAAGAATCTTAAGAAAGAAATTAGAAAAGCTAAAAGAAGCTTAAAAAAAGCTAAAAGAAACTGCTACACGGGTGGTTTTAAACTGAATAATGGGGGAGGGGGGAGGGGTGTCAAATGGGATAGTCGAGGATGGAGTTAAAGGGGAAGAGAGTAAAGGGGTGGTTAATGACACCAGAATTAACGGGAAAGGAAGCTCACAAAGGGATAGGAGAGTATGGCCAAGTGTAATAGGGATCAATGTGAAAGGTTGGATGCGTAAGCAATTAAAAGTATTGTATATGAATGCGCGAAGTATAAGAAGTAAAGTAGATGAGCTTGAGGCTCAGTTAGAGGTTGGTAGATTTGACATTGTGGGGATTACTGAGACGTGGCTGCAGGAGGATCGGGCCTGGGAACTTAATATTCAGGGTTATACATCCTATAGAAAGGACAGGCAGGTGGGCAGAGGAGGGAGGGGTAGCTCTGCTGGTGAGGGATGGAATTCAGTCCCTTGCGAGGGAAGACATAGGGACTGACGAGGTAGAGTCACTGTGGATTGAGTTGAGGAATTGTGAAGGCAAGAAGACACTAATTGGTGTTATTTACAGACCCCCAAATAGTAGCCCGGATGTAGGGTGTAAGTTGCAGCAGGAGTTAAAACTGGCATGTAACAAAGGTAATGCCACTGTGGTGATGGGGGATTTCAATATGCAGGTAGACTGGGAAAATCAGATTGGTTCAGGACCCCAAGAAAGAGAGTTTGTAGAATGCCTCCTTTCTGGGCATATTCCGGGAGACGCAGGATCATTTTATTCCAAAAAGGAAGAAAGATTCTAAGGGGAGTAGGAGGCAACCGTGGTTGACAAGAGAAGTTAGGGATAGAATAAAACTAAAAGAAAAGATGTATAACACAGCAAAGAGTAGCCGGAAGCCAGAGGATTGGGAAACTTTCATAGGACCACAGAAGGAAACAAAACGGGCAATACGGGCTAAAAAGATGAAGTACGAGGGGAAGCTGGCCAGGAATATAAAGAAGGACAGTAATAGCTTCTTTAGATATGTTAAGGAAAAAAGAGTAGCAAAGTCAAATGTGGGTCCCTTGAAGGCAGACACGGGTGAAATTATTATGGGCAACAAGGAAGTGGCAGAAGAGTTGAATAGGTACTTCGGATCTGTCTTCACTAAGGAAGACACAAACAATCTCCCAGATGTACTGGAGGACAGAGGATCTAAGGGGGTAAAGGAACTGAAAGAAATTTTCATTAGGCGAGAAATAGTATTGGGTAGGCTAATGGGACTGAAGGATGATAAATCCCCTGGGCCTGACGGTCTGCATCCCAGGGTCCTCTGGGAGGTGGCTCTAGAAATAGTGGACGCATTGGTGATCATTTTCCAATGTTCAGTAGATTCAGGATCAGTTCCTGTGGATTGGAGGATAGCTAATGTTATCCCACTTTTCAAGAAAGGAGCGAGAGAGAAAACGGGGAATTATAGACCAGTTAGCCTGACTTCGGTGGTGGGAAAGATGCTGGAGTCAATTATTAAAGATGTAATAATGGGGCATTTGGATAGTAGCAAAAGGATTAGTCCAACTCAACATGGATTTGTGAAAGGGAAATCATGCTTGACTAATCTTCTGGAATTTTTTGAGGATGTGACAAGTAAAATGGATGAAGGGGTGCCAGTGGATGTAGTGTATCTAGACTTTCACAAAGCCTTTGATAAGGTCCCGCACGGGAGACTGGTGACTAAAATTAGAGCACATGGTATTGGGGTAGGGTGTTGACATGGATAGAAAATTGGTTGGCAGACCGGAAGCAAAGAGTAGGAGTGAACGGTTCCTTTTCAGAATGGCAGGCAGTGGCGAGTGGAGTGCAGCAAGGCTCGGTGTTGGGGCTGCAACTGTTTACCATATATATTAATGATTTGGAAGAGTGAATTAGGAGCAACAGTAGCAAGTTTGCGGATGACACAAAGCTGGGTGGGAGTGTGAATTGTGAAGAGGATGTTAGGAGGTTGCACGGTGACCTGGACAGGTTGAGTGAGTGGGAAGATGTGTGGCAGATGCAGTATAATATAGATAAATGTGAGGTTATCCACTTTGGCGGCAAAAACAAGGGGGCAGATTATTATCTCAATGGGGTTAGGTTAGGTAAGGGGGTGGTGCAGCGAGACTTGGGTGTCCTTGTACACCGGTCACTGAAAGTTGGCATGCAGGTGCAGCAGGCAGTGAAGAAAGCTAATGGAATGTTGGCCTTCACAACAAGAGGATTTCAGTATAGGAGTAAAGAGGTTCTTCTGCAGTTGTATAGGGCTCTGGTGAGACCACATCTGGAGTATTGTGTACAGTTTTGGTCTCCTAATTTGAGGAAGGACATCCTTGTGATTGAGGCAGTGCAGCGTAGGTTCACGAGATTGATCCCTGGGATGGTGGGACTGTCATATGAGGAAAGATTGAAAAGACTAGGCTTGTATTCATTGGAGTTTAGAAGGATGAGGGGGATCTTATAGAAACATATAAAATTATTAAAGGACTGGACAAGCTAGATGCAGGAAAAATGTTCCCAATGTTGGGCGAGTCCAGAACCAGGGGCCACAGACTTAGAATAAAGGGGAGGTCATTTAAGACTGAGGTGAGAAAAAACTTTTTCACCCAGAGAGTTGTGAATTTATGGAATTCCCTGCCACAGAGGGCAGTGGAGGCCAAATCATTGGATGGATTTAAGAGAGAGTTAGATAGAGCTCTAGGGGCTAGAGGAGTCAAGGGATATGGGGATAAGGCAGGCACGGGTTATTGATAGGGGATGATCAGCCATGATCACAATGAATGACGGTGCTGGCTCGAAGGGCCGAATGGCCTCCTCCTGCATCTATTTTTTCTATGTTCTATATGAGTTTGCTTTGGCAAGTAAGATGAAAGTAATTCCAAAGGGTTTCTACAGCTATATTAATAGCAAAAAGATAACGAGGGATAAAATTGGTCCATTAGAGAGTCAGCGTGGACAGCTATCTCCAGAGCCAAAAGAGATGGGGGAGATATTGAACAATTTCTTTTCTTCGGTATTCACCAAGGAGAAGGATATTGAATTATGTGAGGTAAGGGAAACAAGTAGGGTAGCTATGGAAACTATGAGGATCAAAGAAGAGGAAGTACTGACACTTTTGAAAAATATAAAAGTGGATAAGTCTCCAGGTCCTGACAGGATATTCCCTAGGACATTGAGGGAAGTTAGTGTAGAAATAGCAGGGGCTATGACAGAAATATTTCAAATGTCATTAGAAAAGGGAATGGTGCCGGAGGATTGGCGTACTGCGCATGTTGTTCCATTGTTTAAAAAGGGTTCTAAGAGTAAACCTAGCAATTATAGACCTGTTAGTTTGACGTTAGTGGTGGGCAAATTAATGGAAAGGATACTTAGAGATAATATATATAATCATCTGGATAAACAGGGTCTGATCAGGAACAGTCAACATGGATTTGTGCCTGGAAGGTCATGTTTGACTAATCTTCTTGAATTTTTTGAAAAGGTTACTAGAGAAATTGATGAGGGTAAAGCAGTGGATGTTGTCTATATGGACTTCAGTAAGGCCTTTGACAAGGTTCCACATGGAAGGTTGGTTAAGAAGGTTCAATTGTTGGGTATTAATAGTGGTGTAGCAAGATGGATTCAATAGCGGCTGAATGGGAGATACCAGAGAATAATGGTGGATAACTGTTTGTCAGGTCAGTGACTAGTGGGGTGCCTCAGGGATCCGTGTTGGGTCCACTGTTGTTTGTCATATACATCAATGATCAGGATGAAGGTGTGGTAAATTGGATTAGTAAGTATGCAGATGATACTAAGATAGGTGGTGTTGTGGATAATGAAGTAGATTTTCAAAGTCTACATAGAGATTTAGGCCATTTGGAAGAGTGGGCTGAAAGATGGCAGATGGAGTTTAATGCTGATAAGTGTGAGGTGCTACATCTTGGCAGGACAAATCAAAATAGGACCTACATGGTAAATGGTAGCGAATTGAGGAATGCAGTTGAACAGAGGGATCTAGGAATAACTGTGCATAGTTCCCTGAAGGTGGATTTTACTTCGGAGTCACGTGAGTGACTACGTGAAGAACCCCGTCAGGGCGCCTGCACGTCAGTACGTCAGACGCATTGGCGCGAACGGACGTGAGGAGCAGCGCTCCTCTAGTGGAAATGTAGTTGTAAACTATAAGGTGAGTAAGAAACTTTTTATATATTTCCGGGTCCGTTTGCTATGGGTCTGTGGGGATTTTTCCACAGGTACCATGGAAAAAACGGACAAGGGGAAGAGGCGAGCGGCAAAGCCGGTAGAAAGTCGCAAGATTGCGGTCGGCAAACAGCTGCCTCAGACCCCTGTACAGTCGCCGGCTGGGCGCGTAGCGACTGTGGACTTGGGGTTAAAAATAACTCCATCAGCACCAGTGGGGCGCAAGGCTAAAGTCAAGTCCATGATGCCCACGGAGGGAGGATGCGACTCCAGGGCTGGATATCGCTTTTGGAGCGGATTTCTCAGATGGAAAGCCTGTTACACAGGTTACTGGAGAAAAGCACACTCAGGGAGAGTGTAGCCAAAGCCAGGCTCCAGAAGCCAGGTCAGCAGCACCTAGCAAAGGGCTGTTTTTAGAGCACCCTCATTGATGAGGCGCGTGCACAGGGTCAGCAGAGTTTTTCCAAAACAAGCGAAGACGGCAGCTGCCAGATGGGCTATTTCTGGCAGTACGATTTGCTGCTCTGTGAGAGTTCTGACCCTGAGTCTGACGGTGAGGCCGACACAAGCGAAGACGGCAGCTGCCAGATGTTTACTCCTGGCAGTACGATTCGCTGCCCCGTCAGAGTCAGGAGAGCCACTGGGAAAGGAAGTGGCCTCTGCGATCAACTATTGTGTCTTCCACCAGCTCTAGTAGCTTACGATGGATGAAGATGCCAAAAAAGCACGAGACCCCAAGGAACTGCGTATTGCTGAAAATACTAGCAGTGAACCAAGATATAAGGGGTCAGATGGGTGAAGGCATGTGAGCCTAAGAAAAGTAAACTGCAGAGAATATTGAAGCTGCTGGGTTGATGAACAACTGCAATTTGCAAAACAATGGATGGACACCAGGGATGGAGATGCATCAAGTGGCACTAAGGTTGCTATGTAGCGCCCACTTCGAGATGAATTGTTTCAGGAAGTATACCATTCGGTCCACGATCAACCCAAAGTTGCAGCAACTCTGTAAAGCCCAGCAATGTGCAGTCATTCAACTTATTCTTCAGAGAAAAAATCTCATGAAACGTGGGAAAGTTGGATGATGAGTCAAAACCAGCAAGGTTGATCAAAACATCAATGGTCGGCAAGTCTGCAAAGAGGACGTATCCTTTCAGACATCATACAAAATCCTGGGCCTACATCAGGAACAAATCGACCATTGAAGCAGGGGCGCAGTAGGTGTCCTGCAGCAGGAAAACAAAAAAGCGTGGGTTTTTCCTGCCAGGAGCCAGGGACCACAGGTCACTCAGGTGACAAAGGAGGTAGGTGGACCTGGTTCTCATGGGAACATATTAAGGCAAAAAACAGCCAAATATTGGAAGCAAATTACTTCAGTTATTATTCTGAGTATTATAGAAAGGTTTCGAATTGATTCGATTCAAATACTGATTTGCCATCCAGCATGTTCCAAGCAGAACACTACAATTTCACATAAAAAGAATCGATGGAGGTTCAAGCTGAATTGAAAACTTGTCTATAAACAAGTAATTGAAAGGTCGGTTTATCAAAACCACCAAATTGTTTTTAAAATTTCTCAACCTAAAAAGGTGAGGAGTATTTTAGATCTGACAAGTCTTTAACATTTTGTGAAGTATAGACACTTCAAAATGGAGACTTTGAGACTGCCAAACAACTTATTTCAAAAGATGTTATATGGCACATAAATCTGAAAGATGTATATTACTTAGTGTCTGTTCATTTGTAAGATAAAAATATTTAACATTTATCTGAATGAACAATTATGGCAATTCAAAGTTCTGTCTAACGGTTTAACTTCAGTTCCTAGAATTTCACTAAATTGGTAAAACCAATTTTGGGGCTAATTAGAGTCCAAGGACAGATGTAGATGGCTTAACTGGATGATGTGCTAATTAGGATGAACAAGAGAATTAGTGAGTTATCTCTCTCAATTATTCAAACCACTTTTGAAAGTTGGGTTTAATTCATCCAGAGAGAAATTAAGGTTAACGCCACTTACAACAATTGATTATTTTATTTTCACAATTGATTCAATTGACAGGGTAGTAATTTACCCAGGGTAAAGGGTAGAGCTAATTGATGGTTGCATTAAGTTGTTGGAAAAGCAACAATCTTCAATTAAGACAGGTGGCCAGCTTGTTAGGAAAATTAATGTTATTTCTAGCAATACAATATGGGCCATTGTACTACCAGCAGCTGCAGACAGCAAAAACAAAAAAACACTAAGATGCATGGTGGCCATTTTTGATAGGCCATGCAGTTAAACAACAAATGCTGCTTCTGATTGCAGTAGTGGATTTAACATGCCTTCAGTAGTTCAAGCAAGATACGGATTGACAGCCTTCCATGGTCTTAATAGACTGATATCCGTGTACTAGGATTGGTGCCACTGAAACGGTATCCATCTGTGGACAGATGGAATATGGAAGAAGTATTATTTTGCAGACATGGAGAATCGACGTTTTACAGCTATTGGAAGGCTTATGAGCTCCAAGCTTGTTGTTAAATACAACTAATCTGCATGTTCAGCTTCAAATTAATAACACTACAGCAATGGCATGTATTAATTGTATGGGTGGAATTAAGTTGGTGTCATATGACAAATTGGCTAATCAAATCTGGACTTGGTGTGTTGACAAATATGTGGTTTCAGCTATTTATCTACCAGGTAGATTCAATATAGTAGCAGACACCAGGTTATGGGAATTTCCATGATAACAAAGAATGGATGGTGAACTGTAAGATTTTAATGATATAGTAGTCAGATTTGGGAAGCCAGATATGACTTGTTTCCGTCCAGACTCAATCACCAGTTACAGAGTAACACCGTAAATTGGAGGAAATGCACCTCATATTCCGCTTGGGCAGTCTACATCCTGGGGGCTTGAACATTGAATTCTCCCAATTCTGCTAGCCCTTGCTGTCCCCTCCCCTTCATCAGCCATCTGGTTGTCTCCTCCCCTCCCCCAGCCCTCGGGCTCCTCCTCGGCCTTTTTCCTTTTTTCCTTTCTTCTCCCCACCCCCTATCAGTCTGAAGAAGGGTTTCGGCCCGAAACGTTACCTATTTCCTTCGCTCCATAGATGCTGCTGCACCCGCTGAGTTTCTCCAGCATTTTTGTGTACCTTCGATTTTCCAGCATCTGCAGTTCCTTCTTTAACACTTTGTCTACTCCACTGCGAAATCTCGTCAAGGTATGCCTACTTTGAAGAAGTTCTCCTCCTCTCTCCGGAGACTGTTCCACAACCAACTCTCTAACTGCCCCATCTCTGTGATCCCCCCTGCCCTCCAACTCTACGACCACATCCTTACCCAAACTCGATACCACAGCCACATCTGCTTCCTCGGGGCATGCCTGCGCCTCCATCTCATACCTCATGGCTTCCAGCTCCAGTTCCCTACTTCCCAGTTCGGACCTCAGCCGGACTATCGGTACCGACTGGCTATCTACCGGCATACCCAACAATTCTCCACTGAGATCCACTCTGACTGCGATGCGCCGGCACCAGCAGGACCTCGCATTGACCCTCCCGGAACTTCGGGCCTCACTCACCCAGACCTGCAACGGTCCTCAACTATACTTTATCCGCCGCAAGATCCACCTCTTCAATAAAAGATTCCTGGCCCACCTCAACTCCACCAACAACCTTAAATTAGCCCGCCTCCAGGCCGCTCCCGCCGCCGACTCTCCGCAACTCGACCGCCCGCAGGCTCCGGGCCCCAACTCCGGCCCGCATCACCTGCCCCAGCCCCGCGACGCCATCTTGTCCACGGGGAGCGCCTCCAGTACTCACCAGGACGCCATCTTGTCCACGGGGAGCACCTCCAGTACTCACCAGGACGCCATCTTGTCCACGAGGAGCGCCTCCAGTACTCACCAGGACGCCGCTTTCACCGACCTCCACGTCGATGCTGCCGCCGACCTTCACCTGCCTACCGATGACGCCCAGCCTCGCCGCTTCTACGGTAACTCAGACTTCCTTCCCCTCGCCGATTCCTCCGAACCTCGCCGCCCCCTGGGACCTCCTAACATCATCGCCGCACCGGGCCCATCCGACATCGCCGTCGCACTGGGCCCGCCGAACATCACAGCCGCACCCGGTCCTCCCAACATCGCCGCCGGACCAGGCCCATCCAGCATCGCCACCGGACCGGACCTACTCTACACGACCGCCGGACCGGGGCTCCCCGAACTTGGCCGCCGCACCGCACCCTACTCACCCCGTCGCCTCACCGGGCTGGTCGAACCGCGCCGCCCCACCGACCATCCGCCTACCGGGACCTCCCACGCATCGCCCATGGACCCCGACTCTACTGCCCACGGACCCCGACCATCGGGTCCGCCGACCCTCGCCACTGCAACGCCCGCCAGCCCCACCGACTCCACTGCCCGAGGACCCCGACCATCGGGTCTGCCGACCCTCGCCACTGCAACGCCCTCCAGCCCCACCGACCCCGACTCCACTGCCCACGGACCCCGACCATCGGGTCCGCCGACCCTCGCCACTGCAACGCCCCCTAGCCCCCCCGACCCTGACTCCACTGCCCAAGGACTCCTACCGTCGGGTCCGCCGACCCTCGCCACCACACCTCCCTCCAGCAGCCCGCAGCCGTCGCCTCACCTGCAGACTGGACTCTGTACTGGGCCTGAAGCCTCCACGCAGCTCGCTCCCACTCTCCGGGGTTTGACTCCACTGGGTCCTAGCGCTAGTCTCCCTAGCCCTGGTTATCTCAGTGTTAGTTCCACTGATTATTCCCCATCCCTCTCCAACTATGGGACCACTTCTCTTCCACACCCACACCACAGCCCTCTCACCCCCCCACCCCCTGACCACCCACCACCCCCCCACCACACATCGCCTCGTCCCCATTCCACCCACCTGCCTTCCTCCGGCCCCAACCCCCATCCCTGCCGGGTGTTCACCATCCCCCCCGACCTCCCCCTCTCCGACATCGAACGGTCTGTCCTCAGCAGAGGTCTTACCTTTGTCCCCCTCCGTCCCCATCTCAATGAGTTCCGTGCCCTCCATGACTTGGAACGCTTCTACCGTCGCCTCCGCCTCACAGCTCACTTCCATGGGAAGGAGTCCTCGCTCCCCACTGATGACCCCTTTTCCCGTCTCCAACGCACCCCATCCTCATGGAACCCCCCTCGTAGCCTTCCGGCTTTAGAACTCTTTATTCAAAACTGCCGCCGTGACATCAACCGCCTCAACTTCTCCACTCCCCTGTCTCATTCCAATCTCTCCCCCCCTGAATGCACTGCCATCGACTCACTCCGCAACAACCTAGATTGGGTTATCAAACCCGCCGACAAGGGAGGTGCCGTGGTAGTCTGGCGCGTCGATCTCTACAAAGCTGAGGCCACGCGCCAACTCTCGGACACCTCCTCCTACTTACCCCTGGCCCATGACCCCACTGACGAGCACCAGGCCACCATCTCCAGCACCATCACCGACTTCATCCACTCCCACGCCCTGCCCGACCGAGCCTCCAACCTCATCGTTCCCCAGCCCCGCACAGCCCGCTTTTACCTTCTCCCCAAAATCCACAAACCTGACTGTCCCGGTAGACCCATTGTCTCTGCCTGTTCGTGCCCCACCGAACTCATCTCCACCTCGACTCCATCCTATCCCCCTTGGTTAAATCCCTCCTTACCTATGTTCAAGACACCTCAGACACTCTCCGTCATCTCCGCGCATTCAACTCTCTAGGCCCTCACCCCCTCATCTTCACCATGGACGTCCAGTCATTGTACACCTCCATCCCCCACCAGGATGGTCTCGAAGCCCTCCGTTTTTTCCTCGACCATAGAAGCAATCTATACCCGGCCACTGACACCCTCCTCCGCCTAGCGGAGCTGGTCCTTACACTTAATAACTTTTCATTTGACTCCTCCCATTTCCTCCAAATACAAGGCGTAGCTATAGGCACACGCATGGGCCCCAGCTACGCCTGCCTCTTTGTCGGGTACGTAGAACAATCCTTGTTCAATGCGTACCAGGGCCCCATCCCCGACCTCTACCTCCGCTACATCGATGATTGTTTTGGTGCCACATCCTGCACCCACACACAACTGATTGACTTCATCCGCTTCACCACCAACTTCCATCCAGCACTCAAATACACCTGGACCATTTCCGACACTTCCCTACCATTCCTTGACCTCATTATCTCCATCGCAGGTGATAGACTCCTTACCGACATCCACTACAAACCTACCGACTCCCATGGCTATCTGGACTACACTTCTTCCCACCCTGCTTCCTGTAAGGACTCCATCCCCCACTCCCAATTCCTCCGTCTACGCCGCATCTGCTCCCAGGATGAGGCGTTCCACACCAGGGCATCTGAAATGTCCTCATTCTTCAGGGAACGGGGGTTCCCCTCCTCCACCATAGATGAGGCTCGCACCAGGGTCTCTGCCATACCCCGCAACACTGCTCTCTCTTCCCACCCCCCACTCACAACAAGGGCAGAGTCCCCCTAGTCCTCACCTTTCACCCCACCAGCCGTCACATACAACAAGTGATCCTCCGTCAGTTTCGCCACCTCCAACGTGACCCCACCACTCGCCACATCTTCCCATCTCCCCTCATGTCTGCCTTCCGCAAAGACCGCTCCCTCCGTAACTCCCTTGTCAATTCTTCCCTTCCCTCCCATACCACCCCCTCCCCTGGTACTTTCCCTTGCAACCGCAAGAGATGCAACACTTGTCCCTTCACCTCCCCCCTCTACTCCATTCAAGGACCCAAGCAGTCGTTCCAGGTGTGACAGAGGTTCACCTGCATCTCCTCCAACCTCATCTATTGCATTCGCTGCTCTAGATGCCAGCTGATCTACATCGGTGAGACCAAGCGGAGGCTTGGCGATCGTTTCGCCGAACACCTCCGGTCGGTCCGCAATAACCAACCTGAACTCCCGGTGGCTCAGCACTTCAACTCCCCCTCCCATTCCATATCTGACCTCTCTGTCCTGGGTCTCCTCCATGGCCACAGCGAGCAACACCGTAAATTGGAGGAAATGCACCTCATATTCCGCTTGGGCAGTCTACATCCTGGGGGCTTGAACATTGAATTCTCCCAATTCTGCTAGCCCTTGCTGTCCCCTCCCCTTCATCAGCCATCTGGTTGTCTCCTCCCCTCCCCCAGCCCTTGGGCTCCTCCTCCGCCTTTTTCCTTTTTTCCTTTCTTCTCCCCACCCCCTATCAGTCTGAAGAAGGGTTTCGGCCCGAAACGTTACCTATTTCCTTCGCTCCATAGATGCTGCTGCACCCGCTGAGTTTCTCCAGCATTTTTGTGTACCTTCGATTTTCCAGCATCTGCAGTTCCTTCTTTAACACCAGTTACAGAGATATGTGTTATGGGACTACATCGGGAGACAGTAGCGATTGATGTTTCTCGCTACATTAGGATGGTATGATTTTGTATGCATTTACATCATTCTGTCTCATAAACCGGTGTCTGCTTAAAATGAAGCAGTATGCTGCCTCTGGGGTACTGGTGGTACCAGACTGGTCTACGCAGCCATGGTTCCCTTTGATATTGGAATTTATGACAGTTTCTGATAAATGTTCCCAAAAGAAGGGAGTTACTGGTGTATCCAATAATTGGAGAGTAACATCCATCATATGCCTGTATGGATCTGTTAATTTGCAGGGTTTTAAAAAAGAGGATTGTCTGGGCATGCTGTGGACATGCTTACAGCAGTCTGGCAGAAGAGTACTCAAAAGCAGTACATTTGCGAATCTGAGTCGTGACTCTGTAAATGCTGCTTTCCCATTATGTAAAGAATGAGGGGAAACATTTCTGTGTATAAAAGAATATGGAATGTTGTACGGCACATGTCTCAAATGTCTTGGATTTTCTCAAACACTCTATTTAAGGGATTGAGTTATAGTGCGATTTATTCAGACAGAAGTATATTATTCCTCGTTTTTTATTGATGAGGTTGGAAAGACATCCTGTTGAGTCTCGTTCTTTCATTTCCAGATTAATGAAAGGAATTTTAAGTCCAGACCTTCTAAACCTAGGATGGGAATCTGGAATATAGAGTTGTTTTAAGCTACTTCATCAATGGAGTCTTGGTACGATTCTGATTTGGCCAAGTTCAGCATGAAGGTAGTCATGCTTATGGCACTTGCAACAAGCACAGAGAGTGCAGACATTACAAAAGTTACAGATACACAGGATGGAAGTACCTCAGGATTATGTTATGATTTACATTTTATGACCTACTCAAATGAAGTAGGATCAGGTGTGACAGGATTCAAGAGTGTTTTATTAGCATATTCCATTGATCCATGTCTATGTGTTAAGACATATTTGTTGCAATACATTGAGGCTACAAAGGTCTTATGAAATATGAAAACAAGATTGTTTACCATTCACGAAAAACCATACAAGATAGTGTCAGTTCAGACTATTTTAAGATGGTTAAAAACAAGTTTTGTTCCTGCAGGTGTGAACATTGATGGTTTTACATTCCATTCAATTTAGCAGCAACATCGGCGGCCAGGGCGAAGGACGTCCCGTCGACCATATTTTCACAGCCGCCGGGTGATCTAATAAGTTGGTGTTTCAACACTTTTACCATCGGCCTATTGCCAATACGGGGCTGTTTGCAGATACTATATTAAGTTCTGCTTAAATTTCCCTGGGTTAAAGGGGATACTGTTAATTCTCTTATTCAAATAAATGAATTACTGCATTTGTCATGCAAATGTCATTATTAATGCATTATTGATTATTTCTCGTTCCGAGTCAATCAATGCAGTGAGAAGCCGGGATTTGTATCTGCGGCATGAAATCACAAAGCTTTAAAATCTTCACGTAGTCACTCACGTGACTCCGAAGTAAAATAGTAAGATTAAACGAGAACTTACCAGTTTGAAGTTTGATCTTTATTTTATGAGGAGTTACGTTGGTGATTACGTGCCCACCACGACCCAACCCTCTATCATAAAGGTCAGATGGAAGTTCTTAAATTATTCGTTTTATTATGTTCTATATTACTTTGTTCTTGTTTTTTGTGATTTCACACCGCTGCTTTGAAGATTGACGCGCAGGCGCATTGGTGGGGTTCTTCACGTAATCACCAACGTCTCCTCATAAAATAAAGATCAAACTTCAAACTGGTAAGTTCTCGTTTAATCTTACTAATCTCATGTAGATAGGGTGGTAAAGAAAGCTTTTGGTGTGCTGGCCTTTACAAATCAGAACATTGAGTTTAGAAGTTGGGATGTAATGTTAAAATTGTACAAGGCATTGGTGAGGCCAATTCTGGAATATGGTGTACAATTTTGGTCGCCAAATTATAGGAAAGATGTCAACAAAATAGAGAGAGTACAGAGGAGATTTATTAGAATGTTGCCTGGATTTCAGCACCTAAGTTACAGAGAAAGGTTGAACAAGATAGGTCTTTATTCTTTGGAGCACAGAAGGGTAAGGGGGGACTTGATAAAGGTCTTTAAAATTATGAGAGGGATAGACAGAATTGACGTGGATAAGCTTTTTCCATTGAGAGTAGGGAAGATTCAAACAAGAGGACATGATTTGAGAATGAAGGGACAAAAGTTTAGGGGTAACATGAGGGAGAACTTCTTTACTCAGAGAGTGGTAGCTGTGTGGAATGAGCTTCCAGTGGAAGTGGTGGAGGCAGGTTCGATTTTATCATTTAAAAATAAATTGGAGAGGTATATGGACAGGAAAGGAATGGAGGGTTATGGTCTGAATGCAGGTAGATAGGACTAGGTGAGAGTAAGTGTTTGGCATGGACTAGAAGGGCCGAGATGGCGTGTTTCCGTGCTGTAATTGTTATATGGTTATATGGCTATAAGGGGGAGAAGAGTGGAGCAGGGAGAAGGGAGGAAGAGGGGGGAAGGGAAGAAGGGGGGAGAGGGGAGGGGAGAAGGGTCGGGGAAGTGGAGAAGGAAGGATGGGGGCGGGAGGGGGGAAGAGGGGAGTTCAGTCTACACTCACTGAATCCATCGCTGTGAAAAGAGATGGTGATCGGATTTGGAAGCGGACTATTACAACTATAAATAAAACTGAGCGACTCAGACATCTTTTCATTTGCACAATTGATTTTATTGTATTAATTTTAATATAATGTTTAAAATCCATGCATTGTAGGAAGAATATTTTACACCCCATCTGTGGCCCTTAACCCCAAACCTAACCATAAACGGGCGTCACCCACAGGACAGCATACGTCAGCGTGCGACAGGGCGCATTACATGATGAGACACTGAAATGTCGCCCCAGGATTTTGGATTGTTCAAAATCCTGGGGCAACAGGGAAGCACCGCGCGTTAACGTGCGTCACTGCATGTGTCACCACGCCTCACCGCGCGACAACCTGTTTTCCGGCTGTCGCCTAAATGTTGCCCATATAACGCCCAAGTGGGGCAGGCGCTTTACTCTCTCTCCATCCCCTCCACCTTCCCATTTTCCCCATTTGTCCCACTGTCTCCACCTACATTATTTCTTAGTCTTACCCCCTCCCCTGACATCAGATGAAAAAGGGTCTCGCCAATTCGTTTTCTCCATAGATGCTGTTACTCGAGCATATTGTGTCTACCTTCGATTTAAACCAGCATTTGCAGTTCTTGCCGCGCACACACACGCACACGCACGCGCACACGCACAAGCGATATAGCCATAAACAGACAAATAAATAGATAATTATTGTGCAAATATAATGTTCCATAGTTCAGGGCCTATTTGGAGGTTGTTGTGCACGGAAGGGTAGTGTGTGGTTTTCGGGATGTAGCAACTCCTGAACCTGAATGTTTCAGTTTTCAGTGTCCTGTATCTTCTTCTCAATGGCAGGTGTGAAATAAGGGCATAGCCAGGGTGGTGTGGGTCTTTGATGCAGGCTTCCTTTTTGAGGTAGCAACTGTTGTAGATCCCTTTGATAGTGGGAAGGTCAGTACCCGTGATTGACTGGTCACCATCACCAGTTTTTGGTTGGGGGAAACTATTTCTAATCTATTACCTCGATGGAGATGCAATTTTTTTCCCGTATCCTACCTATGTCTGCACTGCAGGCTAACATCGAGGAGTTGCTGGCCTTCGTTGGAGACAGATTTTGAGAGCTCCAGCACGGTCGCCTGTGGACTTACCATCGCGGAGCTTGCGATCCCTTTGCCAGGGGTCGACCTCGGAGCACCCTTGCTTGCGAACTTAACATCACAGAGCCCGTGGTCTCTCGTCAGAGTCCGACTTCGGGAACTCCAAGCCACGTGAGTTTCGACAGATGGTTTGACTGTCCCGACCCGGAAGAATAAGGAGGAAGAAGATGGACTTTTTTGCCTTCCATCACAGTGAGGAATGTGGCGAATCCGCTGTGGTGGATGTTTATTTTAACTTGTGTGGAGTTGTGTGTCTTGTTGCTTTTTTTTTCGTATGGCTGTATGGTAATTCACATATCACTGTACCTTAATTGGTACATGTGACAATAAAAGACCTTTGAAACCTTTGACTTCTACCCACATAACCCACAGCTTGCCCTGACCAGATTCTCCTCATATCTGAAACACCTTGTCCCAGGGAACAGCCTGGTCAATCTCCTTTGCACATCTGAAGTGCATTCCCACACCTGCTATGGTGTGGTGACCAGAACTGCACACAGCACTCCAGCTGTGGCCTCACCAACGTTTTGAGGTGGGAGATTGCAACCTTCACGTGGTCCACCCTGTTTCGACGAATGCAATCAACCTGGCGTGCACAAACAGAAGATCAAACAGAACAAATTGTCTTACAACTTTAGGCTGTGCACGCCATACGCAAGAAGGAGAAGAAGCAATGTTTTACAGTTCACTCAAAATACCTTCCAAAGTACAGACTTCATGTTACCTGCCCCACCAGAGGGGAGAGAACACTTGACCACTGTTACACGTCAATCAAGAACGCATATCGCTCTGTTCCTCGTGCGGGTCTGGGTCTAACTGATCATTGTCTAGTTAACCTTATTCCGACCAACAGGCAGAAACTAAAATCTGCTAAGCCTGTGGTCAGAACAACGAAAACGTGGACAAGCGAGGGCATTGAGAACCTACAATCCTGCTTTGACTGCATGGATTTGAATGTGTTCAGGGAAGCAACCACAAGCGTCGATGAGCACACAGACACTGTATCATCATAAGTCAGCTTTTGAGAGGACAGTTGCATTCCAACCAGGCCCGGACCTGGTTCAACAACGACAAGTCCTGGTTTACTGCAGAACACAGACAGCTCCAACAGTCTAAAGAGGAAGCCTACAGCAGCGGGGATGCAGACCTCTACAGGCAGGTAAAAGTACAAGCTAAGAAGAGGAATCAGACCTGCCAAGAAAAGGTACTCTGAGAAGTTGAGGAGCAAGTTCTCAGCTAGTGACTCTTCATCAGTTTGGAAGGTCTTGGAAGGTCTTGCAAGAAATCACCAGCTATAAGAGGAAAGCCCCCCGCTCTTTGGACAATCATCAGCTGACCAACACCCTGAGTGAGTTCTACTGCAGGTTTGACAAGCAGAAATGTAACCCTGGTACCCCTCCCCAACCAACAGAGCCAGACCGCAGTCTGCAAAGACTGGACCCGTCTACACCCACTCCTCTCCAATCACCACCTCGCACCTATTTTTTTGTAATTTTTTGCGCCGTAAATATTTATGGAAATCGGGATAAGCTTGAGAGACATTTATCCTACTTCAGAATTCAAAAAGTGAGGAGAAATTACGGTAGATAGAAGCCAGAGCTGAAGGGACAACAACAGCCAAAGTGCTGGGCGAACATTGTCCGTTTGCTCACTGCATTTCATCAACAGCAAGGCATTATTTGTGTTTTTTCTTGATTCCTTTGGCATCTAAAATGTTTCAGAAGTGATAAATCTGGCTGTAAAATGTTAAAATCGCCCATGGTTCTCAAATGGGTTTTAACATACAAAAAGAAAATTACATTTTACTCAGATGCAAGCCAAGGAATGGCATAATTGTTAGCTGTTAATTGGACATAATCAACCTCAGCAAATTGACAATATCCTATTGAAAGGGAGTGGGTGTTTAAGCTGTCAGGACATTTTATTATTTGCCAAAATATACCTCAGTAGCATAATGAGAGAAAACTTACTTTTCCACACTGCTCGTAAGTCTGGAGATTTTCTTAATGATAAATTTAGCTTCAGAAGCTTTTTCTTTTTGCATGTAAAAACCCACTTCAGAACTATTGTTCGATTTTAAAATTTTACACCCAGATTTATCACTTCTGAGACTTTTTAGATACCAAAGGAATCAAGAAAAAACACAAATAATGCCTTACTGTTGATGAAATGCGATAATTCCCAATATTTTCAATTTCGATATCTGCACGGCCAATGTTCGCCAAGCACTTTAGCTGTTGTTGTCCCTTCAGCTCTCGCTTCTCTTTACCTTCATTTCGCTTCACTTTTGGAATTCTGAAGTAGGATAGATGTCTCTCATGGTTACCCCGACTTCCACAATTTTTTACAGCGCAAAAATTCACAATTTTTGCGGTTTTTAACAGGTAGGAAAGTACGCGTTTCATGCATTAACAACAAGCTGCGATGTCCTCCAGATGGATTGAGCGGCTCCGTGTGTCAAGCCCAATGACCCGGTGACCTTACGTGCAACCCCCCTATAACCAAAAATCTGTAGCCTCCTTTTGCTCTGGTATTTTATTTAATTTGCATGTTTAATCGATAATGTTTTATTATTAATGTTTAATGTTTAATGTGTCATTCCTAAATGTCACTGTATGTCATGTTGTCACTTGCGGGTAGAGCACCAAGGCAAATTCCTTGTATGTGAATACTTGGCCAATAAACTTATTCATTCATTCGTTCACTTTCTTTACACGTTTCTGCTGTTTAAGCTCAGCAGAACCACTAACTGTCAGCAAAATTCTAATGTATTTCTTTGTGAATTATTTGATGAATTCCTTGTACATTTTAGGTGTCAATTAATTATTTTGCTTCCTCACTTGCAGACGAGGTCTCGCAGTGACGTCACGGAGGTCGCGCAGTGTCGCGGACGTCGTTCCCTCGGCAACCGACGGCAAGGCCCACAGAGGAGGAGCGGCCCGGGCCCGGGGGTGGACATGAGAGATTCCCTGGGCGGGAGGTGTTGGAGCGACCAGGGGCCCGTGGCCTCGGTGCCCGATCGCGGTTCCAGCTCGTCCCAGTCCCGATCCCGGGGCCACACTGAAGGGAGTCAAGGTGAGAAGAGGCGGATGGAGCCTCGCCTTCATTAGCGCGGCGGAGAAGAGAAGAGCATCAGTGTGGGCCGTGGTCCTGGTCTCCGGCCAGAGGATGCAGGACCATGGGGTTTATCCACCTCCTGGGACCAGGGGTCGTGGGCTGGGAAGGGGAAGCATTGATTCGACTGAACTGAAGCGGTCGATGCAGAGAAACTGTTCCCTGCAGTAGGCAAGTCTGAGAGCGGTCGACAGGCGCTCCCACTGAGAAATAAAGGTAGAACATTTTGGAAACACTCAGCATCTCTTGGAGAAAAGCAGAGTTTCGGTTCCAGGTCTTAGCTCTGTTTCTCTCACCACAGTTGCTGCTTGGGCTGCTGAGAATTCCCAGCAGGTGTTCTGTTGTTCTCGGACTTCCAGCATCTGTAGATTTTATTTCCTTCCCATCTAAAGTTTGGAAGCTGAGGTTAAGGACTGAACGGAACTGGGGTTGGTCTGTACTTGCTAGAGTTTAGAACAGTGGTTGTTAACCTGAGGGTCGAGACCCCCATGGGGGGGTGGTTGGGGGGGGGGGGGTCATTTGGGGCTTTACTGGGGGACATGAAGGGGTCATAAATAACATATCCATTTGTTGAGCCTGTTTTTAGGAACCTAACAAAGGTACATACTGCATACAGTATTTTGTTTGCGTATGCGCGTACGTACGGCAAAAAGGTTACGAACCACTGGAGAAGAATGAGAGGTGATCTTACGGATTCTCTTGTGGTATGTAGACCGACCTGGAGGGTTGAACAAGATGGCGATTGCATCAAACGTGCCATTCCCATGTGGATCTGGGACCTGACTAGTGGAATCTTGTGGACATGAGCGCTCCTCCACCATAGACATCAGGGTCTTCTCTTGATTGTCAGTAGGAAAGATATTGTCAAGCTTTAAAGGGTTGAAAAGATTTACGAGGATAATGCCAGGACTAGAGGGTGTGAGGTATAGGGAGAGGTTGAGGTGGCTGGGTCTCTATTCCATGGATCGTAGGAGGATGAGGGGAGATCTTATTGAGGCATACAAAATCATGAGAGGAATAGATAGGGTAGATGCACAGAGTAGGGGAATCGAGGACCAGAGGACATAGGTTCAAGGTGAAGGGGAAAAGATTTAATAGGAATCCGAGGGGTAACTTTTTCCACATGGGTGTACGGAACAATTTGCCAGAGGCGGTAGTTGAGGCTGGGACTATCCCATCGTTTAAGAAACAGTTGGACAGGTACATGGATAGGACAGGTTTGGAGGGTTATGGACCAAGGGCAGGCAAGTGGGACTAGGGTAGCTGGGACTTTGTTGGCCAGTGTGGGCGAGTTGGGCCGAAGGGACTGTTTCCAAACTGTGTTAATCCATAACTCTATGACTAACAGTGAGTGTGGGTTAGTACCTTACTCCACCAGTTCCTGCCTCAGTTTTAACAATACCATTCTTGTGTTTAAACCCCTTCTTTGCCCTTACCTCCTCCACTCTTCTGGCCCTCTGAAATCTCCTCCACCTGTGGTATTGTCATGACCCTTCCATTTTCAGATTGGATGCCTCTGACCAGTGGTGTGTTGTAGGAATTATTACTTGGTCCTTTCTTATGTATCAAGAACTTAATTCCCCTGCTCCAATCCTGACCTGAAACATTCCCTCCACAAGTGCAGCATATACCTGTTGAGTTCCTCCAGCACAGCGGGTAAAGGTAGAAGTGTTGGTTCGTAAGTTCGTAAACAACAACAAAATTGGTGAAGTTACGGTCAATGAAGAGGGTTGTGAAAGTATACAGCAGGATACAGATCAGCTACAGAAGTGGTTGGAGAAATGGCAGATGGTGATGGAGAAATGGCAGATGGTGTTTGATTGGAGCAAATGAAAGGGGTTGCACTTTGGAAGGTCTAATGTAAGGGGAAAGTATATGGTTAATGTCTAGACCCTCAATGTAGAGGGATTTTGGGGTCTACTACAGCAACCTAAAAGTGGGATCACAAGTAGATAGTGTGGTAAAGACAGCACATGGAAAAATAGAAACAAAGAAACATAGAAAATAGGTGCAGGACGAGGCCATTCGGCCCTTCAAGCCATTCATTGTGATCATGGCTGATCGTCCCCTATCAATAACCCTTGCCTGCCTTCTCCCCATATCCCTTGACTCCACTAACCCCTAGAGCTCTAACTAACTCTCTCTTAAATCCATCCAGTGACTTGGCCTCCACTGCCCTCTGTGGCAGGGAATTCCATAAATTCACAACTCTCTGGGTGAAAAAAAAATTCTCACCTCGGTCTTAAATGACCTCCCCTTTATTCTAGGACTGTGACCCCAGGTTCTGGACTCGCCCCACATTGGGAACATTTTTCCTGCATCTAGCATGTCCAGTCCTTTTATAATTTTATATGTTTCTATAAGATCCCCCTCATCCTTCTAAACTCCAGTGAATACAAGCCTAGTCTTTTCAATCTTTCCTCATATGATAGTCCCGCCTCCCATGGATCAATCTCGTGAACCTATGCTGCACTGACTCAATCACAAGGATGTCCTTCCTCAAATTAGGAAACCAAAACTGTACACAATACTCCAGATGTGGTCTCACCAGAGCCCTATACACCTGCAGAAGAACCTCTTTACTCCTATACAGTTTCCAACCCGTTACTCTACCCTCCCTTGTAAAACTGATCACCACCATGAAACCTACTACCTGCCCCCTCGACACTGTCCCCTCTGCCCTCCTAAAGGACATCATTACAACAGCTGGTCCCAGCATCCTCGCCATTTTCAACAGCTCTCTGGCCACTGGCACTGTACCTACCTGCTTCAAGCATGCGGTGGTCCAACCACTCCTGAAAACACCTAACCTCGACCGCACCTTGCCAGGCAACTACAGACCCATTTCTAAACTGCCTTTCCTCTCAAAAGCCCTTGAAAAAGTAATTTTAAGTCAACTTATACCTTACCTTCACCAAAATACTATCTTGGAAACTTTCCAATCAGGTTTCAGTGCTCACCATAGCACAGAGTCTGCCTTGTTGAAGGTACACAATGACCTACTGCTCACCGTTGACTCCGGCAACTGTGCAATTCTGCTCCTTCTTGACCTCAGCGCAGCATTTGATACTGTCGACCACACCATCCTAATTGACTGTCTCCGGTATGGGGTTGGTATTGATGGCACTGCCCTGAGCTGGTTCATCTCCTACCTCAAAGGTAGGAGTTTCTCAACTAACATAGGCAACTCTTTCTCCTCCCCAGCTAATCTCTGCTGTGGGGTTCCACAAGGTTCCATCCTTGGCCCCATTCTCTTCTCCCTGTATATGCTCCCTTTAGGCCAAGTGATTGAAAGGCACGGCATTTCCTTCCATTGCTGCGCAGATGATACACAACTCTATCTCCCTCTGAAGCCAAAAAAACGATCAAATCTGTTTAACCTTACCCACTGCCTCGAGGATATAAAGTGTTGGATGGCCCAGAACTTCCTCCAACTAAACGAGAGTAAGTCTGAGGTCATCCTTCTCGGTCCCTCGGACTTACCCCACTACTCAAACCTCACGTCAAAAACCTTGGCGTCTTGGGTTAAACATTTATCGCAAATGGGCGATATATTTGGATAAAATTTATTTAATCTTGTTTTTGAGTAATATAATCTATGTAAAATTTTAAATTGGATTAGATTATGTCTTGCTTCATGGATTTTGGAGTGATATTTTCAAAATATTTACAAAATTATTTAAGACAAAAATGGAACCCAATAATGAATTGATTATATTTGGGGTAATGGAAGACGGGAACAAATTGAGCTCATCTCAAAAGTCAATTTTTAATTATGGTTTAATAATAGCAAAAAAATTAATATTAAAATTCTGGAAAAATACACCAATACCAACGCTCAAAATGTGGATTGCAAGTATGTTGGATACCGCACATCTTGAGGAAATGCGATTCCTCCTAATAGATAAATTTGACCAATTCATAACGAGTTGGTCTCCATTTGTCGTCTTTTTGGAAACATATTGTGCAACACAGGTGTAAAAGCTAATCCGTGACTGGGGATGGTCAAGATTATAAATTATCTCCTTACTTCTATTTTCTTTTCATCTCTTTTCTACTTTTATTCTCTTTCTTCTATTTTCTGTCTCAACTTTCTTTTTTCACTCTCTATTTTTCTTTTTCACACACTATATATCTCACATTTTTCTATTTTTCATTATCTAACTTTTTTCTTTTTCTCCTTTATTACAAAAAAATTTTAAAATAAGAAGCTGTACATAAAAGGTATTATGAAAATATGATTGTATACAATTGTACTTCTAATAAAATAAAAATATAAAAAAATAAAAATAAAACCTTGGCGTGATATTGGACTCAGCACTGAAATTTGACAAACAAGTCAATGCCGTGGTAAAAGCTAGCTTCTTTCAGCTTCGGACAATAGCTAAAATAAAACAATTCCTCCACTTTGATGACCTCGAAAAGATCATTCACACATTCATCCCCTCCCGCCTAGATTACTGCAACTCCCTTTACACTGGCATCAGCCAATCTTCCCTATCCCGCCTGCAACTGGTCCAAAACGCCGCTGCGAGACTCCTGACGGGCACCCGAAAAAGGGACCACATCACCCCGATCCTGGCCTCTCTCCACTGGCTCCCTGTGCGGTTCTGTATAAACTTCAAGATCCTCCTCCATGTCTACAAAGCCCTCAATGGGCTTGCCCCCACCCACATAAAAAGTATTCTCACCCACCACTCCACCTCCAGCACCTCAGATCGGCCGACTTGGGGTTGCTGAATATCCCGCGGTCTAGGCATAAGTTTTGGGGCGACCGCGCCTTTGCGGTTGCAGCCCCTAGACTGTGGAACAACATTCCCTTTCCCATCAGAACTGCCCCCTCCTTGACTTAAAGAAGTTAAGACTAAAGACTTATCTATACTCCCAAGCCTTTCCTGACGTCCTCTAAGTGAGGTCTACATGTATATATGTATGTAGTTTGCTTTGTTTGTGCTATTCTTATAACAAATGTAAAGCACTTTGGCCAAAGAGAGTTGTTTTTTAAATGTGCTATATAAATAAATGTGACTTGACTTGATACTGAAATCTTCTTGTTATGAAGGCCAACATTCCATTAGCTTTCTTCACTGCCTGCTGTACCTGTAAGCCAACTTTCAGTGACCGGTGAACAAGGATGCCCAGGTCTCGCTGCACCTCCCCCTTACCTAACCTAACCCCATTGAGATAATAATCTGCCCCCTTGTTTTTGCCGCCAAAGTGGATAACCTCACATTTATCTATATTATACTGCATCTGCCTAATACATGATATACATTGTCAGTTGGTGTATTGCTAAAATGGTCAGGAAGCCAAGTTGCAGCCTTGGAGTATTGTTTGGTCACCCCATTCCAGGAATGTTGGAGAGAGTGCAGAAGAAGTTTACCAGAATGTTGCCTGGATTAGAAGGCATTAGCTATAAGGCAAGGTTGCATAAAATTGGATTCTTATCTCTGGAGCATCGGATGCTGAGGCCTAGATTAAAATTAAGAAAAGCATATATAGTGTGGAGAGTCCAATCCTTTTTCCCTGGCTGAAATTGTCAAAAACTAGATGGCTTAGCTTTAAGGTTTGAGACACAAAGTTTAAAGGAGATGTGTGCGACCGCTGTTTTACACAGGGTGGCATGGGTGCCTGGAATGTGCTGTCTGGAATGTGCTGCCTGGGAGATGGTGCAGGCAGATAGAATAGTGGCATTTGAGGCTTTTGGGTAGACACATGGATATAGAGGGACATGCAGGCAGAGGGGATTAATTAAACTTGGCATCATGTTTGTTTAGTTTAGTTTAGAGATACAGTGCAGAAACAGGCCCTTCGGCCCACCAAGTTCGCGCCGACCAACGATCCCTGCACATTAACAGTATCCTACACACACTAGGGACAATTTACACATACACCAAGACAAGCCAATTACCCTATATAGCTGTACATCTTTGGTGTGGGAGGAAACCAAAGATCTCGGAGAAAACCCACACGGTCATGGGGAGAACGTACAAACTCCGTACAGACAGTACACGTAGTCTGAATCATTAGGGCCTGTACCTGCGCTGTTCTATGTTCTTCTCCTTTTAGATGCTGCAGGGATCCATTTTGGTTGCTGTTGTGTGTCATGTATATTTACATAAATAATTGGCATAATTATAGTTTACAGATCACTCCACAGTTATTGGTAGAGTGGAGAGTGAAGAGGGGTATCTAAGTTTACAACTGAATACTGATCAACTGGGAAAGTGGGCATGGGAATGGCAATGTAATTTAATTTCGACAAGTGTGCAGTGATGCATTTTGAAAGTTAAACCAGGTAGGAGTACACAATGACCACACATAATCTTATACATCTTCACCTGGTCAGCCTCCACTGCTCCAAGGAAATCAAGCCCAGCCTGTCCACTCTCTCCTTATAACTAAATGATTCTACCCCAGGAAACATGTAGGTCAATCTCCTCTCCAGTGTAATCTCGTCCTTCTGGCAATACGGCACCAGAAAGGTCCACACTGTTCCCGCTGTGGCCTCACCTGTGGCCTCCACTGCTTACTGAGGCAGAAAATTCCACATATTCACAACTCTCTGGGTGAAAACGTTTTTCCTCATCTCCGTTCTAAATGGCCTACCCTTATTCTTAAACTGTGGCCCCTGGTTCTGTATTCCCCAACGTCGGGAACATGTTTCTTGCCTCTAGCGTGTCCAATTCCTTAATAATCGTATATGTTTCAATAAGATCCCCTCTCATCCTTCTAAATTCCAGTGTATACAAGCCCAGTCACTCCATTCTTTCAACATACGACAGTCCCGCCATCCTGAAAATTAACTTCGTGAACCTACGCTGCACTCCCTCAATAGCAAGAATGTTCTTTCTCAAATTTGGAGACCAAAACTGCACACAATACTCCAGGTGTGGTCTAACTCGGGCCCTGTACAACTGCAGAAGGACCTCTTTGCTCCTATACTCTTGTTATGAAGGACAACATACCATTAGCTTTCTTCACTGCCTGCTGTACCTGCATGCTTACTTTCAGTGACTGATAAACAAGGACACCCAGATCTTTTTGTACTTCCCAATTTCCTAACTTGACCATTCAGATAATAATCTGCCATCCTGTTCTTGCCACCAAGCTGGATAACCTCACATTTATCCACATTAATCTGCATCTGCCATGCATCTGCCCACTCACCTAACCTGTCCAAGTCACCCCACATCCTCATAGCATCCTCCTCACAGTTCACACTGCCACCCAGCTTTGTGTCATCTGCAAATTTGCTAATGTTACATTTAATCCCTTAATGTATATTGTAAATAGCTGAGATCCCATCACCGGGCCTTGCGTACCCCACTAGTCACTACCTGCCATTCTGAAAGGGACCCGTTAATCCCTACTCTTTGTTTCCTGTCTGCCAACCAATTTTCTAACCAGGCCAGTACCCTATCCCCAACACCATGTGCTCTAATTTTGCACACTAATCTCTTGTGTGGGACATAGAAACATAGAAACATAGAAAATAGGTGCAGGAGGAGGCCATTCGGCCCTTCGAGCCAGCACCGTCATTCATTGTGATCATGGCTGATCGTCCCCAATCAATAACCTGTGCCTGCCTTCTCCCCATATCCCTTGATTCCACTAGCCCCTAGAGCTCTATCTAACTCTCTTAAAGCTGTCCAGTGACTTGGCCTCCACTGCCCTCTGTGACAGGGAATTTGACCTTGTCAAAGGCTTTCTGAAAGTCCAGGTACATTGCATCCACTGGCTCTCCCTTGTCCATTTTCCTAGTTACATCCTCAATAAATCCCAGAAGATTTGTCAAGTATGATTTCCCCTTTGTAAATTCATGCTGACTCGGAATGATCCTGTTACTGCTATCCAATTGTGCCGCTATTTCATCTTTTATAATTGACTCCAGCATCTTCCCCATTACCGATGTCAGGCTAACTGGTCTATAATTCCCTGTTTTCTCTCTAACACCTTTCTTAAAATGTGGGATAACAAAGAAGCTTTCACTATCTTCCTTTATGTTCTTGGCTAGCTTACCTTTGTACCTCATCTTTTCTCCCTGTATTGCCATTTTAGTTATCTTCTGTTGCTCTTTAAAATGTACCCAATCCTGTGGCTTCCCGCTCATCTTTGCTATGTTATACTTCTCTTTTATTTTTATACTATCCTTGACTTCCCTTGTCAGCCATGGTCACCTCTTACTCCCCTTAGAATCTTTCTTCATCTTTGGAATGACCTAATCCTGCACCTTCTGTACTATTCCCAGAAATACCTGCCATTGTTGTTCCACTGTCAGCCTTGCTAGGGTATCTTTCAAGTCAACTTTTGTTAATTCCGGATCTAAATCCAAACACAAATCTCACACACAGAAATCAGAGATCACACAAGCTGTAAATTAAAGCTGTAAATTAAAACGGTAAATACGCTTTGACTCAAGGTGGGGACCATCTTCTCAAAGGAACAAGCAAACACAATGCAGCAGCAAATCACCTGCACTTAAACACTTGGATTTAAACAAAATCAAATAAAGTTGTAACACGCCAGCAAAATTACTCTTAAACAAGAACAAATACAGTTAAGAACTACGATACACAACCACACTGCAATACAGAATATAAGCATTCAATTACAATACAATTCTAAGGTAAATCACATTATTTTAAATTACATTAGATCACACAATTTTAACAAACAGTTACGATTCAAATTACAATAGCAGGGTAAATTACACAATTCTAAGCAAGTCGCCATATTACAATTACGGAGTTATTCGCTATTTTACAAGATCAGAAACTAACAACTATACAATAACCAGAAGCATTCAATACGAACACCCCGAATTTTGCTAAATTTAAATCGAAGAATTTAGATCACTGTCCAAGACTTATAACAGACGCGTCTTACCAGCTCAGTGTTAAGTATTCCAGCCAATTTACTATAACACTGAGTTCCCAGTACTGTTTGGGACTTGAACCCACACAGGCGTGGCCTCAAACCCTCTTGGCCTCAAACCTTTCTACCCACTAAATACTGGTCATCAGCAACTGCTGCTTCATGCTGGCTCCCGATGCCGATCTTTAAAGTGTCGTCTGTCCAATCACACCCTCAGCACCGATTCAGTATTTGCCCCTGTTAGTACTGACATATTCAGTCTTGTCTTTGAAGATATCTCGCCAATCGATAACCCAACACTGAGTGGGGCCTCAAACCCCAGGGTTTACCAACCCTCAAATCCTCAGGTACCATTCCAATGGTCCTGATTGCAACAGCTGTTGACCTCCGTGGGTGGGGACTTTAACCCGATAGGAACGGACCTTGTGAGCCCGACCCTCACCCCCTGGGACTCGAACCCACCTAGGCAGGGACTTTAACCCTCTAGGGCCTCAAACCCTCTCCCTCAATGCTCACCAGACTACTAACCTTCGATCGATCTCGTCAGGAATCCAAGCACAAGCAAGTGAATGACTGATTCGTCATCAGATAGCGGAGCGGGGAAAACTGATGCGAAAAGTCACACCATGGCGCCGATTTCACCTTCCACGATCCGACATGGCTCGATTTCTTTGACCGCAAACTCATGTTGGCAATCCGTTGAGATCCCAGATGAGACCCCAATGTTAATTCCGGATCTAAACGTACCTGCCTAGTCTGGTTCAGTCAAACATCGAATACGAGCACTGGAATTCCAACTCTATTTTATTGTATACAATACCGCGGGACTGATCCTCGTTACCACTTACTCAAGCCCAACACAGCCTCGTGCAAATAGAACAGACTTAAGATGATCGGCACACCCCAATGTGCTTCCCACCCCTTTTACCCCTCCAAACTAATGGCGCAAAACTACCTGGGGGAGGCAATCTCTACAAGCCGATTACTGATACAGGCTGCAAAATACATAGAATGACAACTCTTTGGCCCAATCATACAATAGCACATAACATAGGTTCAACACATAGCACTTAGGGGGAGACACTTACATTAAGTAAAGAAACATTATCACTAGATAAAGAGACATCTTTGTTGAGGCCACTCTCCAGGACCAATCACAATTAACGGTGGGAAGTCACTTTAATATTCCCCCAACCAATCCCAAGCCTGCTTTTGCAGCAATGCATAGCTCCTTTTGCAGAATCCCATACATATGAACAACTTGCATGCCATCTGGATAGAAACCTCTCCGCAACCCCTTCCCAGGCTTCAGACTCCCTGGAGCCACCCATGTCATATAGTTCTGTAACTCCCTGCAAATGATGTCAAACAGGTTTCACAGATCTTTTCACAAACATCTTCCATTTTCCCAAGTACCCAAATTTCTATTATTCACACGCTATTCACACGCTAGTTCCTCCCTCATGGCTCCATAGTCCCCTTTGCTCAACTGTAATACTGACACCTCCAATTTTCTCTTCTCCCTCACAATTTATAAATTAAAACATCATATTATGGTCACTACCTCCTAATAGCTCCTTTACCTCGAGTTCCCTTATCAAATCCGGTTCATTACACAACACTAAATCCAGAATTGCCTTCTCACTGGTGGGCTCCAGTACAAGCTGCACTAAGAATCCATCTCGGAGGCACTCTACAAACTCCCTTTCTTGGGGTCCAGTACCAACCTGATTTTCCCAGTCTACCTGCATGTTGAAATCTCCCATAACAAACGTAGCATCACCTATGCGACATGCCAATTTTAACTCTTGATTCAACTTGCACCCTATATCCAAGCTACTGTTTGGGGGCCTGTAGATAACTCAATTAGAGTATTTTTTCCTTTATCCACATCTACCAAACAGCCATCATCAATATATTTAGTTATATTTTCAGAATTCTCGATTAGATTGGTCAAATGGGATCTCCCACCAACAAATCAGTGTTATCTGAAGAATCTCTGCCTTTCCAAATGCAGATTATTCCTGTCACTCAAAGCTTTTTCTAAGAATTCCTGAACAACTGACCCCAGACTTAGTAGCTAGTTATTGTGTGGCTTATCACAGTTCCCTTCCTGAATAAACTTAGAAACTTAGAAATTTAGAAAATAGGTGCAGTTGTAGGCCATTTGGCCCTTCGAGCCAGTACCGCCATTCAATATAATCATGGCTGATCATTCAAAATCAGTACCCCATTCCTGCTTTTTCCCCATATCCCTTGATTCCTTTAGCACAGGGGTTGGCAACCTACGGCCCCCGGGCCAAATGCGGCCCCTAACCCGAAATCATCCGGCCCGCAGGCGTATTTGTTGTCTTCCAGTTAATTAGCATCTCAGCTGTAGCCAGTAAAGGTTTAAATATCCCTGTCAGTGCCCCAGTAATCATCTCCATGTCCAACAAAGTAGCCTGGGAGGTACACAAAAATGCTGGAGAAACTCAGCGGGTGCAGCAGCATCTATGGAGCGAAGGAAATAGGCAACATTTCGGGCCGAAACCCTTCTTCAGACCAAAGTAGCCTGGGATATTTTTCATCAGTCCTGGGGAATTATCCACCTTTCTGCCCACTAAGATATCTGAGTGTTCTCTAGAAATTCAGTTCACACTTAAAATCTCCAGCCGTAATGAATTATAAATGAGCACAGGTGAGAACAAACAGGCCTGATTCTTTCCCTGGTAACACTTTTGCTCTTAATCTATTTAGCAATCTTCCTGAGATTTTACATGATCTGAGGTGCCACTATTTGTGTCCACAGCTGCCTGTTTCTCCACAATGCAGTGTGCGATGTTTATTTAGTTGTGTCCTCAAGCTGCAGGACTGTGGTTTGTATATTCTCTGTCCTGGTAGTGCAGCTCATAGTGCAGAGTGGTCTGATGGTGACACCTGTGTTTGCATCATGGTGGGATGCAAAGTCCATGCAATGTGGGAATTTAAATGCCTGTACCTGTAACATCCACTGGTGTTTTGTTTGTTGGCCTGTAGTTTCACTGCAAAATCCTACCGGGCAATGGCCCGTGTTGCAAGGGCCTGTGTCCTCACAGTGCAACGGCCCATGTTGTAAAGGTCTATGTCTTCACAGTGCAACGGCCCGTGTTACATAGAAACATAGAAAATAGGTGCAGGAGGAGGCCATTCGGCTCTTGGAGTCAGCACTGCCATTCGTTGTGATCATGGCTGATCGTCCCCGAATAAATAACCCGTGCCTGCCTTGTCCCCATATCCCTTGATTACACTAACCCCTAGAGCTCTATCTAACTCTCTCTTAAATCCATCCAGTGGTTTGGCCTCCACTGCCCTCTGTGGCAGGGAATTCCACAAATTCACAACTCTCTGGGTGAAAAAGTTTTTTCTCACCTCAGTCTTAAATGGCCTCCCCTTTATTCTAAGACTGTGGCCCCTGGTTCTGGACTCGCCCAACATTGGGAACATTTTTCCTGCATCTAGCTTGTCCAGTCCTTTTATAATCTTATATGTTTCTATAAGATCCCCCCTCATCCTTCTAAACTCCAGTGAATGTTAGCCTAGTATTTTTTAATCTTTCTGCATATGACAGTCCCGCCATCCCAGGGATCAATCTTGTGAACCTACGCTGCACTGCCTCAATCACAAGGATGTCCTTCCTCAAATTAGGAGACCAAAACTGTACACAGTACTCCAGATGTGGTCTTACCAGAGCCCAATACAACTGCAGAAGAACCCCTTTACTTCCATACTGAAATCCTCTTGTTATGAAGGCCAACATTCCATTAGCTTTCTTCACTGCCTGCTGTACCTACACGCCAACTGTCAGTGACTGGTGTACAAGGACACCCAGGTCTTGCTGCACCTCCCCCTTACCTAACCTAACCCCATTGAGATAATAATCTGCCCCCTTGTATTTGCCGCCAAAGTGGAAAACCTTACATTTATATATTATACTGCATCTGCCGAAAAGCTTATCCACGACATATTATAGTGAAATTTCGAGATACTGCAGAACTGGAATACGTTATGACTAAAATCAAATATGGTGTACAATTACGGCTGGACAAAGACACTATTAAGATATTCAGGGACTACCCACATGAAATTGTGCAAAAAAGAAATAAATTTGATAAGGTTAAAGATCTTTTAAGAGGGAGAGAAGGGGTCAGATTTGGGGTTTTTTATCCCGCGAAAATGCGTATTTCTTTTAATGGTCTTGAAAAGTCATTTGTTAAGCCTGAAGACGCTTTCAAATATGCCCAAACAATTGTTGAAAAACAGAAATAAAAGGGAGCTTTGGCAGATCCGAATAATTCTCAGCTATGTTTTGTCTGGGGATAGTTACATTGTTATCTCTGGAATGTTGAAGCAAGGACATTTTCTGTTCAAAACGTGTAAACAACTTTATAGCTGGATATGAATTAGAAAATAATTGCTTATTGATTAAAATGTTATAACCAATTGTAAGAACTTATCCTATTAACAACTTTAAAAGTTATGCAGGTTAGATTAGAATACTAACAAAAAAAACAAAAAAATAATGAACTAACATACTAATATGAATTTTTAATAAATTGTAACCTTGTCTATAAGCGGGAGGAGGGGATGAGAAACGAGCTCCTGGCTTATGTCCAGGAGCACGTCTCGTTAACCCCTTCAACCAACAGCTGATTCTTATTGAAATCAAAAATATTGGTTTAATAATTAAACTCTGATATATATATATGTTATAAGGAAATATCAGGGTAAAATTGTATTATATATCTGAATGTGAGGCCTCGTTTTAATATTTTAATATGTTATGATTAACTAAGAGAGCGGAGCGAGTTGAGCAACAACGCAATGGAAGTCAAAATAAGGTTTTTTCCCACCTACAGGTGGGTCACTCGCTACAGTGCCGACTATAGACACTGTAGCCTCACTTTTTTAGTTTTTTTTTTATCACATCAAATCACTTGTTTGTGTTTTGTGTTTAGTGATAAGAATAATATGGACATACCAACAAAAGTTAATAATTCAAAAACTCCCCCAATACCTAAAGACCTGGGATATGGACGCACCACAAGATTCAAAGGTACTATAATTATTCAAAATGCATGACACCACACAAAAGAACCTAGGAGGAATCTCATTTTGTAGTTGGAATATAAGAGGTATTAACGAACCTATCAAAAGGGGTAAGATATTAGCTCAGCTAAAAATGTATAATTCTGACATTACCTTCCTACAAGAAACACACCTAAAACCTCAGGACCAAGTTAGGCTGAGGGCGAAATGGATAGGTCAAACATACCACTCTTCATTCACTTCAAAATCTAGAGGCACGTCAATTATCATAAGAAAAGGTATACCATTTAAAGCAAAGAATATTATAACAGATATAGAAGGGAGATACCTAATAGTTAATGGAGAAATCCATGACACTCCACTTACTTTGGTAAATATATATGCCCCTAACTTTGATAACCCCCACTTTTTCAATAAAATCTTCAATATAATTGCAGAGTCAAACTATCAAAATGTTATAATAGGCGGAGACTTTAACTGTGTTTTAGATCCGTACTTAGATAAATCAAGTCAAAAACAGAGAGGGAATATGAAATCGAAAACTGGGGAACTCCTCAATACCTACATAAATAACACTAATATAGCAGATGTTTGGAGAATTGCGAATCCAACTGGCAGGGAATATTCGTTTTACTCAATGGTACATAAGACATACTCACGTATAGACTACTTTCTGCTGGATACAAAATTAATTCCCCAAACATCTAATGCAATATATCATACAAATTCAATTTCAGACCATTCTCCACTAACTTTCTTTTTAAAACTGGAAGGATTGTCTAAGAATAATTCATTCTGGAGATTTAACTCTCAAATTTTAAAAGATCCACAAGCGAGTATATATTTAAAAGAACAAATGGAGGTCTTTTTTCAAACAAATGATACTTCAGATATATCGCCTACTTTACTTTGGGAATCTTTTAAAGCATACATTAGGGGTATTATAATTTCATATCAAGCTTTTCAAAATAAAAAGAATAAGAATGAACAAAGACAGTTAGAAGAACTTATTAGACAAATGGATATAGATAATGCTAAAGATCCATCAATAGATAAACATAATAAAATAATAATTTTAAAATTTAAATTAAATAAATTATTATCTGCCAAACTTATAAGACTTTTTCAAATTACAAAACAAGAGCACTTTGAATTTGGGGATAAACCGCATAAACTTTTGGCTCGCCAGCTAAAAAAACGAGAAAAGGAACATACTATACCAAAGATCAAATCAGATAAAGGGGAATTATTAACAACACCGAAGGATATTAATAAAAGATTTGCGCAATTTTACGAGAATTTGTATACATCTAAAACGATAATTGATTCCAATAATATCACAAAGTTCTTGGATACCTGTAATCTTCCAAAGTTAGAGCTGAAGGAACAAGAGGAACTGGGTGCACAAATCTCAATTAAGGAATTAGAAGATACAATAAACTCACTAAAAAATGGAAAAACACCAGGCCCTGATGGATTTACTAATGAATTTTATAAAAGCTTTTATGATAAAATAATACCAAGATTACAAAAAATGTACCAATACGCTTTTAAAAAACGAATACTACCTGATACATTAGCGGAATCAACGATTACATTAATACCTAAGAAAAATAAGGATTTAGAAGAACCTGGCTCATATAGAGCTATAGCATTGTTAAACACAGATCAAAAAATATTAGCGAAAACATTAGCCAGAAGATTAAGTAAATACATTAGTAAATTAATAAACCCAGATCAGACAGGGTTTATCCCTAAGAGATACTCTTCTAATAATATGAGACGTCTACTCAACATAATGCACTCACACAAATCTGAAGATCAAGAATTATCAATTATTTCGCTGGATGCTGAAAAAGCATTTGATCAAGTAGAATGGAATTATATGGATAAAGTATTACAAAAATTTCAACTGGGAGAGAATTTTATTTTATGGATTAAGTTACTATATAACAAACCTACAGCTAGAATACTTACTAATAACATATTATCCTCGAAATTTCAACTATCAAGGGGAAATAGACAAGGATGCTCATTATCACCACAGCTGTTTGCTCTCATTATTGAACCGCTAGCAGAAAAAATTAGAATACACCCTGATATTCATGGATATAATACTAAAGACTCATATAATAAAATATCTTTATACGTGGATGATATATTATTGTATATTACAAAACCTCAAATCACTATACCAAATATATTAAATTTAATTGAAGACTTCGGATCTTTTTCTGGATATAGAATAAATTGGAATAAAAGTGAAATTATGTCAATAAAACCGAAAGATTCAACACATCTTTTAAAATTCCCTTTTAAAATAGCTACAGAAAAATTTAAATATTTGGGAATCGAAATTACCAGAACATATCAAGGTATGCTCAGGGCAAATTTTGACCCCCTACTTAATAAACTGAATACATTAATTAAATTCTGGAAAACGCTTCCGATGTCTTTAATAGGCCGAATAAACGCAATAAAAATGATCTTTTTACCACAAATTTTATACCTATTTCAATCAATTCCTATATACTTACCTAAGAAGTTTTTTAAAAAACTCGACTCAGATATCACTAATTTTATATGGGACTATAAATCACATAGAATACAAAAAACCCATCTGAATAAATCTAAAGTATTGGGGGGTCTAGCACTACCTAATTTTATGTATTATTATTGGTCAGTAAATATTAAAAACATGATTCAACTGATGGATAACTCCGCCCAGCAAGTAGACTGGATTGTAATGGAGAAAGAGGATTGCTCCTCTAGAAACATTGGAGCGATCCTCCTCTCTCCAATGAAATTGAATAACATAAACTATAATAAGAACCCAATTATTCATAGTACAATCCGTATTTGGAAACAAATAAAACAAAATTTAAAATTAAGAAACTTATCACTTTTATTACCTATAGTCAATAACCCTTCGTTTAGTCCTTCTATTATAGATAAAGCTTATACACAATGGGATAGACTAGGAATTAAAACGCTTGGTGACTTGTATGAAACTGGAAAATTACTTTCATTTCAACAATTACAAATAAAATATAAACTCGGAAATAATTTTAAATACTTTCAAATATGCGACTATTTGAAAAAATATATAAAAGATCATCATAATAACCCAGCAGATGTACTGGACGAGGCAATGCAGATAAAAGCGGAATCAGCAAACTTAATATTATATTTGTACAATATTATCTTAAATGCACAAATACCATCTACGGAGGGTATCAGAAGAGACTGGGAACAAGAGTTAGCTATTAAAATTTCAAAGGAAAGTTGGAATGAATACTTATTAAAAGTGCATAAATGCTCGATTAATGTAAGACACACTTTAATACAATTTAAAATTTTACATAGATTATATTATTCGAAAACTAAAATTCATAAAATTTTCCCAAACGTATCATCTATTTGTGATAAATGTCAATCCCAAGAAGCAACTATAGCGCACTCATTTGTCTTCTGTACAAAAATTCAAAAATTTTGGAATGAAATTTTTGAAATCTTTACAAAGTTATTTAAAACAAGACTGATACCCAAAGCAGAATGGATTATCTTCGGAATAACGGAAGATGATCCAGAACTAAATGTGTTTCAAAAGAAATTAATGGATTATGGGTTAATAACTGGAAAAAAGCTAATTCTAAAATTTTGGAAGAAGGCTCCAATACCAACTATAAATATGTGGATTTCAAATATGTTTGAAACATTACACCTTGAAGAGATAAGACTCCTCCTAGCAGGTAAACCAGATCACTTCCACCTGACGTGGTCTGCATTTATAGAATTATTACAAACATAGGGTGCAAAAGTATTTAAAAAAAAAAAAAAAAATTGAGGTCGGGTAAGGGGGGATGATAGTTGAAGAGTTGGTATGTCCTATTTACGTGATGCTCAAAAAAAAAAACATTTGTTTCTCTTTTTTTCTCTTTCTCTTTTCTTTTCTTAGGGCCTATTTCTTAACTCTTTTTCTTTTTGTTTTTAATTTCGCTCTTATAGGGTCTTCGTCCTTTTTTGTTGTTACATTTTCTACACTTTTCTACACTTGCACTTTTTCCTTCACTTTCTTCTCTCTTTCAATCTTTTCTTTCTCTAGTGTAAAAAAATAAATAAAGGGAGTACATTAATTGTAAGAAGATATAAATGACGAGTATTAATGTATGTGGTTGTAATGTAATGTACTTCTAATAAATAAAAATTAAAAAAAAAAAAAAAAAAAAAAAAAATACTGCATCTGCCACGCATCTGCCCACTCACTCAACCTGTCCACATCACACTGCAACCTCCTAACATCTTCTTTACAGTTCACACTGTCACCCAGTTTTGTGTCATCCGTGAACTTGCTAGTGTTGCTCCTAATTCCCTCTTCCAAATCATTAATATATATGGTAAACAGTTGCGGCCCCAAAACCGAGCCTTGCGGCACTCCACTCGCCACTGCCTGCCATTCTGAAAAGGACACGTTCACTCCTACTCTTTGCTCCCTGCTGCCAACCAATTTTCTATCCATGTCAACACCCTACGACTAATACCATGTGCTCTAATTTTAGTCACCAGTCTCCCGTGCGGGACCTTATCAAAGGCTTTCTGAAAGTCTAGATACACTTCCTTCACTGGATCCCCTTCATCCATTTTACTTGTCACATCCTCAAAAAATTCCAGAAGATTAGTCAAGCATGATTTCCCTTTCATAAATCCATGTTGACATGGGCTAATCCTTTTACTGCTATCTAAATGCCCCATTATTACCTCTTTAATAATTGACTCCAGCATCTTTCCCACCACCGAAGTCAGGCTAACTGGTCTGTAATTCCCCATTTTCTCTCTCGCTTCTTTCTTGAAAAGTGGGATAACATTAGCTATCCTCCAATCCACAGGAACTGATCCTGAATCTATTGAACATTAGAAAATGATCACCAATGCGTCCACTACTTTTAGAGCCACCTCCCTGAGGACCCTGGGATGCAGACCATCTGGCCCAGGGGATTTATCATCCTTCAGTCCCATTAGCCTACCCAATACTATTTCTCGCCTAATGAAAATTTCTTTCAGTTCCTCTACCCCATAGATCCTCTGTCCTCCAGTACACCTGGGAGATTGTTTGTGTCTTCCTTAGTGAAGACAGATCCGAAGTACCTGTTCAACTCTTCTGCCATTTCCTTGTTGCCCATAATAATTTCACCTGTGTCTGCCTTCAAGGGACCCACATTTGACTTTGCTGCTCTTTTCCCTTAACATATCTAAAGAAGCTTTTACTGTCCTTCTTTATATTCCTGGCCAGCTTCCCCTCGTACTTCATCTTTTCAGCCTGTATTGCCCGTTTTGTTTCCTTCTGTTGTCCTATGAAAGTTTCCCAATCTATATTTCTCATTTCTTGTAAAGGCCTGTGTCCTCGAGAGTCAAGTCAAGAGTGTTTTATTGTCAGATACTGTATCCTGAAACAGAACAATGAAATTATTTCTTGCAGCAGCAAAACAGATATGTAAACATTGTTCTCTGCAAATGGCATAATAACCAACAACTGTGAAATTCAGTAGTTAAAAAGAACAAACAATAATAGTGCAAAGACAAAAATAATTGCCCAAATCTATTTAGCTATGGACCTTAGTTGGAGTTTGTAGTGTTTAATAGCCAGATAATGTTGGGAAGAAGCTGTTCCTAAACCTGGATGTTAGTTTTCAGGCACCAAAACCACCTTCCCAATGACATTGGTGAAATGAGTGCATGGCAAGGTTGATGTTGGTCTCTGATGATGTTGGTTGCCTTCTTGAGCCTGCTACTCCAGGAGGTCACTTTGACGGTGGGGAGGTCAATACCCGTGATGGACTGGGCAGTGAGTAAGAAGGGACTACAGATGCTGGTTTAAACCGAAGATAGACACAAAAAGCTGGAGTAATTCGGCAGGACAGGCAGCATCTTTGGAGAGAAGGAATGGGTGACGTTTCGAATCGAGACCCTTCTTCAGACTGGTTTGAGATAAGGGAAATGAAGAAATATAGATGCTGATGTGGAGAGATAAAGAATAATGAATGAAAGATATGCAAAAAGGTAATGACAGTAAAGGGAACATGGTTAGCTGTTTGTGGGGTGAAAATTAGAATATAGTGCGACTTGGGTGGGTGAGGGATGGCGAGAGAGGGGGAATGCCGGGGCTACCGGAAGTGAAATAAATCAATATTCAAACCACTGGGCGGTAAGCTGTTGAGATGCTGTTCCTCCAATTTGCGTTTAGCCTCACTCTGACAATGGAGGAGACCTAGGACAGAAAGGTCTGTGCAGGAATGGGAAGGAGTATTAAAGAGTCCAGCAACTGGGTGATCAGGTAGGTTCAGAGGGGCTGGTTGGAATTACAGAGACATGGCTCCTGGGAGACCAAAGCTGGGAGTTAAACATGCAGGGGTATTCAATATTCAGGAAGGATAGACAGAAAGGAAGAGGACGTGGCGTGGTATTGCTGGTTAAAGAGGAGATTAATACACTAGCAAGGAGAGACATTAGCTTGGATGCTGTAGAATCGGTATGGGTAGAACTGCAAAGTAGCCAAGGGCAGAAAATGCTTGTTGGAGTTGTATACAGACCACCAAACAGCAGTATGGAGGTTGGGGATAGCATCAAGCAGTAAATTAGGTATACGTGTAGTAAAGATACAGCAGTTATCATGGGTGACTTCAATCTACATATAGATTGTGCCAACAAATTGGTAAATGTGCTGAGGAGGATTTCCTGGAATGTATACAGGATGGTTTTTGTAAGCCCTATGTAGAGGAACCGACTAGATGATTGGCCATCCTGGTCTGGGTATTGTGTAATGAGGAAGGATTAGTTAGTGATCTTGTTGTGCAAAGCCCCTTGGGCAGGGATGGGGAACCTGCGGCCTTCTAAATCCAAATTTTGTAGAACAAATCCTTTTATTTTTATTCATATGTTTTTGTTCGGCTTTTATTATTTTTATTTTAATCTTAAAATGAATGTATTTAAAATACCAAAGAGTAAAAGTAGATTTAACAAAATAATCCTCCCCGACTGAAGGCCACAACTAAAACATTAGTAAGTCATGAGGGCTATTTTAACACCTGTTATGCTCATGATTTAGTTCTAATGCGACTCTACAATGTACGTTAACCTCCCTGCCTGACTGGAGCCATCACCGCCTGAGGCTGGTTGACGAGAGGGAAAATGCCGGGGAAAGTCCGCTGGCCGTCCAGTCTTTAGTATTATCAACTTTTGATAGCGGTGCACGTGGCTTTCCGTTTGAAGTTGAATTTGAGAATAGTTAAACTGCGTATTTGTTTGACTATTTTTTTTCTGTCTGCTTAACAGCCCATCATGTCAAAGAAATCCAAGAGAACGCTGAAGGAAGAAAATAATAGTTTTTCATGAGGATTCGGAACTGCAAAGACCCGGAAATAATGCTACTGAAGCAACTTATAAAGTAGCTTATATATTCGGAAAATAAAGGGAAGCTCTTTAGCGATGTAGAAATCGTAAAAGAATGCATTGTCAAAGTTGAAGGATGCTTAGGCCCCGATAAGGTTTCAAAGTAAAAACAACTGCCCCTTTCAAGGAGAACGATAACTGATCGGCAGCATGAATTAGCCCTCAACCTAACAGAACAACTTCACACAATACTCCAAAAGGAAAATATATTATTCAATCGCTTTGGATGAATCAACTGATACTACTGGTTTTATACTTCATTCGAGCCATAACAGAAGATTTTCTTTGCTTTGAAGAGTTACTCGCTTTGGGCACTCTTACGGATAGAACACGAGGAATAGATTTCTTCAACAACTTTCAAGATAAATGTCGTGAAGTTGGACTGGATTTGGTTAATTTAGTGAGTGTATGTACAGACGGTGCACCTTCCATGACAGGAAAACGTGAAGGGTTTATTGCACAGATAAAAAAGATATTATCAGATCCAGATGCTCTCATTTCTTTTCATTGTATCTTACATCAGCAAAGTCTCTGCTAAATCTACTATTTTAAGTGACACTTTGGAACAAGTTATAAGTATTGTTAACTATATTCGTGCAAATGCAACACGGCATCGTCAATTCCGTAATATGCTAAAGTTGGATGATGAGGCATTCAGTGTGGATTTGCCGCATCATTGTAAAGTGCGTTTTCTATCGCAGGGACAGGTGTTAGCAACATTTTTATCTTTGAGAGAACAGATTGATAAATTTCATGAAGAACAGAATCAGCAATGTGAATTATTGAAAGAAGATTTCTATAGAAATACTGCATTTCTGTGTGATATCATGTCAAAGCAAAATGACGAATGTTTCTTTGCAATGTAAAACTAAGTCTATATATGATATGTGGCAAAAGATCCAAGCATTTGGAAAAAATGCTATATTTTTTCAAAACACTTCTTCTTCAAAATGAAATTTCGGATGAACATTTCCCCCAGTTAGCGAAGGTCATTGATGAACAGGAGTATTCATGCGAATCATGTGAAGAATACGCAGCTGTTATAGACTTATTAATTAAAGAATACAATGAAAGGTTCACTGACTTTGAGAATCATGACATCACACTCAAATTAGCATTTCAACCTCACCTAGTTAATCTCCATGGTTCCTAAAGAACTACAGATGGAATTAAGATGACATTTTAAAGTCCTTATTTGACGCTAAGAAAGATTCGATTGAAATATGGAAAAATGCAATAGAATACCCACGTCTTTGGCAACATGCACGAAAAATGCTTTCTTGCTTTTCAACCACTTATTGCTACGAATCTACATTCTCCTACCTAACCCAAATCAAGACGCCCTTAAGGTCACAAATGATGGATACCCATCTAGAAGGTCAGCTGAAACTGCGTCCCTCCATGTTGGAAACTAATATTCAAATGCTTTCCCACAAAAAGCAGTCACAACTAAGTCATTAAAAGGTTCACTGTATGTTTTCAATAGAGAGTTAGATTTAGCTCTTAGGGCTGAAGGAATCAAGGGATATGGACGAAAAAGCTGGAACGGGATACTGATTTTAGATGCTCAGCCGTGATCATAATGAATGGTGGTGCTGGCTCGAAGGGCCGAATGGCCTAGTCCTGCACCTTTTTCTATGATTCTCACTTTAGGTAGCCCTGGCATTCTCTCTCTCTATCCCTCCCCCACCCTAGCTTCTCATTTTCACCCGTCAAACAGCTAATAATGGCCTGTTTCTTTCATCATCGTTTCTAATTTGCATTGTTCTTTATCTTTCCATATCACTTTCTATATCTCTTGTTTCCCTTCTCTCTAACCAGCCTGAAGAAGGATCTTGACCCGAAACGTCACCCATTCCTTCTCTCCAGAGATGCTGCTGTGCCACTGAGTTACTCCAGTTTTTTATGTCTATGGACTGGGCAATGTTCATCCAGTTGTGAAATCATCTTTGATTCTGGTCTTTCAAGTTGCAACCAGTCAATATGTTCTCCACTGTACACCTGTAGAAGTTAAATAACATATTTGTTGGCATACTGAATTTCCCCAATCTTAGCAGTAGAAACATTGATGCACTTTATTTGCGATTGCATCAATGTGCTGGGGCCAGGACAGATCTTCAGAAATATGCATGCCCAGGAATTTGATACAGTTGCATATGGATGTGCAGCGACCCAGTTCCCTGAGCTTGGTAACCAGTTTGGAGGGGATGATGGTACTTTAGCCATGCTAAAGTCTGACACCAATCTGTTCTCTAAAGGACTGTGGTTGGTTTCCCTTTGTCTTTCTCCCTGCTGTCAGTGCTGGAGCTGTACTGGGCAGTCTCCATGCAGTTCTGAGGTGGTTTGTGCAGTGTTTTAGATTAGCTGGTGCAAATCTCTCAGACCACAGGCTGTGTGGTCTGTACTGGGCTGTGACTTCACTGTGTAGTGCAGGGGGTGTTCCTGTCTTTATCTGTACACGAGGGGTTGGTGGTGGAAATCTGTTGCCCCACAGGGCAGTGTGAGGTCCATGTCATTACATTATAGTGCGGTGTGATGGTCAAATAGTGTGTTTTCCAGGCCTGTCTCCATCGCTCCAAAACCTTCCGGTCCTTGTATTTGTCCAAATGTCATAATTGTATCCACTCCTATAGATTCTTCTGGAACTCATTCCAGATGTGGACGACACTCTGAATAAAAGTGTTCTCTTTGAGGTTTCTCTTAAATTTATACCATCTCACCTTCATCGTGTGCCTTCTTTTTTATGAATCCTGTACCCTGGGGAAAAAACTGTGTTTATTAAGTTTATCCTGCCCCTCAGTTTCTTGTACATATCAAAAGGTCACTGTTTAGCCTTCAATGCTGCAAAGTAGCTATGTTACAATACTTACCTTCAGCGGCGCTGTAATTCTGCCATTGCCCGTGTGTGCGATTTTGGCGCCATTAAGGGGGGGGGCGGGGTTAAAACGCGGGTTTCTCCTACCTTGTCCTGTATTATATTTCGTTGGAGTGCAACCTTTTGCTGAAAAATCGTTCCTACGGGCGTTTTGTGTATTTTTTATTTTTATTAAATCGACAATGTCAGCGCTGGAGTTATTTTAAAATCAGCTTCTGAAGCCGTCAACGCCGACATTGGGGACGGATTTCACACACGGGACAGGTAAACGAAAGTAGTTTATTTTAATGTATAAAAGTGCTTCTTAAGAAGCCTTTAATTCATATTTCTTAATGCGAAATGATGATTTTTTCCCCAGAATTTTTCATGCCGATACGGGGTTAAATTCACCGCAAATCAATGTTCCAAAAGATCGCGTTCCAGAAAACCTCACTCGCAAAATGATTTAAATGGCCATTAATTTACAGGTTTGAACATTCAATTCCTTCCATTTGGCCTGTAAATTCATGACAATGAGATTTAAAAATTATGTTATATTGTGAATTCTTGTGTGAATGTTATTTGGACACTTAGGCTATTAAAAAATGTTAATCTATTCTTAAGAAATTGATAGATGTTTAGATCTAGTAATTGAATTTTGTAATTAGCTACAATTAGGTAACTAACTAATTATATGTTTTAATTTCATGTCATCTAAGTAAGATTGTTTCATATTTGGACACTTAGGCTATTAAAAAATGTTAATCTATTCTTAACAGGTGCAGCAGGCAGTGAAGAAAGCAAATGGTATGTTAGCATTCATAGCAAAAGGATTTGAGTATAGGAGCAGGGAGGTTCTACTGCAGTTGTACAGGGTCTTGGTGAGACCACACCTGGAGTATTGCATACAGTTTTGGTATCCAAATCTGAGGAAAGACATTATTGCCATAGAGGGAGTGAAGAGAAGGTTCACCAGACTGATTCCTGGGATGTCAGGACTTTCATATGAAGAAAGACTATATAGACTCGGCTTGTACTCGCTAGAATTTATGAGATTGAGGGGGGATCTTATAGAAACTTACAAAATTCTCAAGGGGTTGGACAGGTTAGATGCAGGAAGATTGTTCTCGATGTTGGGGAAGTCCAGGACAAGGGGTCACAGCTTAAGGATAGAGGGGAAATCCTTTAGAACTGAGATGAGAAAAACTTTTTTCACACAGAGAGTGGTGAATCTCTGGAACTCTCTGCCACAGAAGGTAGTTGAGGCCAGTTCATTGGCTATATTTAAGAGGGAGTTAGATGTGGCCCTTGTTGCTAAAGGGATCAGGGGGTATGGAGAGAAGGCAGGTACGGCATACTGGGTTGGATGATCAGCCATGATCATATTGAATGGCCGAATGGCCTACTCCTGCACCTATTTTCTATGTTTCTATGTTAAGTGTTGATTCAGGCAGATATTAACACTGACGTGTATACATCTTATTCCACTAGTGCAGCAGCAAGGTCGGCGGCCAGGGCGATGGATGTTCCCATCAATCATATTCTTACAGGCGGCGGGTGGTCAAATGAATTGAGTTTTCAACAAATTTTACCATTGGCCGATTGCCGATGGGGGGCTGTTTGCAAATTCAGTATTAAGTTCTGTTTAGTTTCCCCTGGGCTAGAGGGGTTACTGTTTGTTTTGATTATTCAAATCAATTGTTACTGCATGATATTCAAATTTCATGTTTGACACATTATTGGTTGTTTCTCATCCGAAGTCAATCAATGCAGTGAGAAGCCGGGATTTGAATCTGCGGCATAAAATCACAGAGCTTTGAACTCTTCACGGAATCACTGTCGTGACTCCGAAGTAAAATAGTAAGATTAAATGAGAACTTACCAGTTTGAAGTTTGATCTTTATTTTATGAGGAGTTACGTTGGTGATTACGTGCCCACCACGCCCAACCCTCTCACTCATTAAAGGTCATATGGTAGTTCTCATGTTGCTGATCTTACTATGTTACTTCAAATATTCTGTTATTTGTGATTTCATACCGCTGCTTTGAAGATTGATGCGCGTGCGCTCTGGCGGGACTTCTTCACGTAATCACCAACGTAACTCCTCATAAAATAAAGATCAAACTTCAAACTGGTAAGTTCTCGTTTAATCTTACTATTATACTTAACAACTAAGTTCAGGTAGACAGTAACATAGATAAGGTAGAGCCAGTGGATGTAGTGTACCTGGACTTTCAGAAAGCATTTGATAAGGTCCCACACAGTAGATTAGTGGGCAAAATCAGAGCACATGGTATTGGGGGTAGGGTATTCACATGGATAGAAAATTGGTTGGCAGACAGGCAACAATGAGTAGGAATTAACGGTTCCCTTTCAGAATGGCATGTAGTGACTAGTGGGGTGCCACAAGGCTGGGACCGCAGCTATTCACAATATATATTAATGATTTAGATGGAGGAATTAAAAGTAACATTAGCAAATTTGCAGATGACACAAAGCTGGATGGCAGTGTGAACTGTGAAGAGGATGCTATGAGGATGCAGGGTGACTTGGATAGGTTAGGTGAGTGGGAAGATGCATGGCAGATGCAGTATAATGTGGATAAATGTGAGGTTATCTTTAGTCGCAAAAATAAGAGGCAGATTATCATCTGAATGGCACGTTGACACAAAATGCTGGAGTAACTCAGCGGGTCAGGCAGCATCTCTGGAGCAAAGGAATGGGTGACGTTTTTGGTCAAGACCCTTTTTCTGTATGGTGTCAGATTAGGAAAAGGGGAAGTGCAACGAGACCTGGGTGTACTTGTACATCAGTTTCTGAAAGAGAGCATGCAAGAAACAGCAGGCAGTGAAGAAAACTAATGGCATGTTGGCCTTCATAATGATAGGTTTGAGTATTGGAGCAAAGAGGTCCTTCTGCAGTTGTACAGGGCCCTGGTGAGACCACACCTAGAGTATTGTGTGCAGTTTTGGTCTCCAGATTTGAGGAAGGACATTCTTGTTATTGAAGGTGTGCAACGCAGGTTCACGAGGTTAATTCCCAGGCAGGCAGAAATGTCATATGATGAAAGAATGGAACGACTGGGCTTGTATCCACTGGAATTTAGAAGGATGAGAGGGGATCTTATAGAACCATAACATTATTAAGGGATTGGACACGCCAGATGCAGGAAACATGTTCCCGATGTTGGAGGAGTCCAGAACCAAGGGCCACAGTTTAAGAATACGGCGTAGGCCATTTCGAACTGAGATGAGGAAAAACGTTTTCACCCAGAGTGTTGTGAATTTGTGGAATTATCTGCCTCAGAAAGCAGTGGCCAACTCATTGGATGCATTCAAAAGAGTGTTAGATAGAGCTCTTAGGGCTAGTGGAATCAAGGAATATGGGGAGAAGGCAGGAATGGGGTACTAATTGTGGATGATCACATTGAATGGCTCGAAGGGCTGAATGGCCTACTCCTGCACCTATTTTCTATGTATCTATGTAAAATGCTGGAATAACTCAACGGAACAGGCAACATCTCTGGAGAGAAGGAATGATTTCAGGTCGAGACCCTTCATACTGATGTCGGGGATGAGTGGGACAGAGATAGAATGCAGTCGGAGACTGCAAGACTGGTGGGAGAACTGGGAAGGGAGAGGGGATGGAGAGAGAGGGAAAGCAAGGGCTATTTGAAGCTACAGAAATCAATGTTCATACCGCTGGGGTGTAAGCTACCCAAGTGAATTATGAGGTGCTGTTCCTCCAATTTGCACTGGGCCTCACTCTGACAATGGAGGAGGCCCAGGACAGAAAGGTCAGATTGGGAATGGGAGGGGAATGGCGTGAATTCACAGCTTTATCCTGCGCTACTTAATCCAAGGGTGAGCGGACAGACGGACGAAAGCAATGATCATAGAGTGGAATAGATGACATTTTGGGTCGAGACCCTTCTTCAGACTGAGTCAGGAGAAAGAGGAACAAGAGTTATAGATGGTACTAAGGACAAATGAATGGAAGATATGCCTATATCTCCTGTTTCCCTTTCCCTTGACTGTCAGTCTGAAGAAGGGTCTCGACCTGAAACGTCATCTATTCCACTCTATGATCATTGCTTTCGTCTATCTGAGAGAGAGTGATGCAAGAAAGCAGCTATGACATATAATCAGGCAGGTGCCGTCAGGGTAGGCAAGGTAGGCACTGCCTACCCTGACTAAAATTATGAAATGGTAATTATTAAATAGAAATAGTAAAGGCATGGGAGAATTATGTCTATCTAAGAGATGGATCTCTTAGGTAAGCATAATTCTCCGTGCCTTTCAACCGCAGCACTTGCAACACGCGAAGGTCTGTGCAGCCCAGGTGCTGTCAGCGCTGCTTCAAGCTGTCAATGACAAGCGGGGCTGAAGGCAGCTGAAATTCTGCCTTTGCAGTACTGCGCATGCGCAGCATCATACTGCGCATGCACAGCGCAAGTTTCTTGGTGGGTTTTTCAAATATGGATTGTCATTATTTTAAGAGTATCTTAGGGAACAAAGAGAGAAGAATGGAGTTTGTGTACCAATAACGTGGTAAGTACATTTCTTGATGCTTTATGTTTTTAAATACCGTATTTCCCGGGGTGGGGGGCAGAGCTCCTTTCACAGCGTTTGAGGAGTCTGGCCTGGGGTAAAGTTGCGGGGAGGACAGGAGCGTTGTGAAGGAGGGGATCGGGGCCAGTAACCCACTTGCTACGCTCCGGGCTCGGAGCCACCGCATTGTGGCCAGGGTGTGAATTAGCTCGGGTGGCAGCGCGTGGCCGTCGGGTCCGGACAGCCCCTTCTGCTGGTCCCCACTCACCTCGGGCAGTGCTCTCCGTCTGAAAATCTCTGTCCTGCCGCTCACCGGCCTCAACTCATGTCAGCTGCTTCCCGCAAATCCTTAAATTCCGACTGCGCAATCGAGGGACCAATTAAGGGTACTCGGCTGTGGGAATTTAAGGATTTGCGGGAAGCGGCTGACATGAGCGAAGCCGACGAGCGGCAGGTGAGAGGTGTTCAGATGGAGAGCACTGCCAGAGGTGAGTGGGCTGTCAGAAGGCGCTGAAGTGGCAGCCGGTTCTGCTGACGGGTCCCGGCAGCCACCCGAGCTGCTTCCCTTCCCGGAAGTGGCGGCCAGTTCTGCTCTCCGTGCCCGGATCGCTGCGGAAGCTGTGAGTTACTGACATGATCTCCGACCCCCTCCTTCTCAACACTCCTGCCCTCCCCGCATCTTCAACCCCTGGGACAGACTCTGCACACGCTGTGAAAGGACCTCTCCCTCCAATTGGTCACTTGAATTAGTATTGTCATTCAATAAGATGACAACTGATTCAAGTTGGCCCGTTTTTCCCACCATCTCTCCATTTGCTTTCATCCTCCATCCCCCACCCATTCAGTAATTAAAAAATGAAGGAGATTTAGAAGCCTTGGGCAAATTGAATTGTTACTTTAAAAAAAAAAAATTTTTACAGAGGGAACAATCTGCGCATGCGCGGTTTAAGATTTTTTTTTTAAGCCGACTGATTGCCTACCTTGAGTAATTACTCACGGCACATGCTTGCATATAATATACATTACACTATATTATTAATACACAATAAACAAGTTATGCATTCTTGTACTTACATTAGCAATGTTACAAAATTTTGAGATTTTAAAAATCAAGTCTATATGAACCTGGGTCTTAAGGATCCTTATCCGTTTTTGGTATAAGTATGATTGTAGATTCATTTAGAGTTTCTGGGAGTTTCTGTTGAGTGTAAACGTATTTGTACAGTGTCTGTAGGCATGGAGAAATCAGATCATAAATTTTTTAATAAAATTCAGAGCTTAGACCATCAGGACCTGCGGCTGACTCGGACCGGTCCTGTTACTTCTATCCAAATGTGCGGCTCTCTCCCGCCTTTCTTAAAAAATGGGATAACATTAGCTACCCTCCAATCCACAGGAACTGATCCTGAGTCTATAGAACATTGGAAAATTATCACCAATGCATCCACGATTTCTAGAGCCACTTCCTTAAGTACCCTGGGATGCAGACCATCAGGCCCTGGGGATTTATCAGCCTTCAGTCCCATCAGTCTATCCAACATCATTTCCTGCCTAATGTGGATTTCCTTCAGTTCCTCCGTCACCCCAGATCCTCTGGTCACTACTACATCAGGAAGATTGCTTGTGTCCTCCTTAGTGAAGACTGATCCAAAGTACCTGTTCAACTCATCTGCCATTTCCTTGTTCCCCATAATAAATTCACCTTTTTCGATCTTAAAGGGTCCAACTTTGGTCTTAACTATTTTTTTCCTCTTCACATACCTAAAGAAGCTTTTACTATCCTGCTTTATATTCTTGGCTAGCTCACCTTCGTAACTCATCTTTTCCCCCCGAATTGTCTTTTTGGTTATCTTCTGTTGTTCTTTAAACATTACCCAATCCTCTTGCTTCCCGCTCACCTTTGCTATGTTGTACTTCTTCGCTTTAATTTTTATACTGTCCCTGACGTCCCTTGTCAGCCATGGTCGTCCTGTTCTCCCCTTGGAATCTTTCTTCCTCCTTGGAATGAATTGACCCTGCACCTTCTGTATTATTCCTAGAAACACCTGCCATTTTTGTTTCAATGTCATCCTTGCTAGTGTATCTTTCGAGTCAACTTTGGCCAGCTCCTCCCTCTTGGCCCCATAGTCCCCTTTATTCAACTGCAACACTGACACCTCCGATCAACTCTTCTCCCTCTCCAATTGTAGATTAAACCTGACCATTTTATGGTCACTGCCTCCTAATGGCCCATCAACCTTTATCAAATCCAGTTCATTACAAAACACTAAATCCAGAATTGCCTTCTCCCTGGTAGGCTCCAATACAAGCTGTTCAAAGAATCCATCACAAAGGCACTCTACAAAGTCCCTTTCTTGGGGTCCAGTCCCAACCTGATTTTCCCAGTCTACCTGCATGTTGAAATCTCCCATAACAACCACAGCATTACTTTTACTACATGCCAATTTTAACTCCTGATTCAACTTGTGCCCTATGTCCAGGCTACTGTTTGGGGGCCTGTAGATTAGTCCCATTAGGGTATTTTTACCCTTACAATTCCTTAGTTCTATCCATACTGACTCCACATCTCCTGTTTCAATGTCACCCCTTGCAAGGGACTGAATTTCATTCCTCACCAACAGGGCAACCCCACCCCCTCTGCCCACCTGTCTGTCTTTTCGATAGGAGGTTTACCCTTGAATATTCAGTTCCCTGCCCTGGCCCTCTTGCAGCCATGTCTCAGTAATTCCCACAACATCATACTTGCCAGTTTCTAACTGAGCCTCAAGCTCGTCCACTTTTTTCCTTATACTTCGCGCATTCATATACAGCACTTTGACCTCCGTATTCACTTCCCCCCTCGCAATTGGCCCTGACCTTACTCTGTTGTCCATTCTCAAGCTTTCCTTCCCATTAATTCGAGAATCTTTTGTAATTTTTCCTGTAGCTACTTCCTCTTCATCTCCATCTTTCTACTCCCAATTTGTCAATTCCTCTGCCCCACTATTTAGTTTAAACCCTCACGTGTAGCCCTAGCAAACCTGCCTGCAAGAATGTCAGTCACCCTCCAGTTAAGGTGTAACCCGTGCCTTTTGTACCTACCCCAGAAGAGATCCCAGTCGTCTGTAAATCTAAATCCTTGCTCCCTGCACCAGCCCCTCAGCCACACATTCAGACCCCCTATCTCCCTGTTCCTCTCCTCACTAGCACGTGGTACTGGAAGCAATCCAGAGATAACCACCCTAGAAGTCCGGCATTTCATTCTTTTTCCCAACTCTCTGAAGTCATGTTGGAGAACCTCCTTCCTCTTCTTCCCGATGTCGTTTGTGCCTACGTGCACAACTATTGCCGGCTGTTCACCTTCTCTCTCTCTCTCGAGGATGTTCAGAATTCGGCTCGTGACATCCTGAACCCTGGCACCAGGGAGGCAACAGACCATCCTCGCAGGAAGTTCCTTCCTAGCCATGTTCCACTGATGTGTTACAAGCTACACAACCCGCCCTTCTATCTATTTCGTATCATCTGCAAAGTTGGCCACAAAGCCCTTAAACTCATCTGCCTGTACATGATCCATAATTCTCTATTACGTGCACATCCGTGTGCCTATCTAAAAGCCTTTTGTACACCACTATTGTATCTGCCCCCACCACTGCGATCAAGGCCCCACCACACTGTATATAAAAACTTGCCCCACATATTTCCTTTCTACTTCCCCCCCTCTCAACTTACAACTATTCCCGCTAGTACTGTTCATTTGCAACCTGGAAAAAAGGTTTTGACTGTCGACCTTATCTATGCTTCTAAACATGGGACATGTTCCCAGACATCAGTTCTCGTCCCTGAATTCCCCAGTTTATGTGACTTTCTCCATGGCTCCAAATATAGCATTCCACATTGATCCTTTAAGGACCCTGATCTCTCTTTAGTTACCTTTCAATATACTTAAATAATCCCCAGGTTATCTCCATAACCTTCTCTATCAAATATGTGACGTGTCCTCTTTTTGCTCTTCTGCATTTTGACGTAAGTGTACTTCTACATCACTTACACTCCCCAAGAGATTTGCTTCATCCCAGCTATTTACACGATATATACCAAAGATCCTGTAGCGAGCAAGATAGTCCACTCCTGCTAAATCCAATGGGCTGACGTGTAGTACACAACGGAGCGGAACGTGGGCCATTTCTTCGGCCCTTTCAGTAATCCCGACCCGTTTATCCCTCTCGCAGTGTAATCAGCGTTGCGGGGGGACAGTTTGTGTGTGTGATATAGGGTTAGATTCATAATTCATAATTCTGTTAATTCATAATTCTGTTAATTTTTGTTAAAGATTGATTATGATTCTGCTAATTTTCTTTTTTAATGTTTTTTAAAACATTTCGTTTTAACTGGCTCATGTGCTGTGTTTGAGTTGATTTTTGTATTACACTTGCACTCTGTAATTCATCTAATCACACTGTTCACAACTGCAGTATTTGGAAAAATAATAGCAATATCAAGATTCCAGTTGCTCTACTCTTGGAATGTTCCTTAATGTTTTTTCCTGTCTATGTAATTGTTTCAACAATAAAATGGGTCTGGTCTTCCCAATAGCCAGAGAGTGGAATGAGATTTGTCTTAATAACGTATTTAACAAAATAAAATTTGTTTTGAGCAAGATTTACAAATGATGTATAACTTCAGCGAGCATACAACTGATTAGATTGTGTAGGAAAGAACACACATACACACATATATGAATGTGATATAGATGTATATAATCATATAACATACACGTATATATTTCTCCAGATTTTTATATCTAATGATAAACTTTATTTCGGACTAGACAAGGGACAACATTAAATTAAAAAACATTGTAAACCTCCCCGGAACTTCACCGTGGTGTCCCAGCCGTGCTGATTGCGCCAGACACGGATCTTTGGATACGAGTGTGGAGACGGAAGCCGGTTACGGAAATGGGGCCGAAGATTACCCATGACTCTACCACGTCTTTCTCGTCGCGTGGACTATCTTGCTCGCTATAGGATCTTTGATATACACCACCCCCCCACCACCCCCCCACCACCCACAACCCCCCCACCACACATCGCCTCGTCCCCATTCCACCCACCTGCCTTCCTCCGGCCCCAACCCCCATCGTTGCCGGGTGTTCACCATCCACCCCGACCTCCCCCTCTCCGACATCGAACGGTCTGTCCTCAGCAGAGGTCCCCTCCGTCCCCACCTCAATGAGTTCCGTGCCCTCCATGACTTGGAATGCTTCTACCGTCGCCTCCGCCTCACAGCGCACTTCCATGGGAAGGAGTCCTCGCCACCCACTGATGACCCCTTTTCCCGTCTCCAACGCACCCCCTCCTCATGGAACCCCCCCTCGTAGCCTTCCGGCTTTAGAACTCTTCATCAAAAACTGCCGCCGTGACATCAGCTGCCTCAACTTCTCCACTCCCCTGTCTCACTCCAATCTCTCCCCCCCTGAACGCACTGCCATCGACTCACTCCGCAACAACCCAGATTGGGTTATCAAACCCGCCGACAAGGGAGGTGCCGTGGTAGTCTGGCGCGTCGATCTCTACAAAGCTGAGGCCACGCGCCAACTCTCGGACAACTCCTCCTACTTACCCCTGGCCCATGACCCCACTGACGAGCACCAGGCCACCATCTCCAGCACCATCACCGACTTCATCCACTCCCACGCCCTGCCCGACCGAGCCTCCAACCTCATCGTTCCCCAGCCCCGCACGGCCCGATTTTACCTTCTCCCCAAAATCCACAAACCTGACTGTCCCGGTAGACCCATTGTCTCTGCCTGTTCGTGCCCCACCAAACTCATCTCCACCTACCTCGACTCCATCCTATCCCCATTGGTTAAATCCCTCCCTTCCTATGTTCAAGACACCTCAGACATTCTCCGTCGTGTCCGCGCATTCCACTCTCTAGGCTCTCACCCCCTCATCTTCACCATGGACGTCCAGTCACTGTACACCTCCATCCCCCACCAGGATGGTCTCGAAGCCCTCCGGTTTTTCCTCGACCGAAGAAGCAACATATACCCGGCCACTGACACCCTCCTCCGCCTAGCGGAGCTGGTCCTTACCCTCAATAACTTCTCATTTGACTCCTCCCATTTCCTCCAAATACAAGGCGTAGCTATGGGCACACGCATGGGCCCCAGCTACGCCTGCCTCTTTGTCGGGTACGTAGAACAATCCTTGTTCAATACGTACCAGGGCCCCATCCCCGACCTCTACCTCCGCTACATCGATGACTGTTTTGGTGCCACCTCCTGCACCCACACACAACTGACTTACTTCATCCGCTTCACCACCAACTTCCATCCGGCACTCAAATACACCTGGACCATTTCCGACACTTCCCTACCATTCCTTGACCTCACTATCTCCATCGCAGGTGATAGACTTCTTACCGACATCCACTACAAACCTACCAACTCCCATGGCTATCTGGACTACACTTCTTCCCACCCTGCTTCCTGTAAGGACTCCATCCCACACACCCAATTCCTCCGTCTACGCCGCATCTGCTCCCAGGATGAGGCATTCCACACCAGGGCATCCGAAATGTCCTCATTCTTCAGGGAATGGGGGTTCCCCTCCTCCACCATAGATGAGGCTTGCACCAGGGTCTCTGCCATACCCCGCAACACTGCTCTCTTTCCCCATCCCCCCACTCACAACAAGGGCAGAGTCCCCCTAGTCCTCACCTTTCACCTCACCAGCCGGCACATACAACAAGTGATCTTCCGTCAGTTTCGCCACCTCCAACGTGACCCCACCACTCACCACATCTTCCCATCTCCCCCTATGTCTGCCTTCCGCAAAGACCGCTCCCTCCGTAACTCCCTTGTCAATACTTCCCTTCCCTCCCGTACCATCCCCTCCCCGGTACTTTCCCTTGCAACCGCAAGAGATGCAACACTTGTCCCTTCACCTCCCCCCTCGACTCCATTCAAGGACCTAAGCAGTCGTTCCAGGTGCGACAGAGGTTCACCTGCATCTCCTCCAACCTCATCTATTGCATCCGCTGCTCTAGATGTCAGCTGATCTACAACGGTGAGACCAAGCGGAGGCTTGGCAATCGTTTCGCCGAACACCTCCGGTCGGTCCGCAATAACCAACCTGACCTCCCGGTGGCTCAGCATTTCAACTCCCCCTCCCATTCCGTATCTGACCTCTCTGTCCGGGGTCTCCTCCATGGCCACAGCAAGCAACACCGGAAATTGGAGGAAATGCACCTCATATTCCGCTTGGGCAGTCTACATCCTGGGGGCATGAACATTGAATTCTCCCAATTCTGCTAGCTCTTATTGTCCCCTCCCCTTCATCAGCCCTCTCCTGCCACCCCCCAGCCCTCGGGCCCCTCCTCTGCCTTTTTTCCTTTTTTCCTTTCTTCTCCCCACCCCTTATCAGTCTGAAGAAGGGTTTCGGCCGAAACGTTGCCTATTTCCTTCGCTCCATAGATGCTGCTGCACCCGCTGAGTTTCTCCAGCATTTTTGTGTACCTTTGATATATAATTCTTTTTTTCCTTCCTCTACTTTCTAAAAAGATTGAGCAATTCAGTTTGTTGACAAATAATTTATTGGACTTTTTGGGCTCCAGTATCTTTGGTGTTGACAAACCTGCAGCCACTCGCAAGAATTGGACACCATGAGTGACATCAAGCTCTATCCATTCAGAGGCCGTGGGCCGGCCCTTCACCAACGCTTTAAAAGCTGGTCCCTGAGCCGGCTCCGTCATTCAGTCCCTGTATTTCACACTGTGCTCCCACTGTTGAAGGAGAATGGCCCGGACCAAGCAGACAGCGCGCAAATCGACCGGAGGGAAAGCTCCTCGCAAACAGCTAGCGACCAAAGCGGCGCGGAAGAGCGCTCCAGCCACGGGCGGAGTGAAGAAGCCTCATCGCTACAGGCCCGGCACCGTGGCTCTGAGGGAGATCCGGCGCTACCAGAAATCCACCGAGCTGCTCATCCGCAAACTGCCCTTCCAGCGCTTGGTGCGGGAGATCGCTCAGGACTTCAAGACAGATCTGCGCTTCCAGAGCTCGGCCGTCATGGCCCTGCAGGAGGCCAGCGAGGCTTACCTGGTGGGGCTCTTTGAGGACACCAACCTGTGCGCAATCCACGCCAAGCGAGTCACCATCATGCCCAAAGACATCCAGCTGGCCCGCCGTATCCGCGGGGAGCGCGCCTAAACCCCACCTCTCCACCAAGAACAAACGGCTTTTTTAAGAGCCACTAATCCGGCAGAAGAAAGAGCTGTGGCTTTCTGTTTGATGTCCTGTTACGTTAATGTTCTGTTCTTTCTGCGGGGCTTTGTCTGAACTGATGCCGCAGAGACTGCTGCTGAGTGGAGTCTGACTTCAGTGATTCAAGTGCAACTGGTTTCGATGTAAATGCCAACGCGGCTCATAATGGTGTGTACACGACCAGCCCCTGTTCGCTCTGCGCCCCCTTTTCTCACGCGCTCCGGGTTCAATGACAACAAACGCCTTTATTACGCACTTTCCACGCGCGCACCTCAGTCGCTGATCAGTCCTTCCACAGACACTGAGTTACACCATCTCCATAGTGATGAGGCCGGTTGGAGGGACAAAGGCGGCGACCAGATACACCAACTCCAAGTAACGACCCACACAGCGCTGACGCTGCTAACGGAAATCCTAACGGCTCTGCTCACGCACGGTCTCACTGAAAGTGTTGTGCTGATATTTGGACACCGCATTGATGCAACTGGTTCGATATTTCATTCGCAGGCAATAGTTCTCATTCTGTTTAGTTTGAGTCAAATTAGCCGTTCAGTGTATCCGCTCTCGTATGAAACGCCCGGACTAACACACATTCCACGTTGCGTCCCACCAGTTCCCATGAATAAAGCCAACATCTTCCCCACACAAAGCGCGCCGCTTCTATCCGGGTTTCTGCACAGTCCGCATTCTCTCCGTCAGATACACGGAGCTCTCTCCCAACGGGCTGCAGTGAGTGGGGAGCGGAGGAATTTCAGAAAGGCCGAAAGAGGGGAAATTTATCAATCCGCAGAGGGAAACTTTCATCTACTTTAATTTGCGTGACTACAATTACTGGAAATAACTTAACCGGTCAAACAGCATTTGTGGAGGGAAGTAAATTGGCGACATTTCGCCGACACGAATCTGTGTGTCTCCATGTAGTAACGCCTCCGTGTAGTAACGTTCATATAGAGCAATAGCTCTCTTAAATACTGATCAGAAAATATTAACGAAAATCCTACCTCATAGATTGAACTTAGTGATTAACAAATTAATACACCCCGACCAAACAGGTTTTATTCCAAAACTTTACTCATTTTTTAATTTGAGGAGACTATTGAATATTATATACTCAAATAGAATTCCTAATGCAGAGCTAGCAATTATTTCGTTAGATGCTGAAAAAGCATTTGACCAGGTAGAATGGTCATATTTATTTTCGGTAATGGAAAAATTTCAACTGGGAGAGAAGTACTGTACGTGGGTTACATTGTTATACTCTAACCCAACAGCTAGAATATTAACAAACCAAATGTTATCAGCTAAATTTAATCTTTCTAGAGGTTGCAGACAAGGATGTTCACTATCCCCACTATTATTTGCTCTTGCAATTGAACCATTAGCAAAAATCGTTAGAACCCATCCAGGAATATATGGGTACAACACTAGAGATACAAGGAATAAAATGTCTTTATATGCAGATGATGTACTAATATATATTACAAAGTTAGAAACTTGTATTCCAAATCTATTAAATCTAACAACTCAATTTGGTCAGTTCTCAGGATATAGAATTAACTGGAATAAAAGTGAAATCATGCCAATAACAAAATTCAATTTACATACATTACAGCAATCCCCTTTTAAAATAGTTAAAGATAAACTTAAATATTTAGGAATCTACGTAACTAAGACATATACCTCTTTATTTAAACTAAATTTTCCACCCTTACTGAATAAATTGCACAAGAATATTCAGTACTGGAAAACACTTCCCATTTCAATGCTTGGTAGAATTAATGCTATAAAAATGATCTTCTTACCGCAACTACTGTACCTATTTCAATTAATTCCGATATATATCCCAAAAAACTTTTTCAAAAAAGTCGATTCCATTGTTACAAGCTTTATTTGGGATTATAAGAATCATAGAATAAGTAAAAAACATTTATGTAAGTCAACGAGCAATGGAGGTTTGGCCTTGCCAAATTTCTTATTTTATTTCTGGGCAGTCCATATTAAAAATATGAATTTCTGGCTGGAAGAAATGGATCAACAACCAGAATGGTTAAGGATGGAAAAGGAAGACAGTTTACCTTTTGAAATTGGTTCGATTATATTTGCTCCCACAAAACTGCATACATTTTTTTTAAAGGAAAACCCTATAATACATAGTGGAATACGAATTTGGAAACAATTTAAAAAAGCTTTAAAACTGAATAATATACCACTATGTCTTCCCATTGTAAATAATCCTTTATTCAAGCCATCCATATTGGATAAAGGTTTCACACAATGAAAAAATTATGGAATTAAAAAGATTGGACATCTTTATAGGAAAGGCATCTTTCTTTCATTTCAAAAGATACAACAGAATCATGGACTGCACGCAAATCATTTTTTCAGATATCTACAAATTAGAGATTATGTTAAATCTAATACACAAGTTTATAGGACTAGGGAACCAGAAATTCTTGATGAATATTTGAATAAGCATCCTAACACTGAAAAATTAATAGCTTATATTTATAACACCCTCTTAAACAACGAGGTACCACCGATGGAACTATATAGACACACATTGGAAAATGAGTTAGGTCATCCTATAACGAAAGATATTTGGGACGAAAGTTTACAACATATACATCAATGCTCGTTAAATGCCAGACATGCTTTAATACAATTTAAAGTCTTACACAGATTACATTACTACAAAATAAAACTAAATAGAATCTTCCCACATATTTCTCCTATTTGTGATAAATGTCTGCATATAGAGGCCAATTTAACACATACTTTTGCAAATTGTACAAAAATTAAAAATTTCTGGACTGATATTTTTGAAATAATTTCTGAAGTTGTTAATACTAAATTGGATCCAGACTCAAAATTAATAATACTTGGGATATCAGAACAAAGGTTAACACTCACAACAAGCCGAAGAAACTTCCTCGACTACAGTATAATAACTTGGAAAAAATTAATATTAAAATTTTGGAAAGGCCCTATAACCCCCACAATTGAAATGTGGATTGTGGAAATGTCGGAGACCCTACATCTAGAAAGAATTAGACTTGGATGACTATTTGAAGGGATAGATTGGCCCAGCACGAAAACTCAACTGAAGCTTGAACTCAGGATTAGATGTAAAATTATACTTCATAACCTACGAACTTATCTCCAATGACGTATTATAAGTAATTCGTTCCACCTTCTCTTTTTTTTAAATATTTGTAATTCTTTTTTCTCTCTATCTCTCTTGTTCTATCTATATTAAAAAAAACACTAGAAGCAGAATTAATCGACAATTGAAAATTTTAATTATGTATGATTGATGTATATGAAAAGTTTTTTTTTAACTATAATATGTTACTATACTTTATAATATGTTTGCTTCTCATAAAAATATGAAAAGAAAAAAAAAAGAGAACATTGGGAGCCTGGAACGTACACCCAGGGATGGTGGTGGAGGCAGATATGACACGAGCATTTAAACGGATTCTTGCTATGCACATGGATGTGCAGTGAATGCAAGGATATGGATCATGTGTAAGCTAAGGAGTTTAATTCTACATGGGCATAGTGGACAAAAAGGCCTGTTCCATTGCTATGTTCCATGTATGTGAGATGATTTGTAAGTTTGGAGATGACAGCAAAATATATGATATTATCGACAAGATTTTCAAGAATTATATCGGTTTTTCAATCAGATAAATCTGAGATAAGTGCAAGGTGTGCAGTTTGGAAAGACAAAACAGAACTTCACAGTGAATGGTAGTGCTCCGTGGCTGGTTGTAGAAAAGAGGGATCCAAGAGTACAATTACTTAGTTCCCTGGTTGGTGAAGAGGGCTTTTGGCATGCTGACCTTCGTCAGTCAGAGCAGTAAGTATAGAAGTTGGTTCTTACATTGCAGTTGCATACGACATTAGTAAGGCTGCATGTGGAATGTGCTGTTCGGTTTGGGGCACTGTGCTACAAGGAAATGTGCAAATAAGCTGGAAAGAGTGCAGAAAACAATTACAAGCATATTGCCAGCATTTGACTGAATTACATGAAGAAAGTTTGCAGGCTGAGACTTTATTCCTCGGAGCATATGAGACCGAGTGGTGATCTTATCGAAAAGATCAAACCAAGAGGGGCATGGACAGAGTTATTGAAACAGTATTTTATCATTGTTTGGGAAATCAAGAACCAGAGTCCATTGGTTTAAGGTGAGAGGTGAAATTTAATGGAAATCTGTTGAGCAACCTTTTTATACAGGGTGGTGTGTTTATGAGATGAGATGTCAGATAATGTGATGGATACAGGTACAGTAACCATGTTTAAAAAGCCATTTGGACTGTTAGAAGGATAGGAAAATTTCAGAGTGGTGTAGGTCAAACAGAGATACACAGGACTAACTTAGATGGCAGCCTGGTTGGCATAGACAAGTTGGGCTGCAGAACCTATTTCTGTGCTTTATGACTGATATGAGGATACGAGAATGAGGAAGGGTGAAAAAGTGATGGCATTTAACTTCCTCAGTATTGACGGGGATTGCCTCGGTAAAAAGGGTTTTGATGGAAGAATTTGTAAATGGCATCGGAGAGCATGTTTTGAAGCAGTATGTAGAGAGTGTTACTGGGGAGGGGCAGTACCGGACTTCATCTTGGGGAACGAGGATGTGAAGTTGATAGGTGTATCTATGGCAAAAAAAAAATCCAAACAGAGGCCGTGGTTCGATCTGTTTCAAGGTAGTCATGAAAATAATTTATTTTGTTTGTGAAACAGGGTCTTTAACTGGGAGAAGTTCAATAGTGTTCACCACTGTTGGACGAATTACAGATGGTGATGAATCATTTGGTGAGATTGACCGATTGACCAAATGGTGCCAGCACAACAACCTGGCTCCCAATACCAGTAAAATCAAGGAACTAACTGTGGACTTTGGAAGAGGAAGGATGAGGACCCACAATCCTGTTTATATCAATGGGACGATGGTGGAGAGAGTCAAAAACTTCAAATTCCTGGGCGTGCATATATCCGAAGATCTTTCCTCGACACAGCACACTGATGCAATTATAAAGTTAGTACATCAGCGCCTCTACTCCATCAGCGCCTCTACTCTACCTCTCTAATTTTAGATAGCCCGTGCTTTCTCCCTCCTTCCTCTCCCCTTCCCAGCTCCCCGCAAAGCCTAATGTCTCCACCTCCTCCTTTCTTTGCCCCCCCTGACATCAGTCTGAAAAAGGGTCTCGACCCGAAAAGTCGCCTGTTCCTTCTCTCCATTGATGCTGCCTCATCGCTGAGTTTCTCCAGCATTTATTTTTCTATATTCGATTTGCAGTTCTTTCTTAAACATCAGCGCCTCTACTTTCTGAGAAGATTACGGAGATTTGGTATGTCAAAGAGGATTTACCTGAACTTCTACAGGTTTACAGTAGAGAGCATATTGACTGGTTGCATCATGGCCTGGTTCAGCAACTTGAATGTCCAGGAGCAGAAAAGACTGCAAAAAGTTGTGACCACTGCCCAGTCTATCACCGGCTCTGACCTCCCCACCATCAAAGGGATTTATCGGAGTCGCTGCCTCAAAAAGGCAGCAAACATAGAAACATAGAAACATAGAAAATAGGTGCAGGAGTAGGCCATTCAGCCCTTCGAGCCTGCACCGCCATTCAATATGATCATGGCTGATCATCCAACTCAGTATCCTGTACCTGCTTTCTCTCCATACCCCCTGATCCCTTTAGCCACAAGGGCCACATCTAACTCCCTCTTAAATATAGCCAATGAACTGGCCTCAACTACCTTCTGTGGCAGAGAATTCCAGAGATTCACCACTCTCTGTGTGAAAAATGTTTTCCTCATCTCGGTCCTAAAAGATTTCCCCCTTATCCTTAAAGTGTGACAACTTGTTCTGGACTTCCCCAACATCTGGAGCAATCTTCCTGCATCTAGCCTGTCCAACCCCTTAAGAATTTTGTACGTTTCTATAAGATCCCCCCTCAATCTTCTAAATTCTAGCGAGTACAAACCGAGTCTATCCAGTCTTTCTTCATATGAAAGTCCTGACATCCCAGGAATCAGTCTGGTGAACCTTCTCTGTACTCCCTCTATGGCAAGAATGTCTTTTCTCAGATTTGGAGACCAAAACTGTACGCAATACTCCAGGTGTGGTCTCACCAAGACCCTGTACAACTGCAGTAGATACTCCCTGCTCCTATACTCAAATCCTTTTGCTATGAATGCTAACATACCATTCGCCTTCTTCACTGCCTGCTGCACCTGCATGCCTACTTTTAATGACTGGTGTATCATGACACCCAGGTCTCGTTGCATCTCCCCTTTTCCTAATCGGCCACCATTCAGATAATAGTCTACTTTCCTGTTTTGGCCACCAAAGTGGATAACCTCACATTTATCCACATTATACTGCATACTGCATCTGCCCACTCACCCAGCCTATCCAAGTCACATTGCAGCCTCCGAGCATCCTCCTCACAGCTAATACTGCCCCCCAGCTTCGTGTCATCCACAAACTTGGAGATGTTGCATTCAATTCCCTCGTCCAAATCATTAATATATATCGTAAATAGCTGGGGTCCCAGCTCTGAGCCTTGCGGTACCCCTGTAAGATTTGAGAAGTTTTCCCTCATGCTACAATCAACAAAACCAAAGAGCTGCATTTTGGACATTTTTTATACGGGACTGGGACTGAGAGAGAGAAAAGATGCGGTCAGTTTTAACAAGGGATGTTACAATCAGTGGGTCCCAAGATGGCCGCGGGACTTCGTGACCAGCCACAAAAACGAAACCCCACAGCCCAGTCTCTGGGTTTCTGCAAAGTCACGGCCTGAACAATAGATGGATATTGGCCGTGCAGAAACCCCCGAAACCAGGTCGAAATCCAGACAATGGGGCGCTGACATCAGCAGGCCCCAAGCCGACCTACATAGTGAATCTCGTTAAGGGAGCACAATAGCCCATAGAAACCTACCTGGCCGGTGATGGGAAAACCAGTTAAACCATCACCTCTTATCGAGAAACAAATTAACAGACCGTCTAGCCATCATCGGTACTCCCAGACATAACGCAGAACAAAGAGAGAGCTCGAAACCCATCTTTTAGGCAAAGAGATCCCGAGATCTGGCGGGAGATAGGACGGGTCAGGATTAGAATAACTGGCCACGATTTTTGGGTTTAAGAAGGAAAAGGAGGGAGACACAGAGGAGTCACTGAACGAATCTGGAGACTTGCGGAGAGAGAGAGAGGACACAGGACAGCGCTTAAAAGTACACGGTGTCTAGTGTGACACACACTCCGGCTGGAGTCCCCGCCACGTGGAAAGGAAAGGAAAGCAGTAGGACCCCTGGGCGAGGTGAACCCCCGGGACCACCCGAAAGACCGAGACGACCGCTGACGACCCTTCCACAGCCACCTAATCGGAGGAAGCAGCACGACCAGCCAGTAACCTCAGTAATCGCCCCATGATGAGCATGTACCCCGATCCTGCACATCCTGGACATAGTTTAGTGTAGAGGGGAGGGGGTTATATTAACGTGGGTGTAAGTGTAAGATGTGCTGGCAAATTTTACGATGTGCCGTACGTTCCCCATCCCGCACTCGAGTATTGTATCGTAGTTATTGCGTCTATGATCCCGAAACAGGAACTGTAATTATGCATATGCCTTGTAGAACTGTGTCAAAGTATTCATGTACCATAGTCCCAACCGCTAAATACATACATAGATACATAGAAAATAGGTGCAGGAGTAGGCCATTCGGCCCTTCGAGCCTGCACCGCCATTCAATATGATCATGGCTGATCATCCAACTCAGTATCCCATACATGCCTTCTCTCCATACCCCCTGATACCATTAGCCACAAGGGCCACATCTAACTCCCTCTTAAATATAGCCAATGAACTGGCCTCAACTACCCTCTGTGGCAGAGAGTTCCAGAGATTCACCACTCTCTGTGTGAAAAAGTTTTTCCTCATCTCGGTCTTAAAGGATTTCCCCCTTATCCTTAAGCTGTGACCCCTTGTCCTGGACTTCCCCAACATCGGGAACAATCTTCCTGCATCTAGCCTGTCCAACCCCATAAGAATTCTGTACTTTCTATAAGATCCCCTCTCAATCTCCTAAATTCTAGCAAGTATAAGCCAAGTCTATCCAGTCTTTCTTCATATGAAAGTCCTGACATCCCAGGAATCAGCCTGGTGAACCTTCTCTGCACCCCCTCTATGGCTATAATGTCCTTCCTCAGATTTGGAGACCAAAACTGTACGCAATACTCAAGGTGTGGTCTCACCAAGACCCTGTACAACTGCAGTAGAACCTCCCTGCTCCTATACTCAAATCCTTTTGCTATGAAAGCTAACATACCATTCGCTTTCTTCACTGCCTGCTGCACCTGCATGCCTACTTTCAATGACTGGTGTACCATGACACCAAGGTCTCGCTGCATCTCCCCATTTCCTAATCGGCCACCATTTAGACATTAGTCTGCTTTCCTGTTTTTGCCACCAAAGTGGATAACCTCACATTTATCCACATTATACTGCATCTGACAAACATTTGCCCACTCACCCAGCCTATCCAAGTCACCTTGCAGTCTCCTAGCATCCTCCTCACAACTAACACTGCCCCCCAGCTTAGTGTCATCCGCAAACTTGGAGATGTTGCCTTCAATTCCCTCATCCAGTTCATTAATATAAATTGTAAATAGCTGGGGGGTCCTAGCACTGAGCCTTGCGGTACCCCACTAGTCACTGGCTGCCATTGTGAAAAGGACCCGTTTACTCCTACTCTTTGCTTCCTGTTTGCCAGCCAGTTCTCTATCCACATCAATACTGAACCCCCAATACTGTGTGCTTTAAGTTTGTAGACTAATCTCTTATGTGGTACCTTGTCGAAAGCCTTCTGAAAGTCCAGATACAACACATCCACTGGTTCTCCCCTATCCACTCTACTAGTTACATCCTCGAAAAATTCTATTAGATTCGTCAGACATGATTTACCTTTCGTAAATCCATGCTGACTTTGTCCAATGATTTCACCACTTTCCAAATGTGCTGCTATCCCATCTTTAATAACTGACTCTAGCAGTTTCCCCACTACCGATGTTAGACTAACTGGTCTGTAATTCCCCATTTTCTTTCTCCCTCCCTTCTTAAAAAGTGGGGTTACGTTTGCTACCCTCCAATCCTCAGGAACTACTCCAGAACCTAAAGAGTTTTGAAAAATTATCACTAGTGCATCCACTATTTCTGGAGCTACTTCCTTAAGTACTCTGGGATGCAGCCTAACTGGCCCTGGTGATTTATTGGCCTTTAATCCATTCAATTTACCCAACACCACTTCCCGACTAACCTGGATTTCACTCAGTTCCTCCATCTCCTTTGACCCGCGGCCCCCTGCTATTTCCGGCAGATTATTTATGTCTTCCTTAGTGAAGACAGAACCAAAGTAGTTATTCAATTGGTCTGCCATATCCTTGTTCCCCATGATCAATTCACCTGTTTCTGACTGCAAGGGACCTACATTTGTTTTAACTAATCTCTTTCTCTTCACATATCTATAAAAACTTTTGCAGTCAGTTTTTATGTTCCCTGCCAGTTTCCTTTCATAATCTATTTTCCCTTTCCTAATTAAGCCCTTTGTCCTCCTCTGCTGGTCTCTGAATTTCTCCCAGTCCTCTGGTATGCTGCTTTTTCTGGCTAATTTGTACGCATCATCTTTTGCTTTGATACTATCCCTGATTTCCCTTGTTATCCACGGATGCACTACTTTCCCTGATTTATTCTTTTGCCAAACTGGGATGAACAATTTTTGTAGTTCATCCATGCAGTCTTTAAATGCCTTCCATTGCATATCCATCGTCAACCCTTTTAGAACTAATTGCCAGTCAATCTTGGCCAATTCACGTCTCATACCCTCAAAGTTACCTTTCTTTAAGTTCAGAACCGTTGTTTCTGAATTAACAATGTCACTCTCCATCCTAATGAAGAACTCAACCATATTATGGTCACTCTTGCCCAAGGGGGCACGCACAACAAGACTGCTAACTAACCCTTCATCATTACTCAATACCCAGTCTAGAATAGCCTGCTCTCTCGTTGGTTCCTCTACATGTTGGTTTAGATAACTATCCCGCATACATTCCAAGAAATCCTCTTCCTCAGCACCCCTGCCAATTTGATTCACCCAATCTATATGTAGATTGAAGTCACCCATTATAACTGTTTTGCCTTTGTTGCACGCATTTCTAATTTCCTGTTTGATGCCATCCCCAACTTCACTACAACTGCTAGGTGGCCTGTACACAACACCCACCAGCGTTTTCTGCCCCTTAGTGTTTCGCAGCTCTACCCATACCGATTCCACATCCTCCAAGCTAATGTCCTTCCTTTCCACTGCGTTAATCTCCTCTCTAACCAGCAACGCTGCCCCACCTCCTTTTCCTTTCTCTCTATCCCTCCTGAATATTGAATATCCCTGGATGTTCAGCTCCCAGGCTTGGTCACCCTGGAGCCATGTCTCCGTGATCCCAACTATATCATAATCATTAATTGCTATCTGCACGTTCAACTCATCCACCAAATTACGAATGCTCCTTGCATTGAGACACAAAGCCTTCAGGCTTGTTTTTACAACGCTCTTACCCCTTATACAATTATGTTGAAAAGTGGCCCTTTTTGATTTTTGCCCTGGATTTGTCTGCCTGCCACTTTTACTTTTCACCTTGCTACCTATTGCTTCCGCCCGCATTTTACACCCCTCTGTTTCTCTGCTCACCCATTTAAACGTTTATTTTCCTGTTTAAACCCTGGTCTTCAAATCTGGTCTGGTTGAATTTTCTGCACTATCAACGCTCCTGCAACTAAGTCCAGTGTCTAGAACCTTAGGGGGTGGGTGGGTCGAGCCACTCACGGGGAACCAGTGTGCGCGGCCTGGTCGAGGGGCCAGAGCAAACCACAGGGACCTTAGGTCGGGCGAAAGCTCGACGCAGAAAACCCTTACAGATTATGGCGACCACGAAGGGACGCTGGCAGCAGGACGATAGGGTGCCAGAAAAGGAGTTGAAGACTAGGGACGTAATGGACGAGCGCATTTCGGACTAAGTTTTTAGCAAGGTCAATATGACCAAACAGTGGATTTGTGATTTATTGGAGGACAAGCGCCCACTGGATGCAGGGATCCGGTGGACGGCCAGCAAAGCCCATAAGAAATCTGTGGAGAAGGCGGTCTGGCTGACATGTTACAAAAAACAGGTCCAGCTCTTGGACCGCGTGATTGTGGCGCAGGCAGCCCAGATCAGGGACCTTCTTGAGGAGGTAGAGGAGAAGGCCGCGGGTGGGCACCGGTTGATTGAGGCTCTGGACTCCTTAAACAAGGAGCGCCGGGCCGTGACCAACCGCCACGAGGCCAGGGTAGAGCTGATGGAGAGCCAGATCACGGAGGCCATGCTCAGTGAGGGCAAGCTCAGGGAGCAATGCGCTTCCCTGAGCCGCCAGCTGGAGGCCCAGGAAGAGAACCTCAAGGGAGTTAGGCCAGCCTACAAAATGGCTTTGGAGAACAGGCCGGAAGAGGCCGACCACGGGGCCTGCCTGAAGGAGATAGAGGGTCTGCGGAGTGCTTTAAATAATGCAAGCGGGCTGGTCTATCTAATGAACCCCCCAGCGAGCCAGTCGCTAGCGGTTGCGAAGGTCCCGGTTCCGGCCCTCAGAAAGACCACGGTGGCTTCGGCCCCCAGACTCCACGATCCCCCTAGCTACGAGGCATCCTGGGAAAGGGGTAGTGTAGGGGAGAGAGAGGCGGGGTAGCTCCCGGACTAGGACTCGGCACCGGCGGCCATGTGCCCGGTCCTGGAAACCAGACGGGGACCCACCGCGCTGAATGGGGATGCCGGTCCCATTCAAAGCGAGATCGTGGTGCCCCACAACTCCCAGTAGTTAAGGGCCATGATCGGGCATGTAAAGAAATTGTCCGAATCAGGGGACCCTTCGCTGCATTTTAGGGAGGTCGAGCAAACCGCCGCAATCAACGGTTGCGACGAGGGAGAACGGGCAGAAATGTTGCTGTTCTCCCTGGACAGCTCAATTCTCCAATGCGTCGCAGATGAGAGTAAAAGAGGGACCAGGACCTACGATCTCCTACGGGACGAGGTCCTGGAAGTTTTGGGAATGGACGATGAGGGTCCATTTGCCCGATTGGGGAAGACCCTCCAGATGGAGGGAGAACCCCCAAAGGTTTTTGCGGCGCGACTGTGGCCAGTGTATCCGAGCAGCTGCCCGCACGTCCCCGCGCGGGATGACCTGGTCGGGAATGGGAGAGCCCAGTGGCTCCGATGTTTGGTGTCAAACAGCCTGGCGGCAGTCAGGGAGCAGGCGAAAGCCTGGTTTGATCCCACAAATAGCACGGAGGAGGCGGTTTTGGACCGTCTCACCGCAGGGTATAGAAACACCCGGAGCACGTCTTCCCGACACGTAAAAGGGAAGGTGCACGTGGCGGAGGCTACTGCACCGGCCCAAAAGGAGTGGCGACAGGAGGGTAACCCTACCGCACAGTCCAAGTGTTTCAGGTGCGGTAAGGTGGGGCACTGGCGGAAGGATTGCAGGGCCCACACCAAGGAAGATAGGGTTGGCGCCACCCTGCGCGCCGATGTCCCAGTTAAGCCCGAGATTATCGAATCGATGATCGAGGTGATGCGGTCCCTCATGGCCGCACAGGAGGAGGTGGCAGTCGCTACCGGCTCCCCGGGTGCGGGGGGGGGGGGGGGGGCACTGGACATTCCCCAATGACATCAGCCCGCGCAGCCCGCCTATCTGTGTCCGCTCCACTACGATGCGTGGAAGAGGCCGCTTGTGGTGATGGTAGTGGAGAGGCAAAGGGGCAGTTACCTGGTGGACATGGGGGCTTCATGCACTGTGGTCCACACAGAGGAACCCTTTGACTCTCCCCTGTCCACGGGGGCCCCTTTCGCACTGGCGGGGTTCACAGGGAGAGAACAGGCTGGCGCGCGTTCCATCCCGCTGTCCATTCATTTGGGAGCACTCCGCACCACATGGGAGTGTATCCTGATGAAGTGGACAGCAGGGGGTGGGAAGGGGATCATTGGATCCGATTTTTTGGTAAGCCATGGGATCCTCATGGACTTACGGAACCACTGCCTTTGGGTGGACAAGGGCAGTAAGGGTGAGATAATGGTGATTAGGGGAGAAGAGGGGAAAGGGACTCTGTGCACCATGAAGCCGCCCGAGGGTTACGACCTCGAGCTCATGGTGGCGGAGGTCCCGGCCAAACTGCAAGAGTGTGTGGGGAACAACCTGAACGCGTTTGCGACCCACAGACACGATTGTGGTAGGGTAGTCGGTTTCGAGGTTAGCGTAGACGGGGACCCCATGACCAGACCCCAGAGGCAGTACAATTTCCCCAAGGAGGCGGAACCCGATTTGGAGATAGCCATGTCTTCATTGGTGCAGCAGGGCGTGCTGAGGCCGATAGCCACACACGTGAACTCTCCATTGTGGCCGCTTAGGAAACCGGATAACTCATGGGGGGCCACAGTGGACTACCGGGTCCTCAACAGTAACATCCCCGCATGCGCACCCACGGTGGCAGCAGTTGCCGACCTCATAGGGAGTATCCCAGCGTCCGCGACCACCTTCACGGTGCTGGATATTTCAAATGGGTTTTGGTCCATTCCGCTGCGGCGGGAGGACCAGTACAAGTTTGCCTTTACCTTTAAAGGGCAACAGTACACATGGAACTGCTTGCCACAGGGTTTCCACAACAGCCCCAGCATTTTTCACCAGTGTATGGCGGATAACCTGAGGGAATTTAGCCAGCGCCACCAGATCGTGCAGTATGTGGACTCCCTCCTCCTGTTCACAGACACGAAGGAGGAGTACGGTCCACTGCTGGCCGAGCTGCTAGAGCTGCTGGCTAGGAAGGGTTTTAAGGTAAACCCGAAAAAGGCACGGATCGGTCTGCCAGAAGTAAAATTCTCGGGTCTGACCATCCGCGCCGGGGAAAGGGCCATAGATAAGGCTAGGAGGGAGTCAGTACAGGAGTTGCCGATTCCCTGCACAGTAAGGGGTGTGGGGTCTTTCCTGGGATTGATTGGGTATTGCAGGGACTTCATCGAGGACTACGCGGCCACCGCAGCCCCGCTACTCCGACTCCTACACAAGGGAGTGGAGTGGTGTTGGGATGAGTGTTGCCAGGCCGCGTTTGAGAAGTTAAAAGGGGATCTACAAACCGCACCAGCCTTAGGAGCCATAGATAGAGAGAAAGGTTTTTTTCTGGAGGTGGCAGCCAGTGCGGACAGCCTGAGTGCCGTGCTGCTGCAGGAGCGGCACGGCAGGCTGCGACCAGTGGTGTGCTCCTCCAGGGTGCTCACCGATGTAGAGAGGAGTTTCTCCAATTGCGAGAGGCACCTTTTAGCCACGCATTGGGCAGTGAAGAGGTCGTTAATCTTCACAGGGACCTCTCCCATCACTCTCCTCACACCCACCCAGATGCTTCTGGATGGAAGGATCAAGGATGGGACTGTCAGCAGCGCCCGCATCGCGTGCTGGACCCACATCCTTTCACAGATGGATCTGAAGGTTGAGGGCCTGTGCGAGCCCAAGCTCGCGGCCAATTTGGTATATCCCGGTATTCCGTGGAGGGGGTTTGGGACGTCGACATAGGTGTACGGGCTGGGATCCATCCCACAGGCCGGGAGATCTATGTGGACGGCTCCAGTACGGTGTCAGCTGGCGAACGACTCACGGGGTGTGGAGTTTATGACCCCGAGGCAGGCATTGCCTTGGCGATGAAGCTCCCCAGCATCATGAGCGCGCAGCAGACCGAGCTGTCCGCAGTGGCATACGTGGTTACCCACCCAGAGATGTTCCCAACCCCGTACACGATCTGCGCAGACAGCATGTTCACCTGCAACTCGTGTACCGAGTACCTGGCCATCTGGTCCCGTCGCGGATACACTTCCTCGGACGGAAGGCTTTTAACAGTTAAGCCCCTGCTAGAGCAGATCTTGGCCGCAGTAGGGGAGAGAGGGGAGGTCTTCATTCACAAGGTGAAGGCCCATTCCGCCACAGAGCCCCGGGGGGAGGGCAACCAACAGGCGGACGCCCTGGCTAAGGAGGGCGCCCGCAGTGGCATTTTCTGGGACCCCTATGGGCCCAGGCAGATCGCAGCGATCCAGGATAGGGAGGGAAACGTCGGGACCCCAAAGGTCACATTGCCTCTGGACCTGAGGACCGTCCAAGCTCAGGATTCTGTTTTAAAAGCCATCCTCAGATCGGTTAGTGAGGGCGAGCAGGTAGAGGGTCTCTACAGTAAGGCGGCCCTCTCCGTAAAAGAAGGCATGCTCTTCCATGCCGAACAGTGGGTTGTGCCACAACAGCACAGGAGGGAGTTCCTCCAGCTGGCACATGAGGCCCCCAGAAAAGGAAAGCGCCCATGGGACACGTCAGGAGGGTGGAGGGACCTTGGCAGTCGATCCAGGTCGACTACATCGGGCCCTTGCCCACCACCCAAGGAGGCTATAAGTACTGCCTCGTCCTGATAGATGTGTTCTCTAAGTGGGTGGAGGCTTTCTCCTGTAAGGCAGCTACGGCACTGGGTACTGCCAAGATCCTGGTCCGGGAGGTGTTCTCGCGGTGGGGGCTCCCTCGGTTTGTGGAGTCCGACCAAGGGAGTCATTTCACTGGACAGGTGATGCAGAACACCCTCATGCTCCTGGGCATTGAGGAGAAGTGCCACGTAGCCCACAATCCTCAGTCATCAGGGATTGTGGAGCGCATGAATAGGACCCTGAAAGAAAGGTTGAGGAAGGAGGCCATGGGCTCGCCCCAAAAATGGGCGGAGGTCCTGCCCCTAGTCCTCATGGGGATCAGGGCCAGCCAGTCAAAGAGCACGGGGCATTCCCCGTACGAGCTGATGACTGGCAGGGTTATGCGCACTCCCACCCATGTTCTGGCCCCGGTGCTCACGGAGGGTCAGCTCGAGGAGGTTAAGAGGGACAGGTTTGTCCAGAATCTCTTCGAGCGTCTGAAGCAGGTCCACGGGCAGGCGGCTGGGAACATCGGAAGGCAGCACCTGGGCAACAAGCTGTTGCTGGAGCCGCACAAGCTGCAGGAGTGGAAGGTGGGAGAATTAGTAATGGTTCGGAACTACGCTAGGGTAGGTAGTTTCGAACCACTCTACATGGGGCCCTACAGCATTGTAGATAAAGCCGGAACCATGGTCTACGCCGTCAAGATGCCCCGGCGGGTTAAATGGTTTCACATTAACCAGTGCAAATCATATAAGCCTGGAGCACAGGGGTCAACCACAGGGGCCAGCCCTGTGAGTGGGGACTCACAGCCAAGGGTGAGGCAGGTCACGCAGACAGGCAAGGTTGCCTGCGTGAGGGGGGGGGGGGGGCATTCTCCAAGAATGGACAGTCTCGCGTTTTGGGTGGGATTCAGACGAGGAAGAGCCTGATCAGCTCGACCAGGGGCTGGACACCATTACGGAGGAGGAGGAGGGTGAGGCCGGATGCCGCGAGAATACCCAGCACCGGGGCAGAGCTGGATGAGTAGCGGCCAGGGTCGGCAGCTGCGGGGGGTACCCGAGCTGTGACACGGCAGGAACCGGTCCTCAGCCAGGCTGTCCAGGGGGCAGTGTCTAAGGTGACTCTCCGTAGGTCTAATAGGGAACCCCAACCTAGAACGTTTTGGCCAGAGGTCAATCACGCCCCGAGGTACGGGAGTTTAGCGTTTCAGAGCAGGTTTAGCCCCCGACAGGCAGCGACAGGCTGCGGAGGGTCAAAGGTGGGAGACAGCGTGGTGCAGCCGCAGGAGACGACCCGCTGCAACCTTGACAGGGATTAGCTGAGCCGCCCTGGGAAGGCGGCTCTGTATTATAGTGTAGATATGGATAATGATAGGTAATATAGATAAGTTTGGGGGAATAGTTTTAGACAAAGTTGATGCGTCCAGGATGCAGGTGTGGGGTGGGCTGAGGGTCAAGAGACCCGCCCGCAGGGGCGTTTAACAAAGCCAAGCGCTCCCCAAGAGGCTGGCTATACCATATTTTATCTGTTTTCTGGAGCGGAAGGAGGCACTCGTATGGTGGATCGTCGCCACGGCGATCGGATGTCGGTGGGCCTATCGGGGCCGCACCAAGGACATCATCGTCTACGGCTGCTCCGGGGACACGGCTCCCATCGCGACTGATGGGACTGGAAGGTGAGAAGCGGAGGAGACCGCAGTTCACTTTCATGAAGGCCGGTGGCCGGGGTGGCTGGGATCGAACTCTTCAGAATATTCCAGCGCCTCAGGCTTTGCTATCGGGACACTGCATTATTGTGCCCGAGAGTCAAGATCGTCGCCCAAAGAATAAGCGCCACCGTGGGCAAAAGGATCTGCCCGGTATGCACGGGGAAGGTCCCCGCGGGCAGGCGGTGGTGGCTGAGGAAAACAAGTCGGACAATGGCCAACTCCACTGTTGAGTGCTAGAGACTTAACAACAACACTCACAGAACTATTTCTGGGACTAATGAACAGTTGAGTGTGTGTTGGGACAAATGGTGGGAACCGGATGAGAGGATCTATATGTGTATGTGGGGTTCGAGGTATCGCTGCCCCACGGGCAACAGCATATTTTTCCACAGACAGTGGCAGGATGACGGTAAGGGGATGAGGTGGGATGTTAGCTCGGAGGCTTGTGGGGTCCCCCTTTCCCCGATCCCGGCAAACGCCACTGAACTCATCACACGACCGCGCACAACCCCTTCCACAGTTCCGCTGGCAGTAGCACAGGAGGGCGAGTGCCCTAAAACCACTAAGGGGCCCGGGAATGGCCTGGTACTGATACCAACTGACCAGGTATTGAACCAGGGGGTGCACTACGCGGTGGCCTCGGTGATCTTAAACCTCACCGAGGTGCGGTTGCCGGAGTGGTGCCCCAGGGAAACTGAAAGAATGTACCAGGTGCTACTGATTAACATGTTCTGGCAATTTTACGAGTTCGACCTTGCCAGCGTGGACAAGGAGAGCTTGTATAGCCAAGAGCCGGAGGACTGGGGTCGGACGGGGAGGCAAAGGAGGGGTGTAGTGAATGATGTGTTTACGGGCTTTAACACCGGGACATCTGTGGTCAACGCTCTAGATAACATGGAGCTGCAGACCCAGATTAATGGGTTAAAGTCGCAGTTGAAAGGCATCCTCATGGATGGGAACAAGGTCGCCGGGTCCGAGCTGCATGAGGACCAGGCGATGACACTACACCTGTGCGAGATGATCGCTGAGCTGGAAAGGCATGCCGGCGCGGCGAATGCAATGATTAGGGAAGATCGGAACGCGTCCGATCAGGCAGGGCAAAATGAGGTGTGCGTACTGTACGGGGCGTGGTTGCTGGGCGAGGGCCGCAGCAACCTCGAGGACCTGAAACAAGGATTGGTCCCATCCTGGATCAGTAACAAACACCTACAAGCGCTGCTACCCTTCCAGAACGCGCTCACCCCGTGCCAGCTCAGGTTAGCGTCGGAGGCGTACCCTGTTCCCGTAGATTGTGGCCAATCAAACCACACAATCATGGGAATAGTGGTGCGGATGCCGGTGTTGGGCAAGACGACAAGGCCCGCACCGGTGTACAGGGTGGAGAACATTGGAGTCATTCAGGGGGGAGCCCATATTCGCTATGCAGCGGTCCCACCGTACGTCATCCGCTGGGAGCAGTCGATGACGGGTACTGACCTCTTGGGGTGTCGGAGACGGGGAGCACATATTATATTGTGTCCTCAGCACTTGAATGTCCTTTTGAAACAGCAGTGCGGGTTCAGGACTGTTGGCGCGAAGCCTATGAATTGTACCATGGAGGCAATGGCACAGTGCCATGTGCCCCCACAGGTGGCATACATAGGGGGTGGCACCTGTTGTGTTACCACTGCCGCGCAGCACTATCGACACGGGCAGCACGGTTCGTGTCCGGTAAGGGACAGCAGCTTCTGTTTTAAACCCAGGGCAGAGGTTCAAGTGGCACAGCAGCGAATTGTCCCCATTCCTGAACCCCCATGGTTCACCTAACTGCAGAAAAACTTCACCGACCTGCAGCGATTTGTAGCGCATTTCGGGTACGCCATTCCCCCTCTCCCCGAACATCTCACAACCCTGTTAAAGGCAGTCGCCGTATCACAAAGGCACTTTTACACCCTGGAGCAAAAGACAAGAGAGATAGGGTCTGAGATATTGGACATTGTGGTTCCACCATGGTGGGACCTGTTCACCACTATCGAGGTCCTGTCTTGGGTTAGGATAGCGTCACACGCATTAGTTATTGTACAAGCAGGAATAGTGTTATATTTAATATGTGTGAAATGTAAAGGAGGGCAGCGCCTCAATGACCGGGTAAATAAAGGAGAATGGAGAGACCGTTACGTGCGGGTGGGCGAGCAGGACCCACCCGCAAGCTGCTAGGAGGACGGGCCCCCTCCACACCGAGTGAACTGTGTTTTGTATTGTCCTTTTCGAAATGGTGGAAAAAAGTGATTGTTTTGAAAGAATGCACGAAAATGTATCGTTTTGCTGTGGTTTTGTTTTCATTTCCTACATTAAAGCTTACACCAGCAGGAGGATGGCGTAGGCATCGGCCTGGGGCAAGGTGTAAGTGTATAGGTAGACACAAAATGCAAATGTTTGTAATACAGTTTTGCCCGGGACACGGACAGTATAGGTCAGCCTAAAAGATGGGGACTGTATGTTCGTAATGGGGCACTAGTTAGTTAAAACCCAAGGGATCTGGATGAGGGGAATCGGGAAAACATTGCTCAACCACATTATTGAATTGATTCGATAAGCTGGGGTTATGCAAATCAACAGGAGGGACTGTAAGATTTGAGAAGTTTTCCCTCATGCTACTATCAACAAAACCAAAGAGCTGCATTGTGGACATTTTTTATACGGGACTGGGACTGAGAGAGAGAAAAGCTGCGGTCAGTTTTAACAAGGGATGTCACAATCAGTGGGTCCCAAGATGGCTGCGGGACCTCGTGACCAGCCACAAAAGCGAAACCCCACAGCCCAGTCTCTGGGTTTCTGCAAAGTCACGGCCTGAACAATAGATGGATATTGGCCGTGCAGAAACCCCCGAAACCAGGTCGAAGTCCAGACACTGGGGCGCTGACATCAGCAGGCATCACAATGCCCCAAGCCGACCTACATAGTTAATCTCGTTAAGGGAGCACAATAGCCCATAGAAACATACCTGGCCGGTGATGGGAATACCAGTTAAACCCATCACCTCTTATCGAGAAACAAATTAACAGACCGTCTAGCCATCACCGGTACTCCCGGACATAACGCAGAACAAAGAGAGAGCTCGAAACCCATCTTTTAAGCAAAGAGATCCCGAGATCTGGTGGGAGATAGGACGGGTCAGGATTAGAATAACTGGCCACGATTTTGGGGTTTAAGAAGGAAAAGGAGGGAGACACAGAGGAGTCACTGAACGAATCTGGAGACTTGCGGAGAGAGAGAGAGGACACAGGACAGCGCTTAAAAGTACACGGTGTCTAGTGTGACACACACTCCGGCCGGAGTCCCCGCCACGTGGAAAGGAAAGGAAAGCAGTAGGACCCCTGGGCGAGGTGAACCCCCGGGACCACCCGAAAGACCGAGACAACCGCCGACGACCCTTCCACAGCCACCTAATTGGAGGAAGCAGCACGACCAGCCAGTAACCTCAGTAATCGCCCCATGGTGAGCATGTACCCCTATCCTGCACATCCTGGACATAGTTTAGTGTAGAGGGGAGGGGGAGGGTGTTATATTAACGTGGGTGTAAGTGTAAGATGTGCTGGCAAATTTTACGATGTGCCGCACGTTCCCCATCCCGCACTCGAGTATTGTATCGTAGTTATTGCGTCTATGATCCCGAAACAGGAACTGTAATTATGCATATGCCTTATAGAACTGTGTCAAAGTATTCATGTACCGTAGTCCCAACTGCTAAATAAAAGTTTATTTTCCTGTTTAAACCCTGGTCTTCAAATCTGGTCTGGTTGAATTTTCTGCACTAACAACGCTCCTGCAACTAAGTCCAGTGTCTAGAACCGTAGGGGGTGGGTGGGTCGAGCCACTCACGGGGAACCAGTGTGCGCGGCCTGGTCGAGGGACCAGAGCAAACCACAGGGACCTTAGGTCGAGCGAAAGCTCGACGCAGAAAACCCTTACACCCCACTAGTCACTGCCTGCCATTGTGAAAAGGACCCGTTTACTCCTACTCTTTGCTTCCTGTCTGCCAGCCTGTTCTCTATCCACATCAATACTGAATCCCCAATACCGTGTGCTTTAAGTTTGTATACTAATCTCTTATGTGGGACCTTGTCGAAAGCCTTCTGAAAGTCCAGATATAACACATCCACTGGTTCTCCCTTATCCACTCTACTAGTTACATCCTCGAAAAATTCTGTAAGATTCGTCAGACATGATTTACTTCATAAATCCAGGCTGACTTTGTCCAATGATTTCACCACTTTCCAAATGTGCTGCTATCCCATCTTTAATAACTGATTCTAGCAGTTTCCCCACTACTGACGCTAGACTAACTGGTCTGTAATTCCCCGTTTCCTCTCTCCCTCCCTTTTTAAAAAGTGGGGTTACATTAGCTACCCTCCAATCCTCAGGAACTACTCCAGAATTTAAGAGTTTTGAAAAATTATCACTAATGCATCCACTATTTCTGGGGCTACTTCCTTAAGTACTCTGGGATGCAGCCTATCAGGCCCTGGGGATTTATCGGCCTTTAATCCATTCAATTTACCTAACACCACTTCCCGGCTAACATGGATTTCACTGAGTTCCCCCATCTCATTTGACCCCCGGTCCCCTGCTATTTCCGGCAGACTATTTATGTCTTCCTTAGTGAAGACAGAACCAAAGTAGTTATTGAATTGGTCTGCCATGTCCTTGTTCCCCATGATCAATTCACCTGTTTCTGACTGCAAGGGACCTACATTTGTTTTAACTAATCTTTTTCTCTTCACATATCTATAAAAGCTTTTGCAGTCCGTTTTTATGTTCCCTGCCAGTTTTCTTTCATAATCTATTTTCCCTTTCCTAATTAAGCCCTTTGTCCTCCTCTGCTGGACTCTGAATTTCTCCCAGTCCTCTGGTAGGCTGCTTTTTCTCGCTAATTTGTACGCTTCATCTTTTGTTTTGATACTATCCCTGATTTCCCTTGTTATCCATGGATGCACTACCTTCCCTGATTTATTGTTTTGCCAATCTGGGATGAACAATTGTTGTAGTTCATCCATGCAGTCTTTAAATGCCTTCCGTTGCATATCTACCGTCAACCCATTAAGAATCAATTGCCAGTCTATCTTGGCCAATTCACTTCTCATACCCTCAAAGTTACCTTTCTTTAAGTTCAGGACCCTTGTTTCTGAATTAACAATGTCACTCTCCATCCTAATGATACTCCATCATCAGATACCCATATTATCCTGGCCACACACTCATTTCACCACTGCCATCGGGAAGATGGTACAGGAGCCTGAAAACTGTAACGTCCAGGTTCAGGGACAGCTTCTTCCCTTCTGCCATCAGGCTATGAAACATGACAACAAATAAGCTCAGAACAACATCAGACTATTATTATTATTGCACTATAATTATTTGTTTTGTGAGTATGTGTATATGTGTATATATATACACACACATTGAACTTTTTTGTTTATGTACTATGTTTACATATTCCGTTGTGCTGCGGCAAGTAAGAATGTTATTGTTCTATCTGGGACATCTATACTATTACTAAAAATTCTCATCTTGACCACTTCCTGTCTACGTTGTAAATAAATTTTAGAAAAAACGCTACCATAAATTGCTATGATTTTTTTCGCCATCTTACTCACCGTCCTCCTCTCCTCCAACCGCCCCAAGGATGTTTCCCGATCCGTGAGATAATAAAAAAGTTATGAATGTTAAATAAATTGTGAGATCAGCTGATTGGTCTTCTCGCTTGTCAGTCACCATGATGCATGTCACGCCCCTTCCAGGGGCCCTGTAAAATAAATCCCCAGAGGTCGGACGTGAATCAGTCACTCTGGAAGAATGTGAGTGAGAGTTGAGTCCAGAACTGTGAGTCTACGCCACGAGTGAACTGAACTGTGAGTCTGCACTGTGCTTGAAATTAATTGTTAGCCTGCACTGTGCTTGAATTGAATTGTTAGCTTGCACTGTGCTTGAAATGAGTTGTTGGCCTGCACTGTACTTGAAACGGAAATGAAATGAGTTGTTGGCCTGCACTGTGCTTGAAATGGAAATGAAATGAGTTGTTGGCCTTGCACTGTGTTCGAAATGGAAATGAAATGAGTTGTTGGCCTCGCACTGTGCTTGAAATGGAAATGAAATGAGTTGTTGTCCTTGCACTGTGCTTGAAATCAGTTGTTGGCCTACACTGTGCTTGAACTCAGTTATTGGCCTGCTCTGTGCTTGAACTCAGTTGTTGGCCTGCACCGTGCTTGAACTCAGTTGCTGGCCTGCATCGTGCTTGAACTCAATTGTTGGCCTGCTCTGTGCTTGAACTCAGTTGCTGGCCTGCATCGTGCTTGAACTCAGTTGCTGGCCTGCATCGTGCTTGAACTTAGTTGTTGGCGTGCTTATTCCAAAGGTCACGCTCATTCCAGATGTCCTGCTCACTCCGGAAGTCCTGCTCAGTGGAGAGGTTGCGCTCATTCCGGATGTCCTGCTCAGTGTAGATGCCACGCTCAACCACGTGAGTAGATTCAAGAGAGTTTTACTGTCATATATATGTTGTGTGTGAGTGTGTGTGTGTGTGTGTGTGTGTGTGTGTGTGAGTGATGGAGGGTGTGAGTGTGTGTGAGAGATGGAGGGTGTGTGTGAGATGTGAGCCCACCAGCCGTGATTGAGTGAACTGCCAGTCCACCAGCCGTGAGTTAGTCAACTGCCAGCCCACCGGCCGTGAAGGACCTTGATAGTCGATCCTGGATCTCACAGGGGGACAATGAAGGGAGAAAAATACTGGGGTGAGGTGAGACACACACACACGCACAGGCCTGAGTGACTGAGATGCCAGCCTACCAGACCCGAGTGACTGAGCTGCCAGCCCAAGAATCCATTCCACCCACAATGTCCATACTAGCCTTCTGGAAACATGTCACTTCGGCCCACAACACCTATACTAGTGCTCCAGAAAGCCCCCTCCCCACTAGCCACCAATATTGGAATTGGTGGAGAGGTGGAATATTGCGTTGGAAGACCAGCCCTCCCGTGTGAACATGGGACCCAATGGGTCCCACTTAGGATGACAAAAAAACACTCTTGACTCCTCTACATGACCAGTAAAAGTGGATTGGGAGCAGCGGCTAGAGGGGGAAATTATCTGGTGTGTGGGAAGCATTAACAGTGAGGGAGTACGAGGTCAGAGTCAGCAGGTCTCCGTGAGATAAATAAGCAAATGTTTTAGTTCTGACTCTCTCCATCCTAATTCTTTGACTAGTTTCACTGTCCTTCTGATAATTTTACTGATTTTATGCCTTCTTGTCACCTTAGCTAACAATGAACCATTCTACATTTCCTTATCATCGTCTGCTAGGAACTCTAATTTTAACTGGCGATATCTCCAGACTCCCTTTCCCCTGACTCTCAGTCTGAAGAAAGGTCATGAGCCGAAACATCACGCATCCTTTATCTCCAGACATGTTGTCTGACCGACTTAGTAGCTCCAAAATGTTGTGTATATCTTTGATGTAAACCTGCATCTGCAGTTCCTTCCAACACACCTAATCTGGTGTAGTCTGGTCGACTGGTACATTCTGAGTGGTCCAGACAATACAACTGAAAGTAAGGAAGATAAATGGCAGGCAAACTTGGTCAGACTGATATCAAGAAGAGGATTCAGCATAGAGTCCTACATGCTGCATTGTGCACAGGTGATAGATGATGTGTTGTTCCTTGAGCTTGTGTCGGGCCTTGTTGTAACAGTGCTGGAAGTCACAGACCAGAAATTGTACCAGGAACTGGCAGGTACCCCACACGTTCACACTGTACCAGAGATTGGAATCTGCAGTACTGGACCCCGGAGGATCTCTCTCGGTCCCCGTGCAATCCAATGCCAACAACCCCTGTCCGCTCTCCTTTCCCCACCTGCACACTGCTCTGGCCCGGGATGTTGCCATCCGCCATTGGAACTGTGGAACATTTCTAGAATTAATGAGTCATAGAGCTTTAAAGCACAGAAACAGGCCGCCTGGTCTACCTTGGCCATGGCAACCATGTCTGCATTCTGGGTCAGTCCCACTTGCCCACAGTTGACCCTTAGCTTCTAATCCCTTCCTATCCAAATATTGGTCAAAATATATTTTAAACATTGTAATTGTACCTGTTTCCTCAGCAGCTCATTCCAGATATGAACCTCTAAAATCTCTCCTCTCTCACCTTGGGCCAATGCTTCTAGTTTTAGAATCCTTTATCCTGGGGAAAATAAACTCAGTGTTCAATATCCATGTCCGTCATGGTTTTTCACACTTTATTTAGGTCACCCCTCGGCCTCCTATGCTCCCAAATCAATCCTTGCCTATCCAGCCTCTCCCTATAATTCAAACACACGTCCCCAAAACATCTTGGTAAACCTCTTCTGCACCCTTTCCAGCATAATGGCATCGTTGCTACAGCTGAGCAACTAGAACTACATACACTATTCCAGCTGTAGTCTCACCAATACAAAGATGCATCATGATATCCAAATCTTTGTATTCAATACCCTTCCCATTGAAGGCAAGTATGACAAAGCCTTCACCGCACCATCCATCTTACGATGTTCTAGAAACCATGCACCTGTAATCCGAGATCTCTGTTCTGCAACACTCTCCAGGGTTCTACCATTTATTGTGCAAGTTCTACCCTGGAATTGCATATCAGTGTGCAACATCTCGCATTTGTCATTTAAATTATATTTGTCATTCCTTGGCTCATTAAACCAAACTTCTTGCATATGGTGTGCACAGCCTAAAGTTGTAGGAGAACTTGTTCTATTTGATTTTATTTGATTGTGCACGCCAGGTTGATTGCCTTCGTTGAAACAGGGTGGACCACGTGAAGGTTGCAATCTCCCACCCCACCAAACCAACTGATCTAGATCAATGTTGGTGTCATCTGCAGTTTTACTCACAATGTTACCTGCATTGTCATCCAAAACATGAATGTAGGTTACAAACAACATTGAACTCTGCACCGACCTGTAGCAGAGCACTGATCACAAAATACAACCCTCCAGTTATCCTGTGGACCAGGGGTTCCCAATCTTTTCTGTCCCGTTTACCTCTGGCATCCTTAATAGCACATTTCACTGATTTATGAACAACTAATGATGAACAGATACTGGTACACGAGAACCAAACACAGTCACTCAATGAGAAAAAATATGTACAAATCCAGCATCAACAAATGTACTCCCTGGGTCGGCGAAATTTACCCCAGGTTGGGAACCCTTGCTGTGGGAGCGGCTTCTGATTGGTGGAGCAAGGGATTGTGAAGTTTCCCCTTAGATATCCAATCAGAGCGTTTACAGAAGTGTAATTAAACATCTCTCCGGCCGTCCAATGACGATCCGCTCCTGCTCCATCCCTCATTAGCATAGGGCGACGCCGCTGCCTATTTAAACCGCGCTCCGACTCCCAGTTGCTCACTTCTGTGTTTAAAATCCACCGAGGAAATGCCTGATATGCCGAAAACCAAAGATCAGCCGAAAACCAAAGATGCTGTAGGATCTTTGCCGAAAACAGCCGCCAAGAAGGGCGCAAAGAAAGCTTTGCCGAAATCCGCAGTCAAAGGGGGCAAGAAGCGCAGGAAGTCGAGGAAGGAGAGTTACGCCATCTACATCTACAAAGTGATGAAGCAGGTTCACCCGGATACCGGCATCTCCTCCAAGGCCATGGGCATCATGAACTCGTTCGTGAACGATATTTTCGAGCGTATCGCGGGCGAGGCTTCCCGCCTGGCGCATTATAACAAGCGGGCGACCATCAGCTCCCGAGAGATTCAGACCGCCGTGCGCCTCATTCTTCCCGGGGAGCTGGCCAAGCACGCCGTGTCGGAAGGGACAAAGGCAGTGACCAAGTACACCAGTTCCAAATAAAGATCCACACATTGTTGAAAAAACACCGAAAACCCAACGGCTCTTATAAGAGCCACCCACATTTTCGCAGAAAGAGTTGTACTAATGTTTCGACATTGATCGCAGCAGAATTGTTTCAGGATATTTTTGCTTGGCGAATTATTTCACACTCTGTTTAGTGACTAAACGTTCCAATATTCGCGGTATCCATGTTGCCTTCCTGTCCATCAAACAAGTAAAACTCCTTTCCCTACACGTCAGCTTGTCCCAGTCATCATCAGCCAGAGTCTGAAGAAGGGTTTTAACCCGAAACGTTGCCTATTTCCTTCGCTCCATAGATGCTACTTCACCCGCTGAGTTTCTCCAGCATTTGTGTCTACCCAGTCATCATCGGTTGTGCCCACGGCCAGTCGATTAGTGCTGTGGTTGCTGTTTTATTATCTTCATCTCTGTAACTTTTCTGAATTGCATTTCTACTCGGCAATTCGTCCAGTCTTTCAAGGAGGAACAGTTCACATTGTCGCCCATATTCCGATTTTTGTGAAAATGAACCAGACTATCATCCGAGACCGTTTACATAGTGACCGATCGCTAATTGATGCCGAGGATCGTTTTTTGTAATCGGTTACCGGCCCAAATGAATCGTAAATTAAATGTGTTGTGCTGTATTGCCCGAGGCTCAAGGTGGTCAACAATCAAGAGTATTTAATTGTCATACGTGCCGTGAACGGAACAATGACATTCTTACAAACAGCAATATAATAAACATCTTAACGCAATGCACTTAGATAAAAAATGATAATCAAAAAAGCAATGATTATGTGATGTAGCAAATTGTATTAACATACAGATTTATAGTTTGGCGGGTTATTTCAAAGTTCGAGTTTTGGAGGGACTGGCAGTTACTTTCAGCGCTTTTCTGTTGTGTGTTTTGATTGGTAGATAAAACAGTTCTCTGATTGGGTCATTCTTCACACCAATGAAATAATGTCCTTTTTCACCAATCATCAGCGGTTCACTGGATTCCTCAAACAGGTATAAGAAAGGCGAGTCTGTGATAATTTTCTCATTCTGCGTGTGCAAAACATCAGAAGATGTCTGGACGAGGAAAAACCAGCGGCAAAGCTCGGGCCAAGGCCAAGTCTCGCTCGTCCCGGGCTGGACTGCAGTTCCCGGTCGGTCGTGTTCATAGGCACTTGAGGAAGGGGAACTATGCTCAGCGGGTCGGTGCAGGAGCCCCTGTCTATCTGGCTGCTGTGCTCGAGTATCTGACGGCTGAAATCCTCGAGCTGGCAGGCAACGCAGCCCGGGACAACAAGAAGAGCCGCATCATCCCCAGACATCTGCAGCTGGCCGTCCGCAACGACGAGGAGCTCAACAAGCTGCTGGGAGGGGTGACCATCGCTCAGGGCGGTGTGCTGCCCAATATCCAGGCAGTGCTGTTGCCCAAGAAAACCGGCGCATCGAGCAAGTAAGCGAGAGAAACTCGACATAGTGACCCAAAGGCTCTTTTCAGAGCCACTCACCATGTCTGTGAAAGGGCTGATCATCGATTATGCTTATTGTAGGACAAGAGTTCCGTGTCGTTGTCGAAAACGGACTCCTGCACATTGTCTACACGGTGGCGTAGCCAGAGACCCTGGTTCGATCCTGACGACCGGCGCTTGCCTGTACGCAGTTTGTAAGTTCTCCCCGTTTCATCCCACACACAGAAGACGTCCAGGGTTGTAAGTTAATTGGTTTGATATAAATGTTTTTCAAACGTTTATCATTTGTAGGATAGTGTTCATGTGTGAAGATCGCTGGTCGGTGCGGACTCGCTGGCCCGAAGGGTCAGTTTCCGCGTTGTACCTCAAAACTAAACATGAAACAGCGGTTGGCTGATGCGGGAAGATACATTTAGGCAGATATTCCTCAGAACATTGGCGGCGATCCTCCTCAAAACCAACTCCGTTTCCCTCTCACCTACAGAATAATTAATGCAGCAACACTAAAACCGACTCGAGGCTTCTCTCCGAAAACAGCGACTAATATCCAGCCTCGGGCAGAGCTGAATTCCTTCAGTTACGCTAGCGGATCAGTAAATCCGAACCGCATGCGATTTATGGGGACAAATCAGTCGATTTGATGGAAACAATATTATGATAAAATTTCCCTCTGTCTTTTCTCCGATTGACTGAGCTCCGACCGCCGGAGAGAAGCAGCGAGAACTAGTATAGGCTGGAAGTAAGTGAGTCAAAGGGAAAGAAGATTTAAAAAGGCCCAGGTTCAAGTAATTTACTAATTAGCGCTAAATTTGTTAATTAGGTAACAGATAAAGAAGTGCAGTTGGGAGGTGAAGTGTGAGTTTTGGGATCAACAGTCTTTGGCGAGGAGACTGAGGCAAGGAGGCTACACGATTGAAGTTTGTGATTTTTGTCTACTGAACAAATGGCAGGCATGTTGGTGCAGTGTGTTTCCTGCAGGATGTGGGAAGGCACCGCTGGAGCTTCTGGAAACTACACCTGCAGAAATTGTGTCCAGGTGCAGCTCCTGAATGAATGTGTTGGGGAACTGGAGAAGCAGCTGGATGACCTCGGGGCTATCCGGGAAAACGAGATGCCCCTCTTGGGAGCTGTTGGGGCAAACGAAGCTTCCAGATCGAGCGGCGGACAGGTCCAATTCCAGCGATGAGACTCGACCGGCGAGACCGATGTCGGGCAGAGCCATAGTGGTGGGTGACCCCATTGTCCGAGGTTCTGACTGGAGATTCTGTGGTGGCAGGCAATTCTATGGGATGGTCTGTTGCTTCCCTGGTGCCGGGGTCCAAGATGTCACAGACCGACCTCAGAACTTCCTCGAGAGGGAAAGTGAGGTGCCGGAAGTAGTTGTGTACGTGGGCGTCGGGAAGAAGAGGAAGGAGGCTCTGCAACATGAGTTAGGAAGAAGTCCGAAACGCAGGACTTCTAGGGTGATTATCTCTGGATTGTTTCCTGCACCTCGTGCTGGTGAGGGCAGGAACAGGGAGATGGGGGATCTGAATGTGTGGCTGGTGGGCTGGTACAGGGAGCAAGGATTTATTTAGATTTATAGACAAATTGGGAGTATAAAGATTGAGTTAAAGAGGAAGTGAGTACAGGAAAAGCTTCAAAAGACTCCCAAATTAATGGGAAGGAAAGTTCGAGAAGGGATAAGAGAGTAAGGTCAGGGCTAATAGTGTGAGAGGGGAGGTGAATACCAAAGTTAAATTGTTGAATATGAATGCGCGATGTATAAGAAATAAAGTGGATGAGTTTGAGGCTCAATTAGAAATTGGCAAGTATGATGGTGTGGGAATTACAGAGGCATAGCTGCAGGAGGTACAGGGCAGGGAACTGAATATTCAGGGGTATATGTCCTATGGAAAAGACAAATAGGTGGGCAGAGAGGGTGGGGCAGCTCTGTTGGTGAGGAATGAAATTCAGTCGCTTGCGAGGGGTAACGTAGAATCAGGAGATGTAGAATCAGTATGGATATAACTGAGGAATTGTATGGGTAAAAAGTCCCTAATGGGAGTTATCTGCAGGCCCCCAAACAGTAAACTGGATATGGGGTGTGTTGAATCAAGAGTTAAAATTGGCGTGTAGCAAAGGTAATGCTACGGTTGTTATGGGTGATTTCAACATGCAGGTAGGCTGGGAAATTCGGTTTCATACTGGACTCCAAGGAAGGAAGTTTGTGGAGTACCTCCGAGATGGATTCTTAGAGCAGCTTGTACTAGAGACTACCTGGGAGAAGGCAATTCTGGATTTAGTGTTGTGTAATGAACCGGATTTGATTAGGGAACACACGGTAAAGGAGCCATTAGGGGGTAGTGACCGGAATATGATAAGTTTTAATCTACAATTTGAGAGGGAGAACGGAAAATTGGAAGTGTCAGTAGTACAGTTGAGCAAAGGGAACCATGGAGGCATGAGGGACGAGCTGGCCAAAGTTGACTGGAAAGAGACCCTAGCAGGGATGACAGTGGAACAACGATGGCAGGTATTTCTGGGAACAATTCAGAAGGATCAGTTCATTCCAGAGGAAGAAAGAATCTGAGGGGAATAAGAGGTGACTGGCTGACAAACGAAGTCAAGGACAGTATAAATATAAAAAAGAAGAAGTACAATGTAGCAAAGATGAGTGGGAAGCAAGAGGATTGAGTAATGTTTAAAGAGCAACAGAAGATAACTAAAAAGGCAATACGAGGAGAAAAGATGAGGTACGGAGGTAAGCTCGCCAGGAATATAAAGGAGGGTAGTAAAAGCTTCTTTAGGTATGTGAGGAGGAAAGAATTAGTTAAGACAACTGTGTAGACATTTGCAGACAGAAACATGTGAATTTATACTGGAGAACAGGGAAATGGCAGATGAGTTGAACATGGTCTTCACTAAGGAAGACACAAACAATCTCCCAGATGCAATGGTGGCCAGAGGACCTAGGGTGATGGATGAAATTAGGGAAATTCACATTAGGCAGTAAATGGTGTTGGGTAGACTGATGGGACTGAACGCTCATAAATCCCCAGGGCCTGATGGTCTGCATCCCATGGTACTTACGTAAGTGGCTCTGGAAACCGTGGACGAACTGGTGATCATTTTCAAATGTTCTGTAAATTCAGGATCAGTTCCTGTGGATTGGAGGGTAGCTAATGTTATCCCACTTTTGAAGAAAGGAGGGAGAGAGAAAACGGAATTATAGACCAGTTAGCTTGAAGGGGAAATCATGTTTGACTAACTTCAGGACATTTTTGAGGATGTAACTAGGAAAATGGACAAGGGAGAGACAGTGGATGTAGTGTACCTGGACTTTCAGAAAGCATTTGATAAGGTCCCACATAGGAGACTAGTGGGACATATTAGAGCACATGGTATTGGGGGTAGGGTACTGACATGGGTAGAAAATTGGTTGTCGAACAGGAAACAAAAAGTGGGGATTAATGCGTCCCTTTCAGAATGGCAGGCAGTGACTAGTGGGGTACCGCAAGGCTCGGTGCTGGGACCACAGCTATTTACAACATACATCAATGATTTAGATGAAGGGATTAAAAGTAACATTAGCAAATTATCAGATGACACAAAGCTGGGTGGCAGTGTTAACTGAGGGGAGGATGCTATGAGGATGCAGGTTCGGTGAGTGGGCGGATGCATGGCAGATGCAGTTTAATGTGGATAAATGTGAGGTTATCCACTTTGGTGGCAAGAACCCCACGAAGACAGATTATTATCTGAATGATCTCAAGTTAGGAAAAGGGGAAGTAGACCGAGATCTGGGTGTCCTTATTCAGCGGTCACTGAAAGTAAGCAGGCAGTGAAGAAAGTTAATGGCCTTCATAACAAGAGGAGTTGAGTATAGGAGCAAAGAGGTCCTTCTACAGTTGTACAGGGCACTAGTGAGACCACACCTGGAATATTGTGTGCAGTTTTGGTCCCCAAATTTGAGGAAGGACATTCTTGCTATTCGAGCAGCATAGGTTCACGAGGTTAATTCCCGGGATGGCGGGACTGTCATACGTTGAAAGAATGGAAGGACTGGGTTTGTATACACTGGCATTTAGAAGGATGAGAGGGCATCTTATTGAAACCTATAAGATTATCAAGGGATTGTACACGCCAGAGGCAGGAAACATGTTCCCGATGTTGGGGAAGTCCAGAATCAGGGGCCACAGTTTAAAAAGTAGGGGTAGGCCATTTAAAACGAAGATGAGGAAAAACTTTTTCAGCCAGAGACTTGTGAATCTGTGTAATTCTCTACCTCAGAAGGCAGTGGAGGCCAATTCTCTGGATGCTTTCAAGAGAGAGTTAGATAGAGCTCTTAAAGATAGCGGAGTCAATGGATATGGGGAGAAGGCAGGAAAGGGGTACTGATTGTGGCTGATCAGCCATGATCACAGTGAATGTTCTGGCTCGAAGGGCCGAATGGCCTACTCCTGCAACTATTGGCTATTGTGGGAGGGCAACACTGGATCTAGTATTGGGAAATGGGGAAAATTGGGAAGGGCAGGTTAATGAAGTGTGTGTGAAGTAGCCTGTTGGGACCAGTGACCACAGTTTGATTATGTTTAAGATAGTTATGGATAGGGACGGAGAGGGTCCAAGTGTTAAAATGCTCAACTGGGGTAAGGCCAACTTTGAGGGTATGAGAGAAGGTCTCGCTCAAATTGACTGGAGCAGGTTATTAGAGGGGAAAGGAACATCGGCCAAGTGGGATGTTTCTAAATGTCTACTGAAGAAAGCTCAGGATGTTTACCTCCCCGTTAGAGTGAAGGGCAAAGCAGGCAAACGTAAGGAAGCTTGGCTGACGAGGGATATTGAGACATTAGTCAAAAACAAGAAGGATGCATGGGACAGGTATAGGCAGCTGGGATCAAGTGTATCCCTGGAGGAATTTGGGGAACTAAGGAATAAACTAAAAAAAGAAATCAGAAATGCAAAAAGGGGCCAGGAGATGGCTCTGGTGGTTAGCATTAAGGACAATCCCAAAAGATTTTATAAATACATAAGGGGCAAAAGGGTAACTAGCGGGAGAGTGAGACCTCGGGAATAAAAGCAGTCACCTCTCTGTGGAACCACAGGAAATGGGCAAGGTCCTAAAAGAGTATTTCTTCTCTGTATTTACCGAGGAGAAAGACAGTAGGATGGAGGAAATTGGAGCAATCACTGGAAATGTCTAGAGCAGTCAGGGTTACTGTCGAAGAAGTACCGAAGATACTGTCGTGTTTGAAGGTAGACAAATCTCCAGGGCCTGATCTGATATATCCATGCACATTGATGGAAACTAGAGAGGAAATTGCGGGAGCCCTGGTTGAAATTTATGAATCATCCTTCAATACAGGACAGGTGCCGGAAGACTGGAGAGTGGAAAAATGTTGTGCCTCTTTTCAAGAAAAGGCTGCAGGGAAAATGCTGGGAACTATAGGCCAGTAAGCTTAACATCTGTAGTTGGTAAGTTACTGGAGAGTATTCTGAGGGATAGGATATACAGGCATTTGGATGGGCAGGGGCTGATTAGCGATAGTAGGCATGGTTTGCACCTGGGAGGTTGTGTCTCTCAAATCTGATTAAAATTTTTGAAGACATGACCAAAAAGTCTGATGAGGGCAGAGCAGTAGATGTTGTGTACATGGACTTCAGTAAGACGTTCAACAAGGTTCCACATGGTAGGCTGTTCTGGAAGGTTAGATCGCATGCGATCTAAGGAGAGATAACTGAATGGATAGCAAATTTTCTCATTGGAAGGAAGCAGAGGGTGGAAGGTTGCTTCTCAGACTGGTTGCCTGTGGTGAGTGATGTGCCTCAGAATACAGTGCTGGGCCCATTATTGTTTGTCATCTACGTCAAGGATTTGGATGAGAACATACAGGGCAAGATTAGCATGTTTGCTGATGATACAAAAGTTAGTGGTTTTGCAGATAGTGAAGATGGTTGTGAACGGTTGCAACAGGATCTGGATCGTTTGGCCAGGAATGGTGAATGGAATTTAATACAGCGAATTGTGAGGTGTTGCATTTTGGGAACTTTAGGGAGAGGTTGAGTGGGCTGGGCCTCTATTCCTTGGATCGCAGGAGGATGAGAGGAAATCTTATAGCGCTATACAAAATCATGAGAGGAATAGATTGGGTAGATGCACAGAGTCTTTTGCCCAGAGTAGGGGAATCGAGGACCAGAGGACATTGGTTCAAGGTGAAGGGGAAGATATTTAATAGGAATCCAAGAGGTAATTTTTTTTCACACAGGGTGGTGGATGTATGGAGCAAGCTGCCAGAGGAGGTAGTTGAGGCTGGGACTATCCCATCATTTAAGAAACAGTTAGACAGGTACATGGATAGGACAGCTTTGGTGGGATATGGAACAAGCGCAGGCAAGTGGAACTAGTTGGCCGGTGTCGGCAAGTTGGGCCAAAGGGCCTGTTTCCACAATGTATCACTCTATGACTATAATATTCCCTGCCCCCTCCCCGCAGACCAATATATAACACTCTGAAAATAAAAAAAATGAAATGCAAAATCTGAAAATCTGAACTAAAACTACAAAACGATGAAAATGTTCAGTGGGTCAGGCAGCATATTATGGAATAATTGTTAGTCAGTGCGGAAATAGGCCTTTCATCCCAACATTCATGCTGACCAAGGGACTTCCTGAGCGAGTCACATTTGTGTACTCTTGGCCATTTCCTAACGATCTAGCTGTCCAAACGTGCTTCTGTTTTTTCCAAAAAGGACATTTCTACATTCAGAGCAACAGAAGGCTACAGCCCAGAAAGGAGAACGTTGGGCCTCCATGTCCATGCCCACCACTTTTCCTCATCTACAGTGGCTTACAAAAGTTTTCATACCCCTTGAACTTTTCCACATTTTGTCACGTTACAACCACAAACGTAAATGTATTTTATTGGGATTTTATGTGATAGACCAACACAAAGTGGTGCATAATTGTGAAGTGGAAGGAATATGATACATGGTTTTCAAATTTTTTTACAAATAAAAAAACTGAAAAGTGTGGCATGCAAAATTATTCAGCCCCCCTGAGTCAATACTTTGTAGAACCACCTTTCGCTGCAATTACAGCTGCAAGTCTTTTGGGGTATGTCTCTACCAGCTTTGCACATCTAGAGACTGAAATTTTTGCCCATTCTTCTTTGCAAAATCGCTCAAGCTCAGTCAGATTGGATGGAGAGCGTCTGTGAACAGCAATTTTCAAGTCTTGCCAGAGATTCTCAATTGGATTTAGGTCTGGACTTTGACTGGGCCATTCTAACACATGAATATGCTTTGATCTTAACCATTCCATTGTAGCTCTGGCTGTATGTTTAGGGTCGTTGTCCTGCTGGAAGGTGAACCTCCGCCCCAGTCTCAAGTCTTTTGCAGACTCTAACAGGTTTTCTTCCAAGATTGCCCTGTATTTGGCTCCATCCATCTTCCCATCAACTCTGACCAGCTTCCCTGTCCCTGCTGAAGAAAAGCATCCCCACAGCATGATGCTGCCACCACCATGTTTCACAGTGGGGATGGTGTGTTCAGGGTGATGTGCAGTGTTAGTTTTCCGCCACACATAGCGTTTTGCATTTAGGCCAAAAACTTCCATTTTGGTCTCATCTGACCAGAGCACCTTCCTCCACATGTTTGCTGTGTCCCCCACATGGCTTGTGGCAAACTGCAAACGGGACTTCTTATGGCTTTTTTTCAACAATAGCTTTCTTCTTGCCACTCTTCCATAAAGGCCCGATTTGTGGAGTGCACGACTAATAGTTGTCCTGTGGACAGATTCTCCCACCTGAGCTGTGGATCTCTGCAGCTCCTCCAGAGTTACCATTGGCCTCTTGGCTTCTTCTCTGATCAATGCTCTCCTTGCCAGGCCTGTCAGTTTAGGTGGACGGCCATGTCTTGGTAGGTTTGCAGTTGTGCCATACTCTTTCCATTTTCAGATGATGGATTTATACTGAGATTAGATTACACACAAGTGGACTCTATTTACTAATTAGGTGACTTCTGACGGCAATTGGTTGCACTGGATTTTATTTAGGGGTATCAGAGTAAAGGGGGCTGAATACTTTTGCACGCCACACTTTTCAGTTTTTTATTTGTAAAAAAATTTGAAAACCATGTATCATTTTCCTTCCACTTCACAATTATGCGTCACTTTGTGTTGGTCTATCACGTAAAATCCCAATAAAATACATTTACGTTTGTGGTTGTAACGTGGCAAAATGTGGAAAAGTTCAAGGGGTATGAATACTTTTGCAAGCCACTGTACATTAATCCCATCTGCCTTCATTAGGACTGTGGCCTATAGGCCCTTCCTATTTAACTGCCTAATTGCCTCAAACACGGTGATGGTACCTGATTCCACCATCTCCTCTGGCAACATGATTCAAGTGTAAACCATCAAAACAAAACTCTGCTCTCTTGTTTTTAATACACATGGCGTGGGGAATAAAATTTGATCTCACCTATCTGTAGATATTACAGCCCTATATACTTTCATCTGGTTAATAATCAATCTCCTTCACTGCAGGGAAAACAAAACAAGAATCTGTAAAGTTTTCCCACAACTGAATGTCTCCAGTCCAGGCAAGATGCTGGTGAATCACCTCTGCACTCACTCCAACACAACCACATTCTTCCCATATTGTGGTGACTAGAACGGTACACAATACTGCAGATGTGGATGAACCAGTGTTATGTAAAGTTGCAATAAAACGTACCATTACTTATATTCCTGCCCTAACCTCGGAAGGCAAGCATGCCATAGACCTTCTTCACCAGCCTATCTACTCAATGCAACTTTCAGGGAACTATGTACTTTACTCCATAGGTATGTTGATGCATCGAGGATAAAATATGCCTAGGTATCTAGTACCTAACCTAGATACACTCCATTGTATCCTTAAGTCCCCCTCACAATGTACTTTGCAACTTCTCTTTGCATCATCAATGTTCAGTAATTCCGTCTTCAGAGGAGTCAGTGACATTACTTGTAAGAAGTTTGGGCCCAGACCCTCATTGCTGTGACACACCACTAATGTCAGTGGCCAACCAGAGATTGACCAGCATCTGCAGTTCCTTCTTAAACAACAGCCTAATGTATATATGTGTGCTTTCTCCTGTGCTGCAATACATGTTACATCAAAAAAAGTCTGAATTTCGTGAGGGGTGGATTCCCTTTCAGAAAAGCCAGTAAATCTTTTACTTTCTTACCCTCATCAAGGGGATCCTGACCCTAATCTGGGGATTTTTGGTAATTAAAAAAAGGAACCCACCCACCTCCTCACCAGCCACTTCTCACAGAACACTGGGATGAAGAGAAGATGAACAAAGACTTGTCTGCACACAGCTCCAACATATGGCTTGGAAACAATTCTCTGGTAATTGTAAATTTTCCTGAGTTCCCACTCACTTCCAAGTTGAGTCAATGGTGTTTTATTGTCATTTGTCTCAAAATGGAACAATTAAATTGTTACTTGCAGCAGCACAACAGATATGTAAACACAGTACTTTGGATAACTGTAGATTAGTGTGTCGATACCATATATACGTTACCACACAGATTATGTTTGCTGCACATTCCTTATGTCACTCATACTACTGGTCCGCCCACAGACTTATTAGTGAGCTCTCTCTCTCTCTCCAGTTAGACTAGCTGAATGCATGGAGACAAAAGCACCTTGTGTTTCCACTGAAGAGTTGCTAATAAAAGACTATGGATTCTAATCACTATTATCGAATTATTCTTATAATGAGGCTCGTACAACGACGTAATCGGAGTCTGTCTTTATTTAGCAACTCACTACAGCAGCTGCCTCGTGCTGCATCCCCGGGCCCTGCTGCTAGGCCTCTCCCCGGTTACGCCCACAGCCCCACCTTCAGGCCGGATGCCGTCACTGCAGCCTGACCACTGGCAGCAGAATAAAGGCATTCCTTACTCTATTATTCCATAATACCACATCTCCCTTTCTTTGAGAACAAAGGGTGGACTACCTTTGTCTCTGCAGGTCTTAAGGGGTTTATTCTGCCCTTTTGCTGAAAGACCTGTCCCTGATCAAATAAATCAATAAATCACCAATCAAGTCTCTGCGGCTTTCTAACCTCTCTCCCACACCTGGTCCGCACAGGCTCTGTGGTGGGGCCCTCTCTGCTGGGTGATGTTGTCACTGGTGGAGCTGGCTCTGGTGTAGGTGAATCTTCTCCCACCGGTGGCTCATCAGCATCGACTACCCCACTGTTGGTCTGCAGCGGCACCAAGTGATGCCGGTTCCTCCTCAGTGTGCCCTGAGGCACCTGGACGATATAAGAGCGAGGGGTGTTGTGTGTAGATAGCACTGTGCCCTGGACTCGTGCATCGGTGATCCACACATCCTCCCCAGGTACGAGTGGCTCCAGGTTTCTCGCTCAGTGCCTCTTGTCGAAGGATCTTGCGTCGTTCCTCCTCTTCTCCCTTTCTTTGGCCCCCAGCGCGTTGTAGTCAGGCAAAACTGGATTCAGCAGGGTTGGAAGGGCAGGAACTGTAGTGCGGAGGCGGCGCCCCATCAACAGCTCGGCCGGGCTATAGCCGTTCTGTAGAGGGGTTGCTCTGTAGGCCAGCAATGCAAGATATGGGTCTGATGCCTTTGTTAGCAGGTTTTTCACGGTTTGTACAGCGCGTTCCGCCTCCCCATTGCTCTGAGGAAACTTGGGGCTGCTCGTGATGTGCACAAAGCCATACTCTGCTGCAAAGGCTTTAAAGTGGCTACCTGAGAACTGGGGCCCATTGTCACTTTTAAGAAATTCCCCAATTCCATGACGACAAAACATGGATTTCAGGTGCACCACCACATCTGTGGACCTTGTGTGTGTCAGCAGCGCAACTTCCACATACCTTGAGAAATAATCTACTACTAGTAGATAAGTCTTGTTTTTCAGCGTGAACAGGTCAGCTCCCAAGGTTTGCCAAGGCCTGTCTGGCATCTCCGTTGGCATCAGCGGCTCTTTGACGTTCCTTCTCTCTTGGATGCAGGTTCTACATTTCAGCACCATGTCATTCAGCTGGCTGCTGAGTCCTGGCCACCATACCGTCTGTTTGGCCCGGCCCCTGCACTTTGTCACCCCCAGGTGTCCCTCATGTAGTCTCTGCAGCACATCACCTTGTAAGGCTGTTGGGATGACGAGTCTCGTGCCCCGCAGCAGCAGCCCATCGTGCACAGTCAGCACTGCTCTATCAGCCCAGTAATGTCTCAGCACTCCCTGCAGTTGGCTTTTGTCGGGCCACCCGTCTGTGCAGTACTCCATCAGTGCAGAGCATGTGCTGTCTGCCTTCAGGTGCTCACGTAGGCTGCTCAGATAATCTCCACTGACAGGAATGTTGCTGATGACAGAGTCTACATAGATGTTGGTGTCCTCTAATAGGCTTATGTCTGTGTGTGCTCTTGCGGCTCTCAGAGGAGCACGAGATAAGGTGTCGGCTGTCCACAGGCTTTTGCCAGGGACATGATTGACTGTATAGTTGTACCTCATGAGTCTCATCCTAAATCTTTGGATTCTTGGTGGGAGGTCATCCAAAGCTTTCCTTCCCAGCAGACTCACCAACGGCTTATGGTCAGTTTCCAGCTCGAATGGTCTTCCCAGGATGAAACAGCTGAACCTTTCACATGCCCACGTTGCAGCCAATGCCTCCTTCTCTACTTGAGCATAGCGCTGCTCTGTTGGCGTCATTGACCTGGACGCATATGCCACAGGTGACCACATGGCATCGCTCTTCTGCAGCAGGACTGCCCCCAGGCCAAAGGAAGAAGCATCAGCAGAGATCTTTAAAGCACTGTTTGGGTTGTATAATGTGAGCACTGGTGTGGATGACAGCTCTGTTTTTAACTGATCAAAGGCGGCCTGCTGCTCTGTCCCCCAGTACCAGTGGTTCTTCTTGGACAGCAGGTCTCGTAGCACTTTGTCTTTTTCAGCCAGGTTAGGCAAGAAGCGGCCCAGCTGATTGACCATGCCCAGAAAACTCCTGAGTTCGCTGACATTTTTGGGTGCATCCATCTCTTGTACTGCTCTCGTCTTCTCTGGATCTGGCTTCACTCCATCTGCTGAAATCACATGACCCAGGAATCTGACTGTGTGGCGTGTGAGCTCACATTTGTCCATGTTGAGCGTAATGCCGGCCTTTTGTGCCTTCTTTAGCACCGCATGTAGCCGCACATCATGCTCCTCCTGCGTCTGTCCCCAGACCAGGATGTCGTCCATGTGACACAGTACCCCCTCCAGGCCACCGGTCACTTCTGTCACCATCATCCTTTGAAAGTGCTCGGGGGCTGATGCTATGCCAAAGGGTAGACGGTTAAAATAGTAGCGCCCATAAGGCGTGATGAAGGTGGTGTATTTGGCAGACTCTTTTGTCAATGGTACTTGCCAAAAGCCCATGTTGGCATCTAATTTGCTGAAGACTGTTGCGCCAGCTAGCATGCCCAGAGTGTGCTCGACAGAAGGCAGGATAAACTTTTCTCTGCATACTGATTCATTCATCATTGTGAAATCCACACAAATGCGAACATCACCTGCTTTTTTCGGCACCGCCACCATCCCGGCACACCAATCAGTCGGCTCCTCAATCTTGGTGATTACGCCCATCTTCTCCATACGGTCTATCTCCTCCTTCACTTTTCCCATAAGCGGCAGAGGGACTCTGCGTGGTGTGTGGAGAGAGAAGGGCACAGCCTCTGGCTTTAATTTAATTGAGTATGGCCTCAGAACAAGACCCAAGCCACTACACAGCTTCGGATATTGTTGTTTCATTGATTCCATGGTGATGCTGTCAACCCTGCACACAAGCTGAAGCTGTTCTATGGCAGGCCTTCCCAACAGTGCAGTGTGCAGGTCTTTTACTACATAAATGTTCTCTATGGCTGTCTTTTTGCCTCTGCGCAGTGTTTCTCTGGCTACACCTAGGACAGAGAGTGCATTGCCCCCTGGCCCAAACAACGGGCGTGTCGGCACTGCCAGGCGCTTCACATCATGCCCCCCTGTAATGTCATGGTACACCTCGGCTGGCATGGCGGTGACATCAGCACCAGTGTCTATTTTAAAGCACACTTTTTTTTGTCTCACTTGTAGCTGCACCGTCCACGGGTCTTTTCCAGCATCCACGGCTCCCAGGAAAAAGCTCTCTTCTTCCTCTGTAGTGACAGCATTCAGAGATTTTGCACTGTTTCTGCACACTTTGCCATAATGTCCCTTTTTGCCACAGTTGTGACACACAGCATCTTTAGCAGGGCATTCCCATTTTCCATGCGAGGGCATTTTTCCACATCTATAACAGGCCTTTGAACCTGGCTGTGGCCGTATATTAAGTTTATTTTTGCCTGGTGTTTGTGCTTGTGGCTGAGGCTTTGAGGGAAATTTGGGTTTTCTGTAGCTTTTAGCATGCACAGCATCAACATTAGAGCACTTGCTAGCACCGCCATTTTCTCCTCTTAAGTCAGACCGCTGTCGTCTAACTTCTTCAGACTGCCTTGTCTTTGTTATCGCAGTTCCAAGGGTTAGGTCTCTGTCTAGCTGTAGCTTTTCTGACAATGAGACGTTTCTCAGCCCGACCACTAACCTGTCGCGGATCAGCTCGTTCTGTAACTGTCCATAGTTGCAGTGTTCAGCTAATCCGTATAGAGCAGTGATGAAGGAATCCACCGTTTCTTCTGGCAGTTGCACACGCTGATTGAACTTGGCTCTTTCGTAGATTACATTCTTTTTAGGCACAAAAAATGCATCAAAGCCAGCCTTAACATCCGTGTACACCTTCCTCTCATCTGCAGTTAGCGTTAGCCCCTTTAGCACATCTTCGGCTTCATCACCCATGCAGTACACTAACGTGTTCACCTGGTTTTCTTCCGACGTTGCGTTTAAGTTGCTTGCAAGCCGAAAGCGGTCGAATCTCCTGATCCAACGCTCCCATTCTTGAGGCTTGGTAAAATCGAATGGCTCTGGAGGTTGTATTGTGAACGTAGCAGTTGGTGTAGGTTGCGCCATATCTGCCAGCTCATCTCACCTTTCTCCGCCAAAACGATACACTTTCCTCTTCTTCTTTTTTTTTTTTCGCTTACAAGTATCCCGTTTCTGACACCATATCGAATTATTCTTATAATGAGGCTCGTACAACGACGTAATCGGAGTCTGTCTTTATTTAGCAACTCACTACAGCAGCTGCCTCGTGCTGCATCCCCGGGCCCTGCTGCTAGGCCTCTCCCCGGTTACGCCCACAGCCCCACCTTCAGGCCGGATGCCGTCACTGCAGCCTGACCACTGGCAGCAGAATAAAGGCATTCCTTACTCTATTATTCCATAATACCACAACTATGTGTGAGTGATCATTTCCATAATAAAAAAAACAATATAGGTTCAGTATATATATATAGGTAGACACCAAATGCTGGCGAAACTCAGCGTGTGACGCAGAGAAGGTTTTTGGAGAGAAGGTATTGGCGACGTTTTGGGTCGAGACCATTCTTCAGACTGATGTCAGGGGAGGGGGTAGGACAAAGAAAGAATGTAGCGGAGACTGGGATTAGTGGGAGAAATGGGAAGGGGGAGGGGATGGAGAGAGAGAGTAAGGGTTACATGAAGTTAGAGAAGTCAATGTTTATACCGCTGGGGTGTAAACTACCCAAGCAAAATATGGGGTGCTGTTCCTCCAATTGGTGCTGGGCCTCACTCAGACAATGGTGGAGGACCAGAACAGAAAGGTCAGATTTGGAATGGGAGGGGTGTTGAAGTGCTGGGCCACCGGGAGATCAGCTTGGTTAAGACGGACTGAGCGGAGGTTTTCAGCCGCTCTTGGTCTCGCCGATGTAGGGAAGTTGATACCTGGAAGAGCGGATGCAGTTGATAAAGTTGGAGGAGATGCTAGTAAACCCCTGTCTCACCTGGAAAGACTGTTCGGGTCCTTGGATGGAGCCGAGGGGGGAGGTAACGGGACAGGTGTTGCAACTCCCGTGGTTGCAAGGGAAAGTTCAATGGGAGGGGGTAGTTTGGTTGGGAAGGAACGAGTTGACCAGGGAGTTACGGAGGGAACGTTCTCTGCGGAAAGCAGAAAGGGGTGGAGATGGAAGATATGGCTAGGAGTGTGATCCCTTTGAAGGTGGAGAAAATGTTGGAGGATTATATACTGTATGCGACAGCTAAAGGGGTGGAAGGTGAGGACAAGGGGGACTCTGTCCTTGTCACGAGAGGGGGGGAGGGGGAGTAAGAGCAGAGCCGCGGGATATCGAGGAGAGTCCAGTGAGAGCCTTATCTATAATGGAAGAGGGGAACCCCCGTTCCCTAAAGAATGAGGACATCTCCAATGCCCTGGTATGGAAAACCTCGTCCTGGGCGCAGATGCAGTGCAGATGGAGGAATTGGGAGTATGGGATAGTCTTTACAAGAAGAAGGGTGGGAGCAAGTGTTGTGAAGATAGCTATGGGAGTCAGTAGGTTTGTTGTAGATGTCGGTCATTAGTCTGTTTCCTGTGATGGAGACGGTGAGATCTAGAAACGGTAGGGACATGTTGGAGATGGCCCAAGTGAATTTGAGTGCAGGATGTAAATTAGTGGTGAAGTTGATGAAGTCAGTCAGTGCTGCATGGGTACAGGAGGTAGTACCAATGCAGTCGTCAATGTAGCGGAGGTAGAGTTCAGGGATAGGGCCAGTGTAATCCTGGAACAGGGACTATTCGACGTACCCTACAAAGAGGCGGGCATAGCAAGGGCCCATGCGAGTGCCCATAGCTATGCCTTGGATCTGGAGGAAGTGGAAAGAATCGAGGGAGAAGTTGTTGAGGGTAAGGACCAGCTCTTCTAGGTGGAGAAGAATATTGGTGGATGGAAATTGGCTGGTTCTACGGTCGTTAAGAAATGGAGGACTTTAAGACCCTCCTGGTGGGGGTGGAGGTGTCGAGTAACTGGACATCCATAGTAAAGATGAGGGAGTGGGGGCCTGCAAAACGTAAGCCATTAAAGAGATGAAGAGCGTGTGAGGGGAACACTCCACTGAGGTTCCCTGTAGGGGGGGGGGGGGGGGAGCCATGGGATCCAGTACAGTCAAACTACGTGGTGTGAGAGTCTACATCGTGGTGACTGTGGGCCTGGTACTGGGCCTGGGATGTCCTCCCCAGCCATCTATTGACCGGGACTTCCGACACTTTCCATCTGTCCATCATCGGCTCTGACCTTCCTTCCATCAAGGGGATCTATCGTAGTCGCTGCCTCAAAAAGGCTGGCAGTATCATCAAGGACCCACACCATCCTGGCCACACACTCATCTCCCTGTTACCTTCAGGTAGAAGGTACAGGAGCTTGAAGACTGCAACGACCAGGTTCAGGAATAGCTACTTCCCCACAGCCATCAGGCTATTAAACTTGGCTCGGACAAAACTCTGAACATTAATAGCCCATTATCTGTTATTTGCACTTTATCAGTTTATATATTCATGTGTGTATATATTTATATAATGGTATATGGACACACTGATCTGTTCTAATAATAATAATAATAATAGTAATATCTTTTATTGTCATTGCACACATGTGCAACGAGATTTGGTATGCAGCTTCCATCCGATGTCATAACTTAAACAACTAATAAAATTTAGATTTAGATACCCCGAGAACATGGTTTATAAAAAGAACAGTAAAGCATTCAAACATTCAAAACAGTCTAAAGTGCAAATGTGTCTGTGCGACGTGACCATCTGAGGGAGACAGTTCATGGGGTGGGGGGGGGGGGGCACTCAGCCGGGCCGGTTCACAGCAGGCATAGCTCTGGGGATGAAGCTGTTCCTGAGTCTGGAGGTGCGGGCGTAGAAGGCCTTGTAACGTCTGCCGGAATGTAGGAGTTCGAACAGTCCATTACAAGGGTGTGAGTAGTCATGCCGACTATGTTCTGTTGTGCTGAAGCAAAGCAAGAATGTCATTGTCCTATCAGGGACACATGACAATAAACTATCTTGAATCTTGTTCGCTGATCCGGACTCCACTCGGCCTCCACCAGCGACTCTGCCGACCCTCGCCACTCCACTGCCCACCAGCGGGCCACATCCGCCACATTACCTGTTTCCCAGGCTCAGCACAGCCTCCACGATGCAGATTTTCACACCACATGGTTTGACTGTGCTGGGTCCTACTGCTCCCCCCCTCTACAGAGAACCTCAGTGGGGGTTCCACTGGGACTTTCCCTTCCCCTTTTAGCCAGGTGACCCCAGCTACTCCCCACCCATACACTAGTTCCCATGCCCCCTCCTCTCTGAACACCCACCAGACATCGCCTCGGCCTCCTTCCACTCACCTGCCATCCTCAGATCCCAACCTCCATTGTTGCCGTGTGTTCACCACCCCCCCTGACCCCCTTTCTGATACAGAACGGTCTGTCCTGAGCAGGGGCCTCACCTTTGTTCCCCTCCGCCCCCACCACAACGAGTTCCGGGTGCGCCACGATGTAGAGCTCTTCTTCCGTCGCCTCCGTCTCCGTGCCTTTTTCTATGGGAAGAAGTCCTCACCACCCAATGATGACCCCTTCTCCCATCTCCAACGTACCTCCTCCCCGGATGGTCCTCTACCCTCTTTAGACCTTTTCATTTCCAACTTGCGGAGGGACATCAACCATCTCAAAATTTCCACTCCCCCAAATTTCCATCCTGCATTCAAATTCACTTGGACCATCTCCGACATCTCCCCACCGTATCTAGACCTCACCGTCTCCCAAGCGCAGGCTCAGCGATCGTTTCGCTGAACACCTCCGCTCAGTCCGTCTTAACCAAGATAATCTTCCAGTGCCCCAGCACTTCAACTTCCCCTCCCATTCCCAATCTGACCTTTCTGTTCTGGGTCTCCTCCATTGTCAGAGTGAGGCCCAGTGCAAATTGGAGGAACAGCACCTCATATTTCGCTTGGGTAGTTTACGCCCCAGCGATATGAACATTGACCTCTAACTTCAGGTAACCCTTAAGGGCCTGTCCTACTTGGGTGACTGCGGAGCGTCAGTAACTGACGCCCGTGAAACCGTCAAGTTGCACGACATACACGCTGACGTATGCTGTCATGCGGGTGACACCCGGTTAGGGTTGAGGCTGTAAAATATTCTTCCTTCAATGCATGGTTTTTAAACATTAATATATTATATTTAATACAATAAAAACAATTGTGCAAATGAAAAGATGTCTGAGTCGTTCCGTTTTATTTATAGATGTATTGGTCTGCTTCTCGATCCGATCACCAGGGATGGATTCAGTGAGTGTAGACTGAACTCCACTCTCCCCTCTTCCCCCCTCCCACCCCCATCGGTCCTTGCCTACTCCCCTCTGCCCTTCTCCCCTCCCCTCTCCCCTTCCCCTCTCCCCTTCCCCCCTCTTCCTCCCTTCTCCCCGCTCCACTCTTCTCCCCCTTATCCAGTACTTGGATAGGTTGGGTGAGTGGGCAAAGGCATGGCAGATGAAGTATAATGTGGATAAATGTGAGGTTATCCACTTTGGTGGCAAAATCAGGAAAGTAGCCTATTATCTGAATGGTGGCCGATTAGGAAAAGGGGAGATGCAACGAGACCTGGGTGTCATGGTACACCAGTCATTGAAAGTAGGAATGCAGGTGCAGCAGGCAGTGAAGAAAGCAAATGGTATGTTAGCATTCATAGCAAAAGGATTTGAGTACAAGAGCAGGGAGGTTCTACTGCAGTTGTACAGGGTCTTGGTGAGACCACACCTGGAGTATTGCGTACAGTTTTGGTCTCCTAATCTGAGGAAAGACATTCTTGCCATAGAGGGAGTACAGAGAAGGTTCACCAGACTGATTCCTGGGATGGCAGTACTTTCATATGAGGAAAGACTGGATAGACTCTGCTTGTACACATTGGAATTCAGAAGACTGAGGGGGGATCTTATAGAAACTTACAAAATTCTTAAGGGGTTGGACAGGCTAGATGCAGGAAGATTATTCCCGATGTTGGGGAAGTCCAGAACTAGGGGTCACAGTTTAAGGATAAGAGGGAAGACTTTTAGGACCGAGATGAGGAAATCATTTTTTACACAGAGAGTGGTGAATCTGTGGAATTCTCTGCCACAGATGGTAGTTGAGGCCAGTTCATTGGCTATATTTAAGAGGGAGTTAGATGTGTCCCTTGTGGCTAAAGGGATCAGGGGGTATGGAGAGAAGGCAGGGATGGGATACTGAGTTGGATGATCAGCCATGATCATATCAAATGGCGGTGCAGGCTCGAAGGGCCGAATGGCCTACTCCTGCACCTATTTTGTATGTTTCTATGTTTCTACCCCCTACCCTCACATCCCCTTCTATCGGAGAGGGGATCCGATAGTCAATGTTACTGAAACAGATGATGTGGCCTTTGTGCAATACTAATAGTGGGATCTAGCTGTCACAGGCTGGGTCCACAAATGGGGGGCGTCGGGGAAAGTGGGGGGGGGGGGATCTGGAGAATGAGAGAAGGGAAGGAGAGGGAATGTGAGGGGAGAGGTAGGAGTGGATAAGGGGGAGAAGTGTGGAGCAGGGAGAAGGGAGGAAGAGGGGGGAAGGGAAGAAGGGGGGAGAGGGGAGGGGAGAAGGAGGGATAGGGTCCACACTCACTGAATCCATCGCTGTGAAAAGAGACGGTGATCGGATCTGGATGCGGACCAATACATCTCTAAATAAAACTGAACGAGTCGCACAACTTTTCATTGCACAATTGATTTTATTGTATTAATTTTAATATATTAATGTTTAAAATCCATGCCTTGAAGGAAGAATATTTTACATCCCGTCTGTGGTCCCTAACTCCAACCCTAACTCTAAACGGGCGTCAAGCACAGGACAGCATACGTCATCGAGTGACAGGGCGCACGACATGATGAGACACCGAAATGTCGCCCCAGGATTTTCAACAATCCAAAATCCTGGGGAGACAGTGAAGCACCGCGCGTTAACGTGCGTCACTGCATGCGTCACCACGCCTCACCACGCGACAACCTCTTTTCCGGCTATCACCTAAATGACGGCCACGTGGGGCATCATTTCACTTTCTCTCTCCATCCCCTCCGCCTTCTCAGTTCTCCCACTAGTCCACTGTCTCCACCTACATTATTTCTTTGTCCTACCCCCTCCCCTGACATCAGTCTGAAGAAGGGTCTCGCCAATTCCTTTTCCCCATGGATGCTGCCTCACCCGCTGAGTTACTCAAGCATATTGTGTCTACCTTTAAATCAACATCTGCAGTTCTTTCCTTCACACACACACATATATATATATATATATATATATATACATACACATGTGTGTGTGTGTGTGTGAGTATATATATTTTATATATATATATATGTATATATGTAGATATAACCATAAACAGACAAATAAATAGATAATTATTGTGCAAATATAATGTCCCTAAGTGTCTATAGTTCAGGGCCTATTTGGCGGTTGTTGTGCACGGAAGGGTAGTGTGTGGTTTTCGGGATGTAGCAGCTCCTGAACCTGAATGTTTCAGTTTTCAGTGTCCTGTACCTTCTTCTCAATTGCAGGTGTGAAATAAGGGCATAGCCAGGGTGGTGTGGGTCTTTGATGCAAGCTGCCTTTTTGAGGTAGCATCTGTTGTAGATCCCTTTGATAATGGAAAGGTCAGTACCCGTGATTGACTGGGTTTACCAGTTTTTGCAATCTTCTTCATTCCTGGGTGTTCGATTTGCCAAACCAGGCAGTGATGCAACCAGTGAGAGAGATATGCCCTCTACTGTACACCTGTCGAAGTTCAAGAGTATTTGTTGACATACAGAATCTCCTCAATCTTCTATGGAAGTAGAGAAGTTGATCGGCTTTACATGATTGCACCTGAGTGCTGGATCTAGATCAGATCGACAAAGTTGTGCAGGCCAAGGAATTTCCATCTTTGACTCTCTCCACCACTGTCCTGCGATGAAGGCAAGTTTGTGGATCCTCTTTTTACCTCTCCCAAAGTCCACAATCAGTTCCTTGGTCTTATTGATGTTGAATGTAAAGTTGTTGTTCTGGCACCATTTGATCAGTCGTTTGATCTTCCTCCTTTTCTCCAACTCATCTTCATCAATAATTCATGCAACAACAGTGGTGTCATTGGCAAACGTGAAGATGGAGTTTGAACTGTGTCCAGCTACACAGTTGTGAGTAGAGCAGCGGGCTGAGCACACAGCCTTGAGGTCCTCAAATGCTGGTGGTTATCAAGGAGGAAGAGTTGCTGCCAATTGATATACATCATTGTCTGCTGAGAAGGAAGTCTAGGATCCAGTTGGAGAGGGTTAAGCAGAGGCCCAATTCCATGAGCTTGGTATCCAGCTTGGAGGGGATGATGGTGTTAAACACCCTTATGTATCTGTTTTTATCATGCAATCAGTTGAGTGTAGAGTGGTGAGCCAGCACGATTGCATCTTCTGTTGACCTGTTGTGGTGGGAGGCAAATTGTTGCAGGTCCAGGTTCTTGTTGAAAAAGGAGTTGATATGCACCTTAAACAGCCTCTCAAAACACTCCATCACCATTTACCTAGTCACTGAGGCACGTCACCATGTTCTTCTTGGGCAATGGTATTATAGATGCCCTTTTAAAGCAGGCTCTAAAGTAAATTAAGTAAACCTGTTCTAAAGCAATTTTTGAGAGATTCCTTGTATCCTCTACTGTGATACCTGGTAGATTCCTGATGGTGCACAGCACAGAGACAGTCCCTGTGACCCACCATGCTGACCAACAAGGAACCCTCTATACTGATCCAGTTCATTGGCACTTGGTCTGTAAACATCTACACCATAACTCTTCAGGTGCTCATCCAGATATTCCCACATTTTGTGAGTGTCCTTGCATCCACCACCTTCTCAGGGACTGTGTCGCACATTACAACCAACTCCGAGGTGAAAGGAAGATCCTCAGGTTTTTCGCATATTCTCCCTCCTCGCCTGAAAATGATGTCAACTGGTTTCAGATATCATTGTTTATGGGGAAAGGTTTCTCATTATCCACACTACCAGGTGGTGCCAGCAATGGCTGCCTCACCAACAGTCTGTCTGTCATTTCCTTCTTTGTGTTTAAATTTTATGTGTTAAATGTATGTTTTTAGTGTTCTTTAGCTTGTTTTATGTGGGTGGTGGGGGGGGTTGGGGGAAACTCTTTTTAATTTCTTACCTCGACGGAAATGCAATTTTTTTTCCCGTATCGTACCTCTGTCTGCACTGCAGGCTAACATCGAGGAGTTGGCGGCCTTTGTTGGAGACAGATTTTGAGAGCTCCACCACGGTCAGCTGCAGACTCACCATCGCGGAGCTCGCGATCCCTTTGCCAGGGGTCGACCTCGGAGCACCAACCATGGGTGCTTGCGAACTTAACATCACAGAGCCCGCGGTCTCTCGTCAGAGACGGACTTCGGGAACTCCAAGCCACGTGAGTTTCGACGGATGGTTTGACTGTCCCAACCCTGGAGAATAAGGAGGAAGAAGATGGACTTTTTTGCCATCACTTTCATCACAGTGAGGAATGAGGCAAATACGCTGTGGTGGATGTTTATTTTAACTTGTGTGGAGTTGTGTGTCTTGTTGCCTTTTTTTTCGTATGGCTGTATGGTAATTCACATATCACTGTACCTTAATTGGTACATGTGACAATAAAAGACCTTTGAAACCTTTGACTTCTACCCACATAACCCACAGCTCGCCCTGACCAGATTCTCCTCATATCTGGAACACTTTGTCCCAGGGAACAGCCTGGTCAATCTCCTTTGCACATCTGAAGTGCATTCCCACACCTGCTATGGTGTGGTGACCAGAACTACACACAGCACTCCAGCTGTGGCCTCAGCAACGTTTTGAGGTGGGAGATTGCAACCTTCACGTGGCCCACCCTGACGAATGCAATCAACCTGGCGTGCACAACAGAAGATCAAACAGAACAAATTGTCTTACAACTTTAGGCTGTGCACGCCATACGCAAGAAGGAGAAGAAGCAACGTTTTACAGTTCACTCAAAATACCTCCCACTCACTCTGCTGTCTCCTAATTCTCCATCATTAGGCTCAACTGGCTAATTGCGCACTGCAACTTCACAGAGCGGACCGTGAAGTGGAGGCAGCGGGGAAATGAGGAGGCGGTGGAGTATGCTTCTATACCAACCAGGACTGGTGCAGCAACATCACGGTACTGTCAAACATCTGCTCTCCCAACCTAGAATCATTCTTTATAAACTGCAAACCCTTCTACTCTCCAAGGAAGTTTGCATCCTCCCCCATGCCTGCGAACGCAACTTGCTGACCAGGTAATGAGGGTAGAGAGTGACTTCCCGGACTCTATGGTCATTGTTTTGGGGGACTTTTACAAAGCTAACCTCAGCCATGACATTCCAAAGTACAGACTTCAGGTTACCTGCCCCACCAAAGGGGAGAGAACACTTGACCACTGGTTACACGTCAATCGAGAACGCATATCGCTCTGTTCCCCGGGTGGGTCTGGGTCTCACTGATCATTGTCTAGTTAACTTTATTCCGACCTACAGGCAGAAATTAAAATCTGCTAAGCCTGTGGTCAGAACAACAAAAAGGTGGACAAGCGAGGGCATTGAGATCCTACAATCCTGCTTTGACCACATGGATTCGAATGTGTTCAGGGAAGCAACCACAAGCCTTGATGAGCACATATGTCAGCTTTTGTGAGGACAGTTGCATTCCAACTAGGACCTGGACCTGGTTCAAGAATGACAAGCCCTGGTTTACTGCAGAACTCCGACAGCTCCGACAGTCTAAAGAGGAAGCCAACAGCAGAGGAAGCCAACAGCAGACCTTTACATGCAGGCAAAGTACAAGCTGAGAAGAGGAATCGGACCTGCCAAGGAAAGGTACTCTGAGAAGTTGAGGAGCAAGTTCTCAGCTAGTGACTCTTCTTCAGTTTGGAAGGGCTTCCAAGAAATCACCGGCTATAAGAGGAAAGCCCCCCGCTCTTTGGACAATCATCAGCTGACCAATGATCTGAATGAGTTCTACTGCACGTTTGACAAGCAGAAACGTAACCCTGGTACCCCTCCCCAACCAACACAGCCAGACACCAGTCTGCAAAGACTGGACCCTTCTACACCCACTCCTCCCCAATCACCACCTCACACCTACTTATAGCAAGACTCCAGTCTGTAGTGGACCCTTTCCCACCCCAACCAACAATTCACACTCACTCACAGCCTGACCCCAGTCTGAAAAGACTGGACCCTTTCCCACCCACCCCTCTCCAATCACCACTTAACACCCAATTACAGCCTGACTCCAAAGGACTGTGGCCTTGTCCACTACCCACCCCCTCCATGCTGCACAACATCACTTCTCCATAATCAACAATAAAAATAGAGGAGGTAGAGAGGCTGTTCAGAAGACAGAAAAGCCAGAAATCACCAGGACCGGACAATGTTTCCCCCTCAAGCTCTGTGCCAAATAACTGGCACTGTTCTGCACAGACATTTTCAACCAGTCCCTGCAAACCTGTACTGTCCCTGCCTGCTTCAAAGTCTCCACTATGGTTACCTTACCCAAAAAGGCAAGGATTACTGGTCTTACTGACTACAGGCCTGTCGCACTGACCTCTGTAGTCACGAAGACCATTCAGAGGCTTGTGCTGGCCTCGCTGAAAAATATCACAAACCCCCTGCTGGACCCTCTGTAGTTTGCATATCGGGCCAATAGGGTTGTGGATGACACAGACAACCTGGGCCTGCACTTCATCTTCCGGCACCTAGACCACCAGGGCACCAATGCAAGGATTTTGTCTGATGATTTTAGCTCAGCATTCAACTCCATTCTGCCAGAGCTACTGCACTACAAACATTCCAAGTTGACTGTGCCTGACCCGCTCTGTCGGTGGATCACCAGCTTCCTGACAGACAGGAAGCAGCATGTGAGGCTGGGAAAGCCCATCTCGGACCCGCAGATCCTCAGCATAGGAGCACTGCAAGGCTGCGTACTCTCCCCTCTCCTCTACTCTCTCTACACCATTGACTGCACCTCCACTGACTCCTCTGTCAAGCTACTCAAGTTTGCGGACGACACAACCCTGATTGGACTGATCCAGGATGGGGAGGAATCTGCCTACAGCAGGAAGTGACACAGCTGGCGTCCTGGTGCCATCACTACAATCTGGAGCTCAATGCTCTTAAGACAGTGGAATTGCTAGAAGACTTTAGGAGAGCTCCCCCTCCCCTCACCCCACACCATTAACAACGCCACATCTGTGGAGTCTTTTAAGTTCCTCGGAACCATCATCTCCAAGGATCTTAAATGGGGCTCCACTGTCAAAAAGGCATGACAGAGAATGCACTTCCTGTGGCAGCTGAGGAAGCACAATCTGCCACAGGCAATGATGGTCCAATTGTATACGGCCACCGTAGAGTCTGTCCTCACCTTCTCCATCATGGTCTGGTTTGGCTCAGCCACCAAGCACGACATCCAGAGGCTGCAGCAAATTTTCCGATCAGCTGAGAAGTTTATTGGCCGCAACCTTCCCTCCATTGACGAACTCTACACTGCAAGGGGCAGGAAGCGAGCGGGTAAGATCATCTCTGACCCCTCTCACCCTTGCCACAAACTCTTTGAATCACTTCCCTCTGGAAGGCGACTCTGGACTGTCAAAGCTGCCACAGCTAGACATAAAAACAGCTTTTTCCACGAGATGTAGCTCTACTCAATAACCAAAAATCTGTAGCTCCTTTTGGTCTGGTATTTTATTTAATTCACATGTTTAATCGATAATGTTTTATTATTAATGTTTAATGTTTTATGTGTCATTCCTAACTGTCACTGTGTGTCATGTTGTCACTTGCGGGCAGAGCACCAAGGCAAATTCCTTGTATGTGAATACTTGGCCAATAAATTTATTAATTCATTCATTCATTCATTCACTTTGCACAGTATCAGTGCTTACTTTCTTTACATGTTTCTGCTGTTTAAGCTCAGCAGAACCGCTTACTGTCACCAAAATTCTAATGTATTTCTTTGTGAATTATTTTATGAATTCCTTGTACATTTTAGGTGTCAATGAATTATTTCGCTTCCTCACTTGCAGACGTGGTCACGCAGTGACGTCAAGGAGGTCGCGCAGTGTGGCGGACGTCGTTCCCTCGGCAACCGACGGCGAGGCCCACAGAGGAGGAGCAGCCTGGGCCCGGGGGTGGACATGAGAGATTCCCCGGGCGGGAGGTGTTGGAGCGACCAGGGGCCCGCGGCCTCGGTGCCCGATCGCGGTTCCAGCTCGTCCCGGTCCCGATCCGGGGGCTGCACTGAAGGGAGTCAAGGTGAGAAGAGGCGGATGGAGCCTCGCCTTCATTAGCGCGGCGGAGAAGAGAAGAGCAGCAGAGGGGTATCTAAGTTTACAACTGAATACTGCCAAAACTAAAATCCATAAAATTTTCCCAAATGTATCATCCATTTGTGATAAATGTCAATCCCAAGAAGCTACTATAGCGCACTCATTTGTTTTCTGTACAAAAATTCAAAAATGTTGGAATGAAATTTTCGAAATCTTTACAAAATTATTTAAAATAAAACTGATACCCAAAGCAGAATGGATTATCTTCGGAACAACGGAAGATGGTCCAGAACTAAATGTGTTTCAAAAGAAACTAATAGACTATGTGTTAATAACTGGAAAAAAGCTAATCCTAAAATTTTGGAAGAAGGCTCCAATACCAACTATAAACATGTGGATTTCAAATATGTTCGAAACATTACACTAGAAGAGATAAGACTCCTCCTGGCAGGTAAACCAGATCACTTCCATCTGACGTGGTCTGCATTTATAGAATTATTACAAATATAGGGTGCAAAGGTACCTTAAAAAAACCTGAGGTCAGGTAAAGGGTGATGATAGCTGGAAAGTTGGTATGTCCCATTTGCGTAATGCTCATAAAAACTATTTGTTTTTCTCTTTCTCCTCTTTCTCTTTCTCCTTCTTTTCTAGAAGTACATTACATTACAACCACATACATTAGTACTTGTCATTTATATCTTCTTACAATTAATGTACTCCATTTATTTTTTACACTAGAAAAGGAAAAGATTGAAAGAAAGAAGAAAGTGAAGGAAAAAGTGAAAGTGTAGGAAATGTGACAACAAAAAAGGACGAAGACCCTATAAGAGCAAAATTAAAAACAAAAGAGAAAGAGTTAAGAAATAGACCCTAGGAAAGAAAGAAAGAGAGAAAGAGGAAAAAGAGAGAAACAAATATTTTTATGAGCATTACGTAAATGGGACATACCAGCTCTTCAACTATCATCCCCCCTTACCTGACCTCATTTTTTTTTTTAAGTACTTTTGCACCCTATGTTTGTAATAATTCTATAAATGCAGACCACGTCAGGTGGAAGTGATCTGGTTTACCTGCTAGGAGGAGTCTTATCTCTTCTAGGTGTAATGTTTCAAACATATTTGAAATCCACATATTTATAGTTGGTATTGGAGCCTTCTTCCAAAATTTTAGAATTAGCTTTTTTCCAGTTATTAACCCAGGGTCTATTTCTTAACACTTTTTCTTTTGTTTTTAATTTTGTTCTTATAGGGTCTTCGTTCTGTCTTGTTGTCATACTTTCTACACTTTCACTTTTTCCTTCACTTTCTTCTTTCTTTCAATCTTATCCTTTCCTTTTACTAGTGTAAAAAACAAACGGAGTACATTAATTGTAAGAAGATATAAGTGACGAGTACTAATGTATGTGGTTGTAATGTAATGTACTTCTAATAAATTAAAAAATAAAAAACAACAAACAACTGAATACTGATCAACTGGGAAAGTGGGCATGGGAATGGCAATGTATTTTAATTTCGACAAGTGTGCAGTGATGAATTTTGAAAGTTAAACCAGGTAGGAGTACACAATGATCACACATAATCTTATACATCTTCACCTGGTCAGCCTCCACTGCTCCAATGAAATCAAGCCCAGCCTGTCCAGTCTCTCCTTATAACTAAATTATTCCACACCAGGAAACATCTAGGTCAATCTCCTCTCCAGTGTAATCTCGTCCTTCTGACAATACGGCACCAGAAATGTCCACACTGTTCCAGCTGTGGCCTCACCTGAGTTTTAAAAGGTTCTAGTAAGACGTGTGTTCTGACTAATGAAGTCAAATATCCCACAGGCCTTCTTCACCACCCATCCTAACTGTGCTGCCACCTTCAGGAGTATTTTGCATGTCCATCAAGATCTCTCTATTCTACACTATCTCCTCAGCCCATGGTACATCTGACTCTTGTTTAACCCTGCCAAATGCTTAACATCACATGTATAGAATTATGTTCCATTTGTTAATTTACCAGCTGATAGATATCATTCTATAGTCCAAGACTGCACTCCTCACTATCAATGTTCTTGTGATTAAGAAGGAACTGCAGATGCTGGGAAATCGAAGGTAGACAAACGTGCTGGAGAAAGTCAGCGGGTGCAGCAGCATCAATGGAGAAAAAGAAGAGTCTGAAGAAGGGTTTCATAGAAACATAGAAAATAGGTACAGGAGGAGGCTATTCGGCCCTTCGAGCCAGCACCGCCATTAATTGTGATCATGGCTGATCGTCCCCTATCAATAACCCATGCCTGCCTTCTCCCCATATCCCTTCACTCCACTAGCCCATAGAGCTCTATCTAACTCTCTCTTAAATCCATCCAGTGATTTGGCCTCCACTGCCCTCTGTGGCAAGGAATTCCATAAATTCACAACTCTCTGGGAGAAAAGTTTTTTCTCACCTCAGTCTTAAATGACCTCCCCTTTATTCTAAGACTGTGGCCCCTGGTTCTGGACGCCCAACGTTGGGAACATTTTTCCTGCATCTAGCTTGTCCAGTCCTTTTATCTATATTACTAAAAGTCTGATCTTGACCGCTATTGGCTCACTGTGGCGCGATGTCCGAGAGAACGCCGCCACGTACGGCCGTCATTTTTGGCCACCTCGCACAGAGCCCCCCTCCGCCTTCCGGGCACAGAGAATTTTTCCCGCCGATGAAAAATGTGAGAGATATTAATGTTTTTACGAAATTCCCCATTCTCTCTGCTGCCCCCACTGGCGGCAGGGAGAGGGACTATAAAACCCAGAAGTGTCGTGCCTCACTCAGTCTGCCAGACCCAGGAAGGCAGAGGATCACGGCTCTCTGAGCTGCGAATAACACTGAACGCACGTCTACTCCACGGTGAGTCCCCTCGATGCGGCTGTAAATTGGCTGTTGCCCAATTGTTTGCTTCGCCTTTTTTTTTTTAAGTTTGTGTTCACAAAATGAATTTTGGTTGTCAGGTGGCTGCTTGCTGCCCAATTGTTTGCCTCGCCTTTAAAAAAAAAATAAGTTTGTGTTCACAAAATGTATTTTGGTAGTCAGATGGCAGCTTGCTGCCCAATTGTTTGCCTCGCCTTTATAAAAAAAAGTTTGCCTGGTCTTTTCAATCTTTCCTCATCTGACAGTCCCGCCATCCCAGGGCTCAATCTCGTGAACCTACGCTGCACTGCCTCAATCACAAGGATGTCCTTCCTCAAATTAGAAGACCAAAACTGTATACAATACTCCAGATGTGGTCTCACCAGAGCCGTATACAACTGCAGAAGAACCTCTCTACTCCTATACTGAAATCCTCTTGTTATGAAAGCCAACATTCCATTAGTTTTCTTCACTGCCTGCTGTACCGGCACGCCAACTTTCATTGACACCCAGGTCTCGCTGTACCTCCCCCTTACCTTTACCTAACCCCATTGAGATAATAATCTGCCCCCTTGTTTTTGCCACCAAAGTGGATAACCTCACATTTATCTATATTATACTGCTTCTGCCATGCATCTGCCCACTCACTCAACCTCTCCAGGTCACCCGGCACCCCTTCATCCATTCTAATTGTCACATCCTCAAAAAATTGCAGAAGATTAGTCTGAAAGGTTGCCTATTTCCTTCGCTCCATAGAAGCTGCTGCACCCGCTGAGTTTCTCCAGCACTTTTGTTTACCAGCTGTTCTTGTGTTATCTGCAAACCTGTCAACCATACCTCCTGTATTCGCATCTGAATTTATTAAATAAGATGGCAAACAGCAAGGATCCCAGCACTGATGCCTGTGGTACACCACTGCTGACAGGATATCAATAGACAATAGGTGCAGGAGTAGGCCATTTGGCCTTTTCGAGCCAGCACCGCCATTTACTGTGATCATGGCTGATCATCCCCAATCAGTACCCCGTTCCTGCCTTCTCCCCATATTGCTTCAATACGCTATCTAACTCTATTGAGAGCTCTATCTAACCCTCTCTTGAATTGGCCTACACTGCCTTCTGAGGCAGAGAATTCCACAGATTCACAATTCTCTGGGTAAAAACGTTTTTCCTCATCACCGTTCTAAATGGCCTACCCTTTATTCTTAAACTGTGGGCCCTGGTTCTGGACTCCCCCAACATCGGGAACATGTTTTCTGCCTCTAGCGTGTCCAATCCCTTAATAATCGCATATGTTTCAATAAGATCCCTCTCATCCTTCTAAATTCCAATGTATACAAGTCCAGTTGCTCCATTCTTTCAACATATGACAGTACCGCCTTCCCGGGAATTAACCTCGTGAACCTACACTGCGCTCCCTTAATAGCAAGAATGTCCTTCCTCAAATTTGGAGACCAAAACGGCACACACCACTCCAGGTGTGGTCTCACTCGGGCCCTGTACAACTGCAGAAGGACCTCTGTACACCTATACTCAACTCCTCTTGTTATGAAGGCCAACATATCATTAGCTTTCTTCACTGCCTGCTGTACCTGCAAGCTTACTTTCAGTGACTGATGAACAAGGACACCCAGATCTTGGTGTACTTCACATTTTCCTAACTTGACACCATTCAGATAATAATCTGCCTTCCTGTTCTTGCCACCAAGCTGGATAACCGCAACTTTATCCACATTAAACTGCATCTGCCATGCATTTGCTCACACACCCAATCTGTCCAAGTCACCCTGCATCCTCATAGCATCCACCTCACAGTTCACACTGCCACCCAGCTTTGTGTCATCTGCAAATTTGCTAATACCATGTGCTCTAATTTTGCACACTAATCTCTTCTGGAGGACCTTGTCAAAGGCTTTCTGAAAGTTCAGGTACACTACATCCACTGGCTCTCCCTTGCCCATTTTCCTAGTTACATCCTCAATAAATCTCAGAAGATTTGTCAAGCATGATTTCCCCTTCGTAAATTCATGCTGACTCGGAAAAAGGGTCTCGACCCGAAAAGTCGCCTGTTCCTTCTCTCCATAGATGCTGCCTCACTGCTGAGTTTCTCCAGCATTTTTTTTTCTATATTCGATTTGCAGTTCTTTCTTAAACATCAGCGCCTCTACTTTCTGAAAAGATTACGGAGATTTGGTATGTCAAAGAGGATTTACCTGAACTTCTACAGGTTTACACTAGAGAGCATATTGACTGGTTGCATCATGGCCTGGTTCAGCAACTTGCATGTCCAGGAGCAGAAAAGACTGCAAAAAGTTGTGACCACTGCCCAGTCCATCACCGGCTCTGACCTCCCCACCATCAATGGGATTTATTGGAGTCGCTGCCTCAAAAAGGCAGCAAACATAGAAACATAGAAAATAGGTGCAGGAGTAGGCCATTTGGCCCTTCGAGCCTGCACCGCCATTCAATATGATCATGGCTGATCATCCAACTCAGTATCCTGTACCTGCCTTCTCTCCATACACCCTGATCCCTTTAGCCACAAGGGCCACATCTAACTCCCTCTTAAATATAGCCAATGAACTGGCCTCAACTACCTTCTGTGGCAGAGAATTCCAGAGATTCACCACTCTGTGTGAAAAATGTTTTCCTCATCTCGGTCCTAATATATTTCCCCCTTATCCTTTAACTGTGACCCCTTGTTCTGGACTTCCCCAACATCAGGAACAATCTTCCTGCATCTAGCCTGTCCAAACCCTTAAGAATTTTGTACGTTTCTATAAGATCCCCCTCAATCTTCTAAATTCTAGCGAGTACAAACCGAGTCTATCCAGTCTCTCTTCATATGAAAGTCCTGACATCCCAGGAATCAGTCTGGTGAACCTTCTCTGTACTCCCTATATGGCAAGAATGTCTTTCCTCAGATTAGGACCAAAACTGTACGCAATACTCCAGGTGTGGTCTCACCAAGACCCTGTACAACTGCAGTAGATACACCCTGCTCCTATACTCAAATCCTTTTGCTATGAATGCTAACATACCATTCGCCTTCTTCACTGCCTGCTGCACCTGCATGAGTACTTTTAATGACTGGTGTACCGTGACACCCAGGTCTCGTTGCATCTCCCCTTTTCCTAATCGGCCACCATTCAGATAATAGTCTACTTTCCTGATTTTGCCACCAAAGTGGATAACCTCACATTTATCCACATTATACTGCATCTGCCATGCATTTGCCCACTCACCCAGCCTATCCAAGTCACCTTGCAGCCTCCGAGCATCCTCCTCACAGCTAACACTGCCCCCCAGCTTCGTGTCATCCGCAAACTTGGAGATGTTGCATTCAATTCCCTCGTCCAAATCATTAATATATATCGTAAATAGCTGGGGTCCCAGCACTGAGCCTTGCGGTACCCCACTAGTCACTGCCTGCCATTGTGAAAAGGACCCGTTTACTCCTACTCTTTGCTTCCTGTCTGCCAGCCAGTTCTCTATCCACATCAATACTGAATCCCCAATACCATGTGGTTTCAGTTTGTATACTAATCTCTTATGTGGGACCTTGTCGAAAGCCTTCTGAAAGTTCAGATATAACACATCCACTGGTTCTCCCTTATCCACTCCACTAGTTACATCCTCGAAAAATTCTATAAGATTCGTCTGACATGATTTACCTTTCGTAAATCCATGCTGACTTTGTCCAATGATTTCACCACTTTCCAAATGTGCTGCTATCCCATCTTTAATAACTGATTTCACCACTTTCCAAATGTGCTGCTATCCCATCTTTAATAACTGGTTCTAGCAGTTCCCCCACTACCGACGTTAGACTAACAGGTCTGTAATTCCCAGTTTTCTTTCTCCCTACCTTTTTAAAAAGGAGGGTTACATTAGCTACCCTCCAATCCTCAGGAACTACTCCAGAATCTAAAGAGTTTTGAAAAATTATCACTAATGCATCCACTATTTCTGGGGCTACTTCCTTAAGTACTCTGGAATGCACCCTATCAGGCCCTGGGGATTTATCGGCCTTTAATCCATTCAATTTACATAACACCACTTCCCGGCTAACCTGGATTTCACTCAGTTCCTCCATCTCATTTGACCCCCGGTCCCCTGCTATTTCCGGCAGATTATTTATGTCTTCCTTAGTGAAGACAGAACCAAAGTAGTTATTCAATTGGTCTGCCATGTCCTTGTTCCCCATGATCAATTCACCTGTTCTGACTGCAAGGGACCTACATTTGTTTTAACTAATCTTTTTCTCTTCACATATCTATAAAAGCTTTTGCAGTCAGTTTTTATGTTCCCTGTCAGTTTTCTTTCATAATCTATTTTCCCTTTCCTAATTAAGCCCTTTGTCCTCCTCTGCTGGACTCTGAATTTCTCCCAGTCCTCTGGTAGGCTGCTTTTTCTGGATAATTTGTACGCTTCATCTTTTGTTTTGATACTATCCCTGATTTCCCTTGTTATCCATGGATGCACTACCTTCCCTGATTTATTTTTTTGCCAAACTGGGATGAACAATTGTTGTAGTTCATCCATGCAGTCTTTAAATGCCTTCCATTGCATATCTACCGTCAACCCATTAAGAATCAATTGCCAGTCTATATTGGCCAATTCACTTCTCATACCCTCAAAGTTCCCTTTCTTTAAGTTCAGGACCCTTGTTTCTGAATTAACAATGTCACTCTCCATCCTAATGATACTCCATCATCAGATACCCATATTATCCTGGCCACACACTCATTTCACCACTGCCATCAGGAAGATGGTACAGGAGCCTGAAAACTGCAACGTCCAGGTTCAGCTTCTTCCCTTTTGCCATCAGGCTATTAAATATGACAACAAATAAGTTCAGAACAACATCAGACTTTTATTTTTATTGCACTATAATTATTTGTTTTGTGAGTATGTGTAGATGTGTATATATACACACACTGAACTTTTTTGTTTATGTACTATGTTTACAAATTCTGTTGTGCTGCAGCAAGTAAGAATTTTATTGTTCTATCTGGGACATCTATACTATTACTAAAATTCTCATCTTGACCACTTCCTCTCTACATTGTAAATAAATTTTAGAAAAAACGCTACCATATATTGCTATGATTTTTTTCGCCATCTTACTCACCGTCCTCCTCTCCTCCAACCGCCCCAAGGATGTTTCCCGATCCGTGAAATAATAAAAAAGTTATGAATGTTAAAAAAATTGTGAGATCAGCTGATTGGTCTTCTCGCTTGTTAGTCACCATGATGCATGTCACGCCCCTTCCGGGGGCCCTGTAAAATAAATCCCCAAGAGGTCGGACGTGAATCAGTCACTCTGGAAGAATGTGAGTGAGAGTGGAGTCCAGAACTGTGAGTCTACGCCACGAGTGAACTGAACTGTGAGTCTGCACTGTGCTTGAAATTAATTGTTAGCCTGCACTGTGCTTGAATTGAATTGTTAGCTTGCACTGTGCTTGAAATGAGTCGTTGGCCTGCACTTTACTTGAAATGGAAATGAAATGAGGTTTGGCCTGCACTGTGCTTGAAATAGAAATGAAATGAGTTGTTGGCCTTGCACTGTGCTTGAAATGGAAATGAAATGAATTGTTGGCCTTGCACTGTGCTCGAAATGGAAATGAAATGAGTTGTTTTCCTTGCACTGTGCTTGAAATCAGTTGTTGGCCTACACTGTGCTTGAACTCAGTTATTGCCCTGCTCTGTGCTTGAACTCAGTTGTTGGCCTGCACTGTGCTTGAACTCAGTTGCTGGCCTGCACTGTGCTTGAACTCAGTTGCTGGCCTGCATCGTGCTTGAACTCAGTTGTTGGCGTGCTTATTCCAAAGGTCACGCTCATTCCGGATGTCCTGCTGACTCCAGAAGTCCTGCTCAGTGGCGAGGTTGCGCTCATTCCGGATGTTCTGCTCAGTGTAGAGGCCACGCTCAACCACGTGAGTAGATTCAAGAGAGTTTTACTGTCATATATTTGTTGTGTGTGAGTGTGTTTGTGTGAGTGATGGAGAGTGTGAGTGTGTGTGAGAGATGGAGGGTGTGTGTGAGATGTGAGCCCACCAGCCGTGATTGAGTGAACTGCCAGCCCACCAACCATGAATCAACTGCCAGCCCACCAGCCGTGAGTGAGTCAACTGCCAGCCCACGAGCCGTGAGTGAGTCAACTGCCAGTCCACCAGCCGTGAAGGACCTTGGTAGTCGATCCTGGATCTCACAGGAGGACAATGAAGGGAGAAAAATACTGGGGTGAGGTGAGACACACACACACACACGCACAGGCCTGAGTGACTGAGCTGCCAGCCCACCAGGCCTGAGTGACTGAGCTGCCAGCCCACCAGACCCGAGTGACTGAGCTGCCATCCCAAGAATCCATTCCTCCCACAATGTCCATACTAGCCTTCTGGAAACATGTCCCTTTGGCCCACAACACCCATGCTAGTGCTCCAGAAAGCCCCCTCCCCACTAGCCACCAATATTGGAATTGGTGGAGAGGTGGAATATTGCGTTGGAAGACCAGCCCTCCCGTGTGTACATGGGACCCAACGGGTCCCACTTAGGATGACAAAAAAACACTCTTGACTCCTCTACATGACCAGTAAAAGTGGATTGGGAGCAGCGGCTAGAGGGGGGAATTATCTGGTGTGTGGGAAGCATTAACAGTGAGGGAGTACGAGGTCAGAGTCAGCAGGTCTCCGTGAGATAAATAAGCAAATGTTTTAGTTCTGACTCTCTCTCCATCCTAATTCTCTGACTAGTTTCACTGTCCTTCTGATAATTTTACTGATTTTATGCCTTCTTGTCACCTTAGCTAACAATGAACCATTCTACATTTCCTTATCATCGTCTGATAGGAACTCTAATTTTAACCGGCGATATCTCCAGACTCCCTTTCCCCTGACTCTCAGTCTGAAGAAAGGTCATGAACCGAAACAATATGCATCCTTTATCTCCAGACATGTTGTCTGACCGACTTAGTAGCTCCAAAATGTTGTGTCTATCTTTGATGTAAACCTGCATCTGCAGTTCCTTCCAACACACCTAATCTGGTGTAGTCTGGTCGACTGGTACATTCTGAGTGGTCCAGACAATACAACTGAAAGAGTAAGGAAGATAAATGGCAGGCAAACTTGGTCAGATCGATATCAAGAAGAGGATTCAGCATAGAGGATTCAGCATATCAAGAAGAGGAGTCCTACATGCTGCATTGTGCACAGGTGATAGATGATGTGTTGTTCCTTGAGCTTGTGTCGGGCCTTGTTGTAACAGTGCTGAAAGTCACAGACCAGAAATTGTACCAGGAACTGGCAGGTGCCCCACACTTTCACACTGTACCAGAGATTGGAATCTGCAGTACTGGACCCCGGAGGATCTCTCTCGGTTCCCGTGCAATCCAATGCCAACAACCCCTGTCCGCTCTCCTTTCCCCACCTGCACACTGCGCTGGCCCGGGATGTTGCCATTGGCCATTGGAACTGTGGAACATTTCTAGAATTAATGAGTCATAGAGCTTTAAAGCACAGAAACAGGCCGCCTGGTCTACCTTGGCCATGGCAACCATGTCTGCATTCTGGGTCAGTCCCACTTGCCCACATTTGACCCTTAGCTTCTAATCCCTTCCTATCCAAATATTGGTCAAAATATATTATAAACATTGTAATTGTACCTGTTTCCTGAGCAGCTCATTCCAGTTATGAACCTCTTAAATCTCTCCCCTCTCCCCTTGGGCCAATGCTTCTAGTTTTAGAATCCTTTATCCAGGGGAAAATAAACTCAGTGTTCAATATCCATGTCCCTCGTGGTTTTTCACACTTTATTTAGGTCACCCCTCGGCCTCCTATGCTCCCAAATCAATCCTTGCCTATCCAGCCTCTCCCTATAATTCAAACACACGTCCCCAAAACATCTTGGTAAACCTCTTGTGCACCCTTTCCAGCATAATGGCATCGTTGCTACAGCTGAGCAACTAGAACTACATACACTATTCCAGGTGTAGTCTCACCAATACAAAGCTGCATTATGATATCCAAATCTTTGTATTCAATACCCTACCCATTGAAGGCAAGTATGGCAAAGCCTTCACCGCACCATCCATCTTACGATGTTCTAGAAACCATGCACCTGTAATCCGAGATCTCTGTTCTGCAACACTCTCCAGGGTTCTACCATTTAATGTGCAAGTTCTACCCTGGATTTGCATATCAGTGTGCAACATCTCCCATTTGTCATTTAAATTATATTTGTCATTCCTTGGCCCACTAAACCAAACTTCTTGCATATGGTGTGCACGCCTAAAGTTGTAGGAGAACTTGTTCTATTTGATCATATTTGATTGTGCACGCCAGGTTGATTGCCTTCGTTGAAACAGGGTGGACCACGTGAAGGTTGCAATCCCCCACCCCACCGCACGAACTGATCTAGATCAATATTGGTGTCATCTGCAGTTTTACTCACAATGTTACCTGCATTGTCATCCAAAACATGAATGTAGGTTACAAACAAGATTGAACTTTGCACCGACCTGCAGCACAGCACTGATCACAAAATACAACCCTCCAGTTATCCTGTGGACCAGGGGTTCCCAATCTTTTCTGTCCCGTTTACCTCTGGCATCCTTAATAGCACATAACAATGTTATTTCACTGATTTATGAACATCTAATGATGAACAGATACTGGTACACGAGAACCAAACACAGTCACTCAATGAGAAAAAATATGTACAAATCCAGAATCAACAAATGTACTCCCTGGGTCGGCGAAATTTACCCCAGGTTGGGACCCTTGCAGTGGGAGCGGCTTCTGATTGGTGGAGCAAGTGATTGTGACGTTTCCCCTTAAATATCCAATCAGAGCGTTTACAGAAGTGTAATTAAACATCTCTCCGACCGTCCAATGACGATCCGCTCCTGCTCCATCCCTCATTAACATAGGGCGACGCCGCTGCCTATTTAATCCGCGCTCCGACTCCCAGTTACTCACTTCTGTGTTTGAAATCCACCGAGGAAATGCCTGATATGCCGAAAACCAAAGATCAGCCGAAAACCAAAGATCCTGTAGGATCTTTGCCGAAAACAGCCGCCAAGAAGGGCGCAAAGAAAGCTTTGCCGAAATCCGCAGTCAAAGGGGGCAAGAAGCGCAGGAAGTCCAGGAAGGAGAGTTACGCCATCTACATCTACAAAGTGATGAAGCAAGTTCACCCGGATACCGGCATCTCCTCCAAGGCCATGGGCATCATGAACTCATTCGTGAACGATATTTTCGAGCGTATCGCAGGCGAGGCTTCCCGCCTGGCGCATTATAACAAGCGGGCGACCATCAGCTCCCGAGAGATTCAGACCGCCGTGCGCCTCATTCTTCCCGGGGAGCTGGCCAAGCACGCCGTGTCGGAAGGGACAAAGGCAGTGACCAAGTACACCAGTTCCAAATAAAGATCCACACATTGTTGAAAAAACACCGAAAACCCAACGGCTCTTGTAAGAGCCACCCACATTTTCGCAGAAAGAGTTGTACTAATGTTTCGACATTGATCGCAGCAGAATTGTTTCAGGATATTTTTGCTTGGCGAATTATTTCACACTGTTTAGTGATTAAACGCTCCAATATACGCGGGATATTCGCGGTATCCATGTTGCGTTCCTGTCCATCAAACAAGTAAAACTCTTTCCCTACACGTCAGCTTGTCCCAGTCATCATCAGCCAGAGTCTGAAGAAGGGTTTTAACCCGAAACGTTGCCTATTTCCTTCGCTCCATAGATGCTACTTCACCCGCTGAGTTTCTCCAGCATTTGTGTCTACCCAGTCATCATAGGTTGTGCCCACGGCCAGTCGATTAGTGCTGTGGTTGCTGTTTTATTGTCTTCATCTCTGTAAATTTTCTGAATTGCATTTCTGCTGGGCAATTCGTCCAGTCTTTCAAGGAGGAACAGTTCACATTGTCGCCCATATTCCGATTTTTGTGAAAATGAACCAGACTATCATCCGAGACCGTTTACATAGTGACCGATCGCTAATTGATGCCGAGGATCGTTTTTTGTAATCGGTTACCGGCCCAAATGAATCGTAAATTAAATGTGTTGTGCTGTATTGCCCGAGGTTCAAGGTGGTCAACAATCAAGAGTATTTAATTGTCATACGTGCCGTGAACGGAACAATGACATTCTTACAAACAGCAATATAATAAACTGTTAAAAAATGATAATCAAAAAAGCAATGATTATGTGATGTAGCAAATTGTATTGACATACAGATTTATAGTTTGGCGGGTTATTTCAAAGTTCGAGTTTTGGAGGGACTAGCAGTTATTTTCAGCGCTTTTCTGTTGTGTGTTTTGATTGGTAGATAAAACAGTTCTCTGATTGGGTCATTCTTCACACCAATGAAATAATGTCCTTTTTCACCAATCATCAGCGGTTCACTGGATTCTTCAAACAGGTATAAGAAAGGCGAGTCTGTGATAATTTTCTCATTCTGCTTGTGCAAAACATCCGAAGATGTCTGGACGAGGAAAAACCAGCGGCAAAGCTCGGGCCAAGGCCAAGTCTCGCTCGTCCCGGGCTGGACTGCAGTTCCCGGTGGGCCGTGTTCATAGGCATTTGAGGAAGGGCAACTATGCTCAGCGGGTGGGTGCAGGAGCCCCTGTCTATCTGGCTGCTGTGCTCGAGTATCTGACGGCTGAAATCCTCGAGCTGGCAGGCAACGCAGCCCGGGACAACAAGAAGAGCCGCATCATCCCCAGACATCTGCAGCTGGCCGTCCGTAACGACGAGGAGCTCAACAAGCTGCTGGGAGGGGTGACCATTGCTCAGGGCGGTGTGCTGCCCAATATCCAGGCCGTGCTCTTGCCCAAGAAAACCGGCGCATCGAGCAAGTAAGCGAGAGAAACTCAACATAGTGACCCAAAGGCTCTTTTCAGAGCCACTCACCATGTCTGTGAAAGGGCTGATCATCAATTATGCTTATTGTAGGACAAGAGTTCCGTGTCGTCGAAAACCGACTCTGCACATTGTCTACACGGTGGCGGAGCCAGAGACCCTGGTTCGATCCTGACGACGGGCGCTTGCCTGTACGCAGTTTGTAAGTTCTCCCCGTTTCATCCCACACACAGAAGACGTCCAGGGTTGTAAGTTAATTGGTTTGATATAAATGTTAAAATAAATGTTTTTCAAACGTTTATCATTTGTAGGATAGTGTTCATGTGTGAAGAAGAATGGGCAAAAATGTCAGTCTCTAGATGTGCAAAGATGGTAGAGACATACCCCAAAAGACTTGCAGCTGTAATTGCAGCGAAAGGTGGTTTTACAAAGTATTGACTCGGGGGGGCTGAATACTTTTGCACGCCACACTTTTCAGTTTTTTATTTGTAAAAAGATTTGAAAACCATGTATCATTTTCCTTCCACTTCACAATTATGCGCCACTTTGTGTTGGTCTATCACATAAAATCCCAATAAAATACATTTACGTTTGTGGTTGTAACGTGGTAAAATGTGGAAAAGTTCAAGGGGTATGAATACTTTTGCAAGCCACTGTACATTAATCCCATCTGCCTTCATTAGGACTGTGGCCTATAGGTTCTTCCTATTTAACTGCCTAATTGCCTCAAACACGGTGATGGTACCTGATTCCACCATCTCCTCTGGCAACATGATTCAAGTGTAAACCATCAAAACAAAACTCTGCTCTCTTGTTTTTAATACACATGGCGTGGGGGATAAAATTTGATGATCTCACCTATCAGTAGATATTACAACCCTATATACTTTCATCTGGTTAATAATCAATCTCCTTCACTGCAGGGAAAACAAAACAAGAATCTGTAAAGTTTTCCCACAACTGAATGTCTCCAGTCCAGGCAAGATGCTGGTGAATCACCTCTGCACTCACTCCAACACAACCACATTCTTCCCATATTGTGGTGACTAGAACGGTACACAATACTGCAGATGTGGATGAACCAGTGTTATGTAAAGTTGCAATAAAACGTACCATTATTTATATTCCTGGCCTAACCTCGGAAGGCAAGCATGCCATAGACCTTCTTCACCAACCCATCTACTCAATGCAACTTTCAGGGAACTATGTACTTTACTCCATAGGTATGTTGATGCATCGAGGATAAAATATGCCTAGGTATCTAGTACCTAACCTAGATACACTCCATTGTATCCTTAAGTCCCCCTCACAATGTACTTTGCAACTTCTCTTTGCATCATCAATGTTCAGTAATTCAGTCTTCAGAGGAGTCAGTGACATTCCTTTTTTGTAAGAAGTTTGGGCCCAGACCCTCATTGCTGTGACACACCACTAATGTCAGTGGCCAACCAGAGAAGGATCAATTTGCTGTATGTTCATTCTCTATCAGACAATCTTCGGTTCACACCAGTTTGTCATCTCCCAAACTCTGAACTTTTTTTCCACAAAACCTTTGATCTGAATCTAACCAAATGCCTAATGTATATCAAAAATGCTGGAGAAACTCTGCGGGTGAGGCAGCATGGATGCAGCGAAGGAAATAGGCAATGTTTCAGGCCGAAACCCTTCTTCAGACTGAAGACGTTGACTATTTCCTTCGCTCCATAGATGCTGCCTCACCTGCTGAGTTTCTCCAGCATTTTTGTCTACCTTTGATTTTCCAGCATCTGCAGTTCCTTCTTAAACAACAACCTAATTAATATATGTGTGCTTTCTCATGTGCTGCAATACATGTTACATCAGAAAAAGTCTGAATTTCGTGAGGGGTGGATTCCCTTTCAGAAAAACCAGTAAATCTTTTACTTTCTTACCCTCATCAAGGGGATCCTGACCCTAATCTGGGGATTTTTGGTAATTAAAAAAAGGAACCCACCCACCTCCTCACCAGCCACTTCTCACAGAACACTGGGATGAAGAGAAGATGAACAAAGACTTGTCTGCACACAGCTCCAACATATGGCTTGGAAACAATTCTCCGGTAATTGTAAATTTTCCTGAGTTCCCACTCGCTTCCAAGTTGAGTCAATGGTGTTTTATTGTCATTTGTCTCAAAATGGAACAATTAAATTGTTACTTGCAGCAGCACAACAGATATGTAAACACAGTACTTTGGAAAACTGTAGATTAGTGTGTCGATACCATATATATGTTGCCACACAGATTATGTTTGCTGCACATTCCTTATGTCACTCATACTACTGGTCCGCCCACAGACGTATTAGTGAGCTCTCTCTCTCTCTCCAGTTAGACTAGCTGAATGCATGGAGACAAAAGCACCTTGTGTTTCCACCGAAGAGTTGCTAATAAAAGACTATGGATTCTAATCACTATGTGTGAGTGATCATTTCCATAATTAAAAAAACAATATAGGTTCAGTATATATATAGGTAGACACCAAATGCTGGCGAAACTCAGCGCGTGAGGCAGAGAAGGTATGGAGAGAAGGTATTGGCGACGTTTTGGGTCGAGACCGTTCTTCAGACTGATGTCAGGGGAGGGGGTAGGACAAAGAAAGAATGTAGCGGAGACTGTGGGATTAGTGGGAGAAATGGGAAGGGGGAGGGGATGGAGAGAGAGAGTAAGGGTTACCTGTAGTTAGAGAAGTCAATGTTTATACCGCTGGGGTGTAAACTACCCAAGCGAAATATGGGGTGCTGTTCCTCCAATTGGCGCTGGGCCTCACTCAGACAATGGTGGAGGCCCAGAACAGAAAGGTCAGATTTGGAATGGGAGGGGTGTTGAAGTGCTGGGCCACCGGGAGATCAGCTTGGTTAAGACGGACTGAGCGGAGGTTTTCAGCCGCTCTTGGTCTCGCCGATGTAGGGAAGTTGACACGTGGAACAGCGGATGCAGTTGATAAAGTTGGAGGAGATGCAAGTAAACCCCTGTCTCACATGGAAAGACTGTTTGTGTCCTTGGATGGAGCCGAGGGCGGAGGTAAAGGGACAGGTGTTGCATCTCCTGTGGTTGCAGGGGAAAGTACCTTGGGAGGGGGTAGTTTGGGTAGGAAGGGACGAGTTGACCAGGGAGTTACGGAGGGAACGTTCTCCGCGGAAAGCAGAAAGGGGTGGAGATGGGAAGATATGGCTAGGAGTGTGATCCCTTTGGAGGTGGAGAAAATGTTGGAGGATTATATACTGTATGCGACAGCTAAAGGGGTGGAAGGTGAGGACAAGGGGGACTCTGTCCTTGTCACGGGAGGGGGTAAGAACAGAGCTGCGGGATATCGAGGAGAGTCCAGTGAGAGCCTCATCTATAATGGAAATGGGGAACTCCCGTTCCCTAAAGAATGAGGACATCTCCAATGCCCTGGTATGGAAAACCTCGTCCTGGGCGCAGATGCGGCGTAGATGGAGGAATTGGGAGTATGGGATAGTCTTTAATAATAATAGATTTTATTTATATAGCGCTTTTCAGGACTCAAAGTCGCGTTATATTGAGAGTCAAGAATAAACAAAACAAAATAGAGCAGTAAGACAGAGATGCAAAGGGGAGGGGAACATGGGACTAAGGGTATGCAGAGGTGAAGAGATGGGTCTTGAGGCGGGACTGGAAGATGGTGAGGGACTCAGAATTTCAGACCAGTTGTGGGAGGGAATTCCAGAGCCTGGGAGCTGCCCTGGAGAAGGCTCTGCCTCCAAAAGTGCAGAGGTTTGATTTCGGAGTGGAGAGGTGACCAGCTGATGTGGATCTGAGGGACCATGAGGGTTGGTAGGGGGAGAGGAGGTCAGTGAGATAAGGGGGGGGGGGCAAGTTGTTGAGGGCTTTGTAGGTGAGGACCAGGATTTTGTAGATCTGGTGGGAAATGGGAAGCCAGTGAAGTTCTTTGAGAACTGGGGTGATGTGCTGCCAGGATTTGGTGTGGGTAATGTGTCGAGCGGCTGCATTCTGGACCAGTTGGAGTCGGTTGATGCTGCTGGAATTGATTCCAAAGAGAAGAGAGTTACAGTTGTCCAGTCTCGAGGAGATGAAGGCATGGATGAGTCTTTCAGCAGCGGGGGGTGTGAGAGAGGATCTGATTTTGGCAATGTTGCGGAGGTGAAAAAATGATGTTTTGACAACATGGCGGATGTGAGGCTCAAGGGAGAGGGTTGAGTCAAAGATCACGCCAAGGTTGCATGCCTGAGGAGATGGGGAGACAGTGGTGCCGTCAATAGTGAGAGTGGGGTTGTTAATTTTAGTGAGTGTTGATTTGGAGCCAATGAGGAGAAATTCTGTTTTGCTACTGTTTAATTTAAGGAAGTTGAGTTGCATCCAGGATTTGATGGCTGATAGGCAGGAGTTGATATGGGAGAGAGGGGGGTGGTGGGGGGACTTGGTGCTGAGATAGATCTGGGTGTCATCAGCATAGTGGAAGTCCAGGTTGAAGTGACGGAGTATATGACCAAGGGGGAGGATGTAGATGATGAAGAGGAGGGGACCAAGAACGGAGCCTTGGGGAACGCCTTCAGTGGCTGTGGCAGAGGTGTGGTTATGGAGAGAGATGAAGTGGGATCGGTTGGAAAGTTAGGAACGGAGCCAGCTGAGTGCAGAACTTTCAATGCCAAGGTCCCTAAGTCTGGTGAGCAGGATGTTATGGTTGACGGTATCGAAGGCTGCACTCAGGTCGAGGAGGATGAGGATATTGAGGGAGCCAGTGTCAGCAGAGGTAAGGAGGTCATTGAGGACTTTGAGGAGAGCAGTTTCTGTGCTATGGAGGGGGCGAAAGCCAGATTGGAGGGGTTCGAATAGGTTATACGCGAGGAGCTGGGAATGAAGTTGTGACGCGACGATACGCTCCAGGGTTTTTGAAAGAAAGGGGAGGTTTGAGATAGGGCGGTAGTTAATGAGAGAGGAGGGATCAAGACCAGGTTTCTTTAAGATTGGTGTGACAGCAGCAGTTTTGAAAGCAGAGGGGACAATTCCTTGGGACAATGAGGAGTTGAAAAGATTAGTGAGGTTGGGGCAGAGAGCAGGGAGGCAGGACTTCAGCAGGGGAGTGGGGAGAGGGTCAAGGGAGCAGGTAGTGGGTTTGGAAGAGCTGATGAGTTTGGAGATTTCAGTAGGGGTGACCGGGTCAAACTGGGAGAGGAAGCAGTGAGTGGGAGGGGTATGGAGATCAGCGGAGATGTTGAAAGGAGGGGCCTTGGTAGGTGGTGGAGTAGATGCTGGGGAGTCGGGTACAGGGGATAAGGATTGATAGATGGTGCTGATTTTGTCAGCAAAAAAGTGGAGGAATGAGTTGCAGAGATCCGGAGTGGAGGTAGGGAGAGTGTTGGCTCGAGGCTTGAGGAGGTTGCACACTGTGGAGAAGAGGGTTCTGTGGTTTAGGCAGGGGTCGGTGAATATGGAGGAGAGGTATGCAGATTTAGCAGCAATGAGGGCATCTTTATAGGCAGTGAGGTGGAGTTTGTAAGCTTCATGGTGGGCTGTGAGAGGTGATTTCTTTACGAGTCGTTCAAGTCGCCGACCAATCTGTTTCAGCTTACGAAGTGCAGGTGTGTACCAGGGTGAAGATTTATTAAAAGTTACGGATCTTGTTTTGAGGGACAAGAAGAAGGGTGGGAGCAAGTGTTGGGAACAAAGGTGAGGCCCCTGCTGAGGACAGACCGTTCTGTATCAGAAAGGGGGTCAGGGGGGGTGGTGAACACACGGCAACAATGAAGGTTGGGATCTGAGGATGGCAGGTGAGTGGAAGGAGGCCGAGGCGATGTGGCAACTCCCCGGATGGTCCTCTACCCTCTTTAGACCTTTTCACTTCCAACTTGCGTAGGGACATCAACCATCTCAAAATTTCCACTCCCCTTACCTACTCGAACCTCTCCCCCCTGAACGTACAGCCCTTCACTCACTTTGCAGCAACCCCGACTTGCTAATCAAACCTGCCGACAAGGGAGATGCCGTGGTAGTCTGGCACGATGACCTCTACCGGACCGAGGCCAGGCGACAACTCTCAGACATCTCCTCCTACTTATTCTTGGACCATGACCCCACAGACGAGCACCAGGCCTTTATATCACACACCATTTCTGACTTCATCACTTCTGGCTCTCTGCTGCCTAAAGCCTCCAACATTACCGTCCCCCAGCCCCGCACAGCCCGATTTTATCTTCTCCCCAAAATCCTAAACAGAACTGTCCTGACAGACCCATTGTTTCTGATTGTTCATGCCCTACCGAATTAATTTCCACATACCACGATTCCATCCCATCCCTCCTGGTCCAATCCCTCCCTACCTATGTCCAAGACACCTCACACGCTCTTCGTCTTTTCAATGAATTCTGTTTTCCAGGCCCCCACTCCATCTTCTTTACTATGGATGTCCTGTCACTCTACATCTCCATCCCCCTCCAGGAGGGTCTTAAAGCAATCCTTTTTTTCCACGAACCAGCCAATTTCCATCCACCAATTCTCTCCTCCGCCGAGAAGAGCTGGTCCTTACCCTCAACAACTGCTCCTTCGACTCCTCCCACTTCCTCCAGATCCAAGGCGTAGCTATGGGCACTCGCATGGGCCCTTAACTATGCCTCGCTCTTTGTAGGGTACGTCGAACAATCCCTGTTTCAGACGTACACTGGCCCCATACCCGAACTCTACCTTCGCTACATTGACAACTGCATTGGTGCTACCTCCCGCACCCATGCAGAACTCACTGACTTCCTCAACCTCAACACTAATTTCCGTCCTGCATTCAAATTCACTTGGACCATCTCCGACATCTCCCCACCGTTTCTAGATCTCACCGTCTACCAAGCGCAGGCTCAGCGATCGTTTCGCCGAACACCTCCGCTCAGTCCGTCTTAACCAAGATAATCTTCCGGTGCCCCAGCATTCAACTTCCCCTCCCATTCCCAATCTGACCTTTCTGTTCTGGGTCTCCTCCATTGTCAGAGTGAGGCCCAGCGCAAATTGGAGGAACAGCACCTCATATTTCGCATGGGTAGTTGACGCCGCAGCGGTATGAACATTGACTTCTCTAACTTCAGGTAACCCTTAAGGGCCTGTCACACTTGAGCGACTGCGGAGCGTCAGTCACTGACGCACATAAAACCGTCAAGTTGCACGACATACACGCTGACGTATGCTGTCATGCGAGTGACACCCGGTTAGGGTTGAGGCTAAAATATTCTTCCTTCAATGCATGGTTTTTAAACATTAATATATTATATTTAATACAATAAAATAGTAAGATTAAACGAGAACTTACCAGTTTGAAGTTTGATCTTTATTTTATGAGGAGTTACGTTGGTGATTACGTGAAGAAGACCCGTCAGGGCGCATGCGCGTCAATCTTCAAAGCAGCGGTATGAAATCACAGACAACACCATAATTGAAGTAACATATTAAGATGATCAACATGAGAACTACCATTATGACCTTTTTTAGTTGAGAGAGGGTTGGGCGTGGCGGGCGCGTAATCACCAACGTAACTCCTCATAAAATAAAGATCAAACTTCAAACTGGTAAGTTCTCGTTTAATCTTACTATTTTACTTCGGAGTCACGTGAGTGACTACGTGAAGATTTTAAAGCTCTGTGATTTTTATGCCGCAGATCAAAATCCCGGCTTCTCACTTCTTCGATTGACTCTGAGTATCGTCAATAATGCTGTAAACATGACATTGTATATCATGCAAAAACAAAACAGTTTTATTTTTGGTCATAAATCAACCAATAAACCCCTTTAATGTAGAGGCAACAAACGAAACAGAATTAAACAGTATTGAAAACAGACTTTAAACAATAGCAACAGCACTCAATATTGAGTTGGCAAACAGCCCTCCATCGGCAATCGGCCGATGGTAGTATTGCTGAAACACAAGTTCATTTTTCCAACCTGTGGCTTTTAATATATGGTCGATGGGAACGTCCATCGCCCTGGCCGCAGATGTTGCTACTGCGCAAGTGGAATGAGATGTAAACACATAAATGTTAATTCCTGCCTGAACCAACTCTTGCTTTAACCACCTTGAGATAGTCTGAACTGCCACTCTTTTATGTTGGCTTCTAGTAACTGACAAATAATCCTGTTTCTTCTTGTCTTAAAGCCCTTGTGGCTTCAATCTAATGTAACAAATGTGTCCTTACACATAAACATGGAGCTGTAGGATATGCTGAGAACACAATCTTAAATCCTGTCACACCTGGCCTGCTTTGTTTGAGCAGGTCAATAATATAAAACAGAACATTCTCTGTATTCACTTCCATTCTATCTAACTGAAGTTTTTGCAAAGTCTGCACTCTCTGTACTGACACCAATGCCATTAGCATAGCCAATTTCATGGTTAATTTTAACAAAGTTATAGCCGTGACAGGGACCCAATGACGAAGCATGTTAAGAACAACGCTTACATCGCAGATTACCATATACCTAGGATTAGGCGGTTTGGAATGAAAGATTCCCTTCATCAACCAAGATATGAGAGGGTGAGAACCTATACTTTGTGTCCGTGTACCTATTACAAGATATGCCGACAAAGCACGTCTAGCTGTATTGATAGCAGTATAGCTAAGACCCTCATCATAATAAAGTGTAGATAAAACTCTAACACATTTTCAATAACTACAGTATCATATTGAATATTCTTTTGAACACCATATTGTTCCCATTTTTTTACATAAGTCATATACTGCTTTTGAGTACTCTTTCTCCAGGCTGCAGTGAGTATATCCACCGTTGGGCTAGAAAGTCCTTGACCAATGTAAGGCATTCTTAAAAACCTGCAAATTAACAGAACAATACGATCACATAACGGATGAACTTAACGCGTTACTGGATGGTCCAGCAAATTCCTACTGTTTGGAATCAGCAAAAGGAGGTTGGATCGCTATCTGTAACATCAGAGGGAACCATGGTTGAATCGGGCAATTTGGTATCACCAAAACCCCTGAAGCGGCATCCTGCTTGATTTTCTCAAACACCGAGCTATGAGGCAGAATGGTGGGAAAATGTACACAAACATATCATCCCAATTTAGTGAAAAAGCATCAATTGCCACTGCCCCTGGATCTGGTGCCCATGAAACATATTTTGGCCTTCCATATGTTCTTTGTTCTTTGTACTATGTTCTTGAACACATCCTGGTTCAACATCCACTCTGTATTATCACGGAATTTTCGTGAGCTGCCATCAGGTACTACATTAAGTTTCCCTGGCAGATAGTTCCAATCGAAATATCCATACTCCAGGTCCAATTTTATTTGCCAACCTGTCACATGATAACGATTTGATTCCACCCATGTGATACATATAAGCAACTGCTGTAGTGTTGTCTATTTGGCACTGCACATGCAAACTAGTTTTGTTAGTGCCACAAGCCTTGAGTCCATAAAATACTCTTGGTTAATTACCCATGTTTGCAGAAGCAATGTCCATCTGTCTCCACAGCTGGATCTTGTATCAGTAGCACCCTACCCAAGTGATCTGACATCTGTCTGCAAAATCATGGAAGCTTGGTCCAATAACACTTTGGAACTACTAGTGGACACATGCTGAATCCACCATTGTACATCAGCAACAGCCTCTATTGATAGAAGCATAGGTCTATTATAATGACCCCAATGTATCCTCAGTGCTTGTTCCTTTGACTTTGTAATTGTAGATAATAAAGTGGCCACTATTGAACTGCTGGAAATGCTGCCAGCAATTTCCGCAGCAGACTCGTCACCTGGCTAATTGAAGGCTGTGTGTCAGCAATTAACTTGATACAGCTCTTAAAGACAAACGATTAGGCAGTGCATTGTATTGCCATAATTGCCCCATCCAGCTGAATTTTAAATCTTCTATCCTGCAAATGAACAGACACTGAATCCGCATCTTTAAGATCTCCTCAAACGTTTCCATCTTAAAATGTCTATACGTACAAAAAGGTTTAAGACTATTCAGGTCCAGTATAATTCTGCATCCCCCATCCTTTTTTGGTCTGGGAAAGATATTGGACACAAACTGATGGCTTTGGTAAACTGCGTTAGCAATTACACCTTTATTACATAAGCTTGCAAGTTCCACCTGAACTTCCAATTGTTCTGTGATACTGAAGTCAAACTCCTTTTTTGGAACATGTTGCATGGGTAAATCAGAATTTGCATTAAGCTTTATTCGATACCCTTTAATAACCTTCAGTATAAACATATCTGAGGTAAACATTTAATTGTATCCCATTAGATCTGTCTACATGAGAACCAGACCCACTTACGTCCTTACCACCTGGCATTCTTCCCTGGCCTCGAGCTGGATATCTCACCTTCCCTGGCGCTGCTACAGCCGAACGCCAACCGCGCTGCATCGTAGCTGGACTCGTCCCTTGCCCGGACCAGTCTCCTCGCTTATAGGGATACTTCCTCCAGCTCCTTCACCTGCTTTGCGAAATCCTCGCCAAACAGCTGTGCCGGTTGCACTGTGCCAGGCTGGCAGAGTGAAGCATATTTAGGGTTGATGGTTGGTCTAAACGCAATCTTGCGGAGGCAGTTGATCTCAAAGTGGGCACTCCACAATAGCGCCACACCTTTAGTTGTAATTTCGTCATGGCCTCTCCATCCACCATCCTGGCAAAGCTCGCTATGCCAGATGCCAGCAACTTTAAAAATATGCTGGAGCTTCACCTCCTCCTGGGCTCTCATTTGTATGCCCATCTTGCCCCAAATCTTCCTGTTCCCAACAGGAACTTTTAACAGGCCCCAGTTGATTGGGGCTTCATGCTTCCTTACTGTCTCATCCATTGTCAGCTCCTGTAGCTGATGTGAGACTTGGTAATTTATGCTGGTGGCAAGTTCCTCACCCAGAGGCTCACCAGCGTCCGACGACATGGCAAGCCGTGCTGCTCATGGTGTCAGCTCTGGCCGCTGCATGCCCTCCCTTTGGAAGTCGTCGTCGGACTCAGGGTCAGAGCGTATCTGCCCTTCTGCACTCACCTCTTGCAAAGAGGGTGCTTTCAAGCAGGCCTCTACTAGGCACTGCCGGCGGAGCCTTCCCGACGTCCTCCCACCCACACAACTCCTCCTGGAGTGTGGCTTTGTGAAGCAGGCCTCTCCTAGGCACTGCCGGCGGAGCCGTCCCCATGGCCTCCCGCCTGCACAACTCCTCCTGGAGTGTGGCTTTGTGAAGCAGGCCTCTCCTAGGCACTGCCGGCGGAGCCGTCGCCATGGCCTCCTGCCTGCACAACTCCTCCTGGAGTGTGGCTTGGTGGAACAGCCACTGTATGCGCTGTTCCTTTTGGATAACCGCTGGGGCACGGTATCCTGTCCCCGACGGGACTCTCCTGGCCCGACTCTGGCCCTGACGGGACTCTCCTGGTCAATGGCCCTGACAGACTTGGCTTATGCCTACCGCCCGACTGGCGTTGGCTGTGTACCCGGCTGGGCACTTTGCCAAGTCTGTCGCAGCACCGCTACCGGCTTGCGACTCCCCAGAGGTGACAGGCTGCCTTTCAGAGACTGCGCTGACGCAGCTCTCTCTCTCCTTGTCCGGAGCACGCCTGCACCTTGATGATTTTTTGCTTGTTCCTGCATTGTTGGGAAGAAATACAGCAACAACTTCTACTTTTTTCTAACTTCCTCCAAAGTCTCCCCAACTTTGGTGGAGCTGTAACTACTCACCTGCAGGAGGAGCTCCGTCCTCCTGCTGCCGGGCGCCAATGCGTCAGACGTAATGACGCGCATGCGCCCTGATGGGTCTTCTTCACGTAGTCACTCACGTGACTCCGAAGTAAAATCAATTGTGCAAATGAAAAGATGTCTGAGTCGTTCCGTTTTATTTATAGATGTATTGGTCTGCTTCTAGATCCGATCACCAGGGATGGATTCAGTGAGTGTAGACTGAACTCCCCTCTTCCCCCCTCCCGCCCCCATCGGTCCTTCCCTACTCCCCCCTGCCCTTCTCCCCTCCCCTCTCCCCTTCCCCTCTCACCTTCCCCCCTCTTCCTCCCTTCTCCCCACTCCACTCTTCTCCCCCTTATCCACTACCCCCTACCCTCACATCCCCTTCTATCGGAGAGGGGATCCGATAGTCAATGTTACTGAAACAGATGATGTGGCCTTTGTGCAGTACTATTAGTGGGATCTAGCTGTCACAGGTGGGTCCACAAATGGGGGGCGTCGGGGAAAGTGGGGGGGGGGGTAGGTGGAGAATGAGAGAAGGGAAGGCGAGGGGATGTGAGGAGAGGGGTAGGAGTGGATAAGGGGGAGAAGTGTGGAGCAGGGAGAAGGGAGGTAGAGGGGGAAGGGAAGAAGGGGGGAGAGGGGAGGGGAGAAGGAGGGATAGGGTCCACTCTCACTGAATCCATCGCTGTGAAAAGAGACGGTGATCGGATCTGGAAGCGGACCAATAAATCTCTAAATATAACTGAATGACTCAGACAACTTTTCATTGCACAATTGATTTTATTGTACTAATTTTAATATATTAATGTTTAAAATCCATGCATTGAAGGAAGAATATTTTACATCCTGTCTGTGGTCACTAACTCCAACCCTAACCCTAACTCTAAACGGGCGTCAAGCACAGGACAGCATACGTCAGCGAGTGACAGGGCGCACGACATGATGAGACACCGAAATGTCGCCCCAGGATTTTGAACAATCCAACATCCTGGGGAGACAGCGAAGCACCGCACGTTAACGTGCGTCACTGCATGCGTCACCACGCCTCACCACGCGACAACCTCTTTTCCGGCTATCACCTAAATAACGCCCAAGTGGGGCAGGCGCTTTACTCTCTCTCTCCATCCCTCCGCCTTCTCAGTTCTCCCACTAGTCCCACTGTCTCCACCTACATTATTTCTTTGTCCTACCCCCTCCCCTGACATCAGTCTGAAGAAGGGTCTCGCCAATTCCTTTTCCCCATAGATGCTGCCTCACCCGCTGAGTTACTCAAGCATATTGTGTCTACCTTCGATTTAAATCAACATCTGCAGTTCTTTCCTTCACACACACACACACACACACACATATATATATATATATATATATATATATATATATATATATATACATACATACACAAGTATGTATATATATACATATATATACATATATGTAGATATAACCATAAACAGACAAATAAATTGATATTTACTGTGCAAATATAAGTCTCTATAGTTCAGGGCCTATTTGGAGGTTGTTGTGCACGGAAGGGTAGTGTGTGGTTTTCGGGATGTAGCAACACCTGAACCTGAATGTTTCAGTTTTCAGTGTCCTGTACCTTCATCTCAATTGCAGGTGTGAAATAAGGGCATAGCCAGGGTGGTGTGGGTCTTTGATGCAGGCTGCCTTTTTGAGGTAGCATCTGTTGTAGATCCCTTTGATAATGGGAAGGTCAGTACCCGTGATTGACTGGGTTTACCAGTTTTTTCAATCTTCTTCATTCCTGGGTGTTCGCACCCAGGCAATGATGCAACCAGTGAGAGAGATATGCCCTCTACTGTACACCTGTCGAAGTTCAAGAGTATTTGTTGACATACAGAATCTCCTCAATCTTCTATGGAAGTAAAGAAGTTGATCGGCTTTACATGATTGCACCTGAGTGCTGGATCTAGGTCAGATCGACAAAGTTGTGCAGGCCAAGGAATTTCCATCTTTGACTCTCTCCACCACTGTCCTGCGATGAAGGCAAGTTTGTGGATCCTCTTTTTACCTCTTCCAAAGTCCACAATCAGTTCCTTGGTCTTATTGATGTTGAATGTAAAGTTGTTGTTCTGGCACCATTTGATCAGTCGTTCGATCTTCCTCCTTTTCTCCAACTCATCGTCATCAATAATTCATGCAACAACAGTGGTGTCATTGACAAACGTGAAGATGGAGTTTGAACTGTGTCCAGCTACACAGTTGTGAGTAGAGCAGCGGGCTGAGCACACAGCCTTGAGGTCCTCAAATGCTGGTGGTTATCAAGGAGGAAGTGTTGCTGCCAATTGATATAGATCATTGTCTGCTGAGAAGGAAGTCTAGGATCCAGTTGGAGAGGGTTAAGCAGAGGCCCAATTCCATGAACTTGGTATCCAGCTTGGAGGGGATGATGGTGTTAAACACCCTTATGTATCTGTTTTTATCATGCAATCAGTTAAGTGTAGAGTGGTGAGCCAGCACGATTGCATCTTCTGTTGACCTGTTGTGGTGGGAGGCAAATTGTTGCAGGTCCAGGTTCTTGTTGAAAAAGGAGTTGATATGCACCTTAAACAGCCTCTCAAAGCACTCCATCACCATTTACCTAGTCACTGAGGCACGTCACCATGTTCTTCTTGGGCAATGGTATTATAGATGCCCTTTTAAAGCAGGCGGGAACCTGTTCTAAAGCAATTTTTGAGAGATTCCTTGTATCCTCTACTGTGATACCTGGTAGATTCCTGATGGTGCACAGCACAGAGACAGTCCCTGTGACCCACCATGCTGACCAACAAGGAACCCTCTATACTGATCCAGTTCATTGGCACTTGGTCTGTAAACATCTACACCATAACGCTTCAGGTGCTCATCCAGTTACTTCTCACATTTTGTGAGTGTCCTTGCATCCACGACCTTCGGGGACTGTGTCGCACATTACAACCAACTCCGAGGTGAAAGGAAGATCCTCAGGTTTTTCGCATATTCTCCCTCCTCGCCTGAAAATGATGTCAACTGGTTTCAGATATCTTTGTTTATGGGGAAAGGTTTCTCATTATCCACACTACCAGGTGGTGCCAGCAATGGCTGCCTCACCAACAGTCGGTCTGTCCTTTCCTTCTTTGTGTTTTAATTTTATGTGTTAAATGTATGTTTTCAGTGTTCTTTAAACGCCCATAACGTGCATGGGCGTTCTCATGACCCGGCCCGTCATAAGCTCATGGGGAGAGTACCCCGTACTCCTGGACTGGCTGGCCCGAATCCCCATAAGGACCAGGGTTAAAACCTCCACCCACCGGTTGGGTGAGTCCCCTGTTTCCTTCCTTATCCTTTCCTTTATTGTCCGGTTCAACCGCTCTACCGGACCTGAGGACTGGGGGTGGTAGGCCACATGCCACTTGGCCTTGATGCCCAGTATTCTAAGGGTGGACTGCATGACCTGTCCCGTGAAATGGCTCCCCTGATCTTACTCCACGAACTGTGGGAGTCCCCACCTGGTGAACACCTCCCTAACCAGGATTTTCGCCGTACGCATAGCGGTGGCTGCTCTGCAACGGAAGGCCTCTACACATTTTGAGAACACATCCACAAGGACTAAGCAGTACTTGTAACCCCCTTGAGCGATTGGAAGGGGTCCGATGTAGTCGATTTGAATCGACTGCCATGGCCCCTCCACCCCCCTGATGTGTCCCATAGAAACCTTCCTTTTCTGGGGATCTGGGTTGTTTGCTGCGCAAACCAGACAGCTTGCGCAAAAGTCGCGAACGTCTTCCCTGAGCCCTGGCCACCATCCCGCCATCTCTACTCGCTGCCATGTGGTGTCTGGCCTGGTGTGACCTGACCCTGGACCCTCATGGGCTAGTTTTAAAAATTCCCTTCTGTACAGGGAAGGCACTACCCACTTATCTCCCTTGAATAACATGCCTTCCTTTACTGACATGTCTTTACCCCCATACGGTCCCTCTATCTTCTCCTGCCTGCAAATGGGTGCGGGGTGCGGATACGGGCGCGCCCTGGCCTGTTGCCATGGCTTCCTGTCTGGACCCTCCCACCTTGGACTGCAAATAGGTCAATAGATCTCTTACATCTATTGTTACCGGCACTGCCGCTCCCACCTCCAGGGCTGGGGCGGCTGTTACCGGGGTCCTATCCTCCACTGCACTACTTGGGTTTCTGCACTCCCTCTTGTAGTACCCGGGCTTCCCACACCCGTAGCACACCGGCCTCATCTTGGAAGAGGTCCGGCTGCCTTCATGTTTCCACTCCCTCCTTTTGGGGGGTGCCGGTGCTCTATTGTGCACCTTGCACTTAAAGGGCTTCTCCTCACTTCTCTCCCCGTTGCGATACGCAAGGGTGAGCTTCCTTATTACCTCTGCCTCGTTAAGGTTTGGGTCCGCTGGGTCGAACCAGTGCTCGGCCTTTGCCCTAACTCGCGGGAGGCAATTCGCTACCAGAGTCTTCAGGCAGTGGACTGTTCTCTCATCTAAATTCCGCCTATCTAAAGGCGTCCCACACGCTCCCTCATACACTGCCCACAGTCTGTCTGCGAACATGTCCGGGGACTCAGCTACCTGCTGCTTCGTCTCCCCCACCCTGGCGAAAGGACTACCCTGATTCAACCCCATGGCCTCCAGAACCGCTGTCTGTGACGCTACCCATGTTTCAGGTCTTCCCCCTTCCCTGGAGGTCACTGCCTTGCATAGGTATGAATCCAGGGCCATCAGTAGTAGCTTTACCCGTTCTACCTCATCACAATCGTTTATATCGGCTGCCTGCTGCACCTCCATAAAATGCAATGACGGGTCTCCCGCCCTGGTTAACCTGGGAACGTGAGCCACCATCCCCCTCAGCACGTGTGCCACATGGGATATGATGATATCACTCTCTATGGGCCCCCTATCTGCCTGCCCTACAGGGGCACCATATTTCCTTTGCCATACCGGGCACATCTGCCCTACCCGGGGCTGTTGCCCCTTTACCCGTGCCTCTCCCACCATGATCGGTAACCCCACCACCTCGTGGTGTGCTACACATGGCGCAGACGCCGCTAACCGAGGGTGCTCTCCCGCCCCTCCTTGGGCCTGTCCCTCCCCGGACAAACCGAACCCCACCTGCTGACCCGGACCTATTCCCGGCGCCTCAGGAGGCGGTCTATTCCCCTTTGCCCCTGGGGAATCACGTGCCGAGGGAAGCGCTCTGCCCCTGGGGGACCCCCCTGGTACTACCAGGTGAACCCATCCCTTAGTCTTGGACAGAGTCTCGTCCAGCTGCGCTATCTTTGCCTGGCAAGGCCCGTGATCACAATCTCCTAGCTCACTACGGGTGAGCCGGTATGCTGCTTGGATATCTTGGAACTTTTCCTCCAGCTCCCTGTACCTCTGTGTACTCTGAGCCAGGAGTTCCTGGGCGTTCCGTTCCCTCTCCTTTGCCTCTACCACCTGGTATTGGAGGAATTCCTGGGCATTTCTGTGGGACTCCCTAGCCTGCAAGATACACTGCCTGGCTTCACTGAGTTCCTCGTATAGCCCTTCCCCTTCTCTAGCGCTTTCCTCCGCGCTGGCCCTAGCATTTCTCAGTTGCTCTTCTAGACTCTCTACCTGTCTCTCCATTTTGGCTACCTGCTGTGATAGGCACACTAGCCAAACTGCCTTTTCCTGCCCTTTATTATAACCTTTGCTTTCCGTCCATTCTGCTGCAGCTGCTACAGGCTGCTGTGCTGCCAAATGTGCTATCACCCATTGTTTGGTGAGATTGATCTTTTTAAACAGATAAGAGGAGATTCTCTCCTCCATCTTGCTACGTTCTCTCACCCCCTCTGGCAAGTCACATATCCCAAACCACCGAGGTCCTGCCATGGTCGCCATTGTGTAGGGGTTCTGGTTCCCTTTACTCAACTTCGGGCCCAACTGCCTGAAAAAGGGGTTCCCCTAGGTTCTAGACCTCGGAATTATGGTGGGATATGATAAAAGGTTGACTTGACCAGAGCGTGCTGATGAGAGAAAACAGAAACCAAGATGGACTCAAAGCGAGTCTAAAATTTACAGGCTTTATTAAACAAATGAGAGATCGAATCTCACCAACACTACATAATTAGGAAATGGGGAGATGCAGCGAGACCTGAGTGTCATGGTACACCAGTCATTGAAAGTAGGCATGCAGGTGCAGCAGGCAGTGAAGAAAGCGAATGGTATGTTAGCTTTCATAGCAAAAGGATTTGAGTATAGGAGCAGGGAGGTTCTACTGCAGTTGTACAGGGTCTTGGTGAGACCACACCTGGAGTATTGCGTATAGTTTTGGTCTCCAAATCTGAGGAAGGACATTATAGCCATAGAGGGAGTGCAGAGAAGGTTCACCGGACTGATTCCTGGGATGTCAGGACTTTCATATGAAGAAAGAGTGGATAGACTTGGCTTATACTCGCTAGAATTTAGGAGATTGAGAGGGGATCTTATCGAAACGTACAAAATTCTTATGGGGTTGGACAGGCTAGATGCAGGAAGATTGTTCCCGATGTTGGGGAAGTCCAGGACAAGGGGTCACAGCTTAAGGATAAGGGGGAAATCCTTTAAGACCGAGATGAGGAAAAACTTTTTCACACAGAGAGAGGTGAATCTCTGGAACTCTCTGCCACAGAGGGTAGTTGAGGCCAGTTCATTGGCCAGTTCATTGGCTATATTTAAGAGGGAGTTAGATGTGGCCCTTGTGGCTAAAGGGATCAGGGTGTATGGAGAGAAGGCAGGTACAGGATACTGAGTTGGATGATCAGCCATGATCATATTGAATGCGGTGCAGGCTCGAAGGGCCGAATGGCCTACTCCTGCACCTATTTTCTATGTATCTATGTATCTATAATACGTGACTAAACTTATGCTTTAAACTAAGACTATGGGAGAAAATTATCGGGCACGTCGTAAAACTTATTTTACACAATTTTACTTGCAATTTTACTTTCCCCTTCTTCTCTCAACCTTTATCCTATTTCCGGGAACTTCACCAGGTCGTCTGGGGTACTTACAGCTAGGTTGATGCAGGCTCACGAGCCGTCCAGCAGAGCAGAAAGAGAGCGAGTTCTGGCTTTTAACACAAAGTTTCATAGGAATGCATATAAGTAGGGAAAAATAGACAACTGCTTTTTATACCTGAGTTTCTCCCTTGAAACCCCTCCCCCCCCCCCCCAGGTGGTCCTCTGGACAAAAGGGTCTTTTGATGATTCCCAGTTTCGATCTGGTATGAGCAATAGGCTTCCGATGATAAGGGGTTTGCTGATGTCATGATCCCTCAGCCTGATCGTTATCCCATCGTCTGGATGGGCTCCTGGTGTCCTGATGGATGAGCCATTCACGATGGTGATAGAGGTTGCTGGGCTGTTTACCCCCGTCTGCTGGGCTCTTTTCCTTCCTTTGTGTATTCCAAGATAATGTCACTATCTCCGTCTCAGCCTTTCCTGCTCACACCATTAGCATAGTGGTGTAATGCCCAGGCCCACAGACAGGTTCGAAACTGGTTCTTCCTTTGTGGATTGGGTTTTTTTCCGTTGCAGTCAGCATGTCTGTTTAAAAAATGTCCATGGTCCTCATCCCCGAGTTCTTCCATATTCTGAGGATTTGCCACAATAACTTACAAAAGTACAGACTTCAGGTTACCTGCCCCACCAGAGGGGAGAGAACACTTGACCACTGTTACACGTCAATCGAGAACGCATATCGCTCTGTTCCCCGGGTGGGTCTGGGTCTCACTGATCATTGTCTAGTTAACTTTATTCCAACCTACAGGCAGAAACTAAAATCTGCTAAGCCTGTGGTCAGAACAACAAAAAGGTGGACAAGCGAGGGCATTGAGAACCTACAATCCTGCTTTGACTGCATGGATTCGAATGTGTTCAGGGAAGCAACCACAAGCCTCGATGAGCACATATGTCAGCTTTTGTGAGGACAGTTGCATTCCAACTAGGACCTGGACCTGGTTCAACAATGACAAGCCCTGGTTTGCTGCAGAACTCCGACAGCTCCGACAGTCTAAAGAGGAAGCCAACAGCAGCGGGGATGCAGACCTCTACAGGCAGGCAAAGTGCAAGCTGAGAAGAGGAATCGGACCTGCCATGGAAAGGTACTCTGAGAAGTTGAGGAGCAAGTTCTCAGCTAGTGACTCTTCTTCAGTTTGGAAGGGCTTCCAAGAAATCACCAGCTATAAGAGGAAAGCCCCCCGCTCTTTGGACAATCATCAGCTGACCAATGATCTGAATGAGTTCTACTGCAGGTTTGACAAGCAGAAACGTAACCCTGGTACCCCTCCCCAACCAACACAGCCAGACACCAGTCTGCAAAGACTGGAAGCTTCTACACCCACTCCTCCCCAATCACCACCTCACACCTACTTATAGCAAGACTCCAGTCTGAAAAGACTGGACCCTTTCCCACCCCAACCAACAATTCACACTCACTCACAACCTGACCCCAGTCTGAAAAAACTGGACCCTTTCCCACCCACCCCTCTCCAGTCACCACTTAACACCCAATTACAGCCTGACTGCAAAGGACTGTGGCCTTGTTCACTACCCACCCCCTCCGTGCTGCACAACATCACTTCTCCATAATCAACAATAAAAATAGAGGAGGTAGAGAGGCTGTTCAGAAGACAGAAAAGCCGGAAATCTCCAGGACCAGACAATGTTTCCCCCTCAAGCTCTGTGCTAAATAACTGGCACTGGGCTGCACAGACATTTCCAACCAGTCCTTGCAAACCTGTACTGTTCCTGCCTGCTTCAAAGTTTCCACTATTGTTGCCTTACCCAAAAAGGCAAGAATTACTGGTCTTAATGACTACAGGCCTGTCGCACTGACCTCTGTAGTCACGAAGACCATTGAAAGGCTTGTGCTGGCCTCGCTGAAAAATATCACAAACCCCCTGCTGGACCCTCTGTAGTTTGCATATCGGGCCAATAGAGTTGTGGATGACCCAGACAACCTGGGCCTGCACTTCATCCTCCGGCACCTAGACGACCAGGGGACCTATGCAAGGATTTTGTCTGATGATTTTAGCTCAGCATTCAACTCCATTCTGCCAGAGCTACTGCACTACAAACATTCCAAGTTCATCTCTGACCCCTCTCACCCTTGCCACAAACTCTTTGAATCACTTCTTTCTGGAAGGCGACTCTGGACTGTCAAAGCTGCCACAACTAGACATAAAAACAGCTTTTTCCACGAGATGTAGCTCTACTCAATAACCAAAAATCTGTAGCTCCTTTTGGTCTGGTATTTTATTTAATTCACATATTTAATCGATAATATTTTATTATTAATGTTTAATGTTTTATGTGAATTCCTTGTATGTGAATACTTGGCCAATAAACTTATTCATTCATTTATTCATTCATTCACTTTGCACAGTATCAGCGCTCACTTTCTTTACATGTTTCTGCTGTTTAAACTCAGCAGAACCACTAACTGTCAGCAAAATTCTAATGTATTTCTTTGTGAATTATTTTATGAATTCCTTGTACATTTAAGGTGTCAATTATTTCCCTTCCTCACTTGCAGACGAGGTCTCGCAGTGACATCACGGAGGTCGCGCAGTGTCGCGGACGTCGTTCCCTCGGCAACCGACGGCGAGGCCCAGAAAGGAGGAGCAGCCTGGGCCCGGGGGTGGACATGAGAGATTCCCCGGGCGGGAGGTGTTGGGGCGACCAGGGACCCGTGGCCTCGGTGCCCGATCGCGGTTCCAGCTCGTCCCGGTCCCGATCCGGGGGCCGCACTGAAGGGAGTCAAGGTGAGAAGAGGCGGATGGAGCCTCGCCTTCATTAGCGCGGCGGAGAAGAGAAGAGCAGCAGAGGGGTATCTAAGTTTACAACTGAATACTGATCAACTGGGAAAGTGGGCATGGGAATGGCAATGTAATTTAATTTCGACAAGTGTGCAGTGATGAATTTTGAAAGTTAAACCAGGTAGGAGTACACAATGATCACACATAATCTTATACATCTTCACCTGGTCAGCCTCCACTGCTCCAATGAAATCAAGCCCAGCCTGTCCAGTCTCTCCTTATAACTAAATTATTCCACACCAGGAAACATCTAGGTCAATCTCCTCTCCAGTGTAATCTCGTCCTTCTGACAATACGGCACCAGAAATGTCCACACTGTTCTAGCTGTGGCCTCACCTGAGTTTTAAAAGGTTCTAGTAAGACGTGTGTTCTGACTAATGAAGTCAAATATCCCACGGGTCTTCTTCACCACCCATCCTAACTGTGCTGCCACCTTCAGGAGAATTTTGCATGTCCATCAAGATCTCTCTATTCTACACTATCTCCTCAGCCCATGGTACATCTGACTCTTGTTTAACCCTGCCAAATGCTTAACATCACATGTATAGGATTATGTTCCATTTGTTAATTTACCAGCTGATAGATATCATTCTATAGTCCAAGACTGCACTCCTCACTATCAACGAAACCAGCAGTTCTTGTGATTAAGAAGGAACTGCAGATGCTGGAAAATCGAAGGTAGACAAACGTACTGGAGAAACTCAGCAGGTGCAGCAGCATCAATGGAGAAAAAGAAGAGTCTGAAGAAGGGTTTCATAGAAACATAGAAAATAGGTAAAGGAGGAGGCTATTCGGCCCTTTGAGCCAGCACCGCCATTCATTGTGATCATGGCAGATCGTCCCCTATCAATAACCCGTGCCTGCCTTCTCCCCATATCCCTTGACTCCACTAGCCCATAGAACTCTATCTAACTCTCTTAAATCCATCCAGTGATTTGGCCTCCACTGCCCTCTGTGGCAAGGAATTCCATAAATTCACACCTCTGGGAGAAAAGTTTTTTCTCACCTCAGTCTTAAATGATCTCCCCTTTATTCTAAGACTGTGGCCCCTGGTTCTGGACGCCCAACATTGGGAACATTTTTCCTGCATCTAGCTTGTCCAGTCCTTTTATCTATATTACTAAAAGTCTGATCTTGACCGCTTTTGGCTCACTGTAGCGCGATGTCCGAGAGAACGCCGCCACGTACGGCCGTCATTTTTGGCCACCACGCACAGAGTCCCCCTCCGCCTTCCGGGCACAGAGGATTTTTCCCGCCGATGAAAAATGTGAGAGATATTAATGTTTTTACGAAATTCCCCATTCTCTCTGCTGCCCCCGCTGGCGGCAGGGGGAGGGACTATAAAACCCAGAAGTGTAGTGCCTCACTCAGTCTCTGCCAGACCAAGGAAGGCAGAGGATCACGGCTCTCTGAGCTGCGAATAACACTGAACGCACGTCTACTCCACGGTGAGTCCCCTCGATGTGGCTGTAAAGTGGCTGCTGCCCAATTGTTTGCTTCGCCTTTTTATTTTAAAAAGTATGTGTTCACAAAATGAATTGTGGTTGTCAGGTGGCTGCTTGCTGCCCAATTGTTTGCCTCGCCTTAAAAAAAAAAAGTTTGCCTAGTCTTTTCAATCTTTCCTCATATGATAGTCCCGCCATCCCAGGGCTCAATCTCGTGAACCTACGCTGCACTGCCTCAATCACAAGGATGTCTTTCCTCAAATTAGAAGACCAGAACTGTATACAATACTCCAGATGTGGTCTCACCAGAGCCGTATACAACTGCAGAAGAACCTCTCTACTCCTATACTGAAATCCTCTTGTTATGAAGGCCAACATTCCATTAGCTTTCTTCACTGCCTGCTGTACCGGCACGCCAACTTTCAGTGACACCCAGGTCTCGCTGTACCTCCCCCGTACCTTTACCTAACCCCGTTGAGATAATAATCTGCCCCCTTGTTTTTGCTGCCAAAGTGGAAAACCTAACATTTATCTATATTATACTGCATCTGCCACGCATCTGCCCACTCACTCAACCTCTCCAGGTCACCCGGCACCCCTTCATCCATTCTAATTGTCACATCCTCAAAAAATTGCAGAAGATTAGTCTGAAAGGTTGCCTATTTCCTTCGCTCCATAGAAGCTGCTGCACCCGCTGAGTTTCTCCAGCACTTTTGTTTACCAGCTGTTCTTGTGTTATCTGCGAACCTGTCAACCATACCTCCTATATTCGCATCTGAATTTGTTAAATAAGATGGCAAACAGCAAGGATCCCAGCACTGATGCCTGTGGTACACCACTGCTGACAGGATATCAATAGAGAATAGGTGCAGGAGTAGGCCATTTGGCCTTTTTGAGCCAGCACCGCCATTTACTGTGATCATGGCTGATCATCCCCAATCAGTACCCCGTTCCTGCCTTCTCCCCATATTGCTTGACTACGCTATCTAACTCTATTGAGAACTCTATCTAACCCTCTCTTGAATTGGCCTACACTGCCTTCTGAGGCAGAGAATTCCACAGATTCACAATTCTCTGGGTAAAAAAGTTTATCCTCATCACCGTTCTAAATGGCCTACCCCTTATTCTTAAACTGTGGGCCCTGGTTCTGGACTCCCCCAACATCGGGAACATGTTTTCTGCCTCTAGCGTGTCCAATCCCTTAATAATCGCATATGTTTCAATAAGATTCCCTCTCATCCTTCTAAATTCCAATGTATGCAAGCCCAGTTGCTCCATTCTTCCAACATATGACAGTACCGCCTTCCCGGGAATTAACCTCGTGAACCTACACTGCACTCCCTTAATAGCAAGAATGTCCTTCCTCAAATTTGGAGACCAAAACTGCACACAACACTCCAGGTGTGGTCTCACTCGGGCCCTGTACAACTGCAGAAGGACCTCTGTACTCCTATACTCAACTCCTCTTGTTATGAAGGCCAACATATCATTAGCTTTCTTCACTGCCTGCTGTACCTGCATGCTTACTTTCAGTGACTGATGAACAAGGACACCCAGATCTTGGTGTACTTCACATTTTCCTAACTTGACACCATTCAGATAATAATCTGTCTTCCTGTTCTTGCCACCAAGCTGGATAACCACAACTTTATCCACATTAAACTGCATCTGCCATGCATTTGCTCACACACCCAATCTGTCCAAGTCACCCTGCATCCTCCTCGCAGTTCACACTGCCACCCAGCTTTGTGTCATCTGCAAATTTGCTAATACCATGTGCTCTAAATTTGCACACTAATCTCTTCTGGAGGACCTTGTCAAAGGCTTTCTGAAAGTCCAGGTACACTACATCCACTGGCTCGCCCTTGCCCATTTTCCTAGTTACATCCTCAATAAATCCCAGAAGATTTGTCAAGCATGATTTCCCTTTCGTAAATTCATGCTGACTCGGAAAAAGGGTCTCGACCCGAAAAGTCGCCTGTTCCTTCTCTCCATAGATGCTGCCTCACTGCTGAGTTTCTCCAGCATTTTTTTTTCTATATTCGATTTGCAGTTCTTTCTTAAACATCAGCGCCTCTACTTTCTGAGAAGATTACGGAGATTTGGTATGTCAAAGAGGATTTACCTGAACTTCTACAGGTTTACAGTAGAGAGCATATTGACTGGTTGCATCATGGCCTGGTTCAGCAACTTGAATGTCCAGGAGCAGAAAAGACTGCAAAAAGGTGTGACCACTGCTCAGTCCATCACCGGCTCTGACCTCCCCACCATCAAAGGGATTTATCGGAGTCGCTGCCTCAAAAAGGCAGCAAACGTAGAAACATAGAAAATAGGTGCAGGAGTAGGCCATTCGGCCATTCAATATGATCATGGCTGATCATCCAACTCAGTATCCTGTACCTGCTTTCTCTCCATACCCCCTGATCCCTTTAGCCACAAGGGCCACATCTAACTCCCTCTTAAATATAGCCAATGAACTGGCCTCAACTACCTTCTGTGGCAGAGTATTCCAGAGATTCACCACTCTCTGTGTGGAAAATGTTTTCCTCATCTCGGTTCTAAAAGATTTCCCCCTTATCCTTAAACTGTGACCCCTTGTTCTGGACTTCCCCAACATCGGGAACAATCTTCCTGCATCTAGCCTGTCCAACCCCTTAAGAATTTTGTACGTTTCTATAAGATCCCCCCTCAATCTTCTAAATTCTAGCGAGTACAAACCGAGTCAATCCAGTCTTTCTTCATATGAAAGTCCTGACATCCCAGGAATCAGTCTGGTGAACCTTCTCTGTACTCCCTCTATGGCAAGAATGTCTTTCCTCAGATTAGGAGACCAAAACTGTACGCAATACTCCAGGTGTGGTCTCACCAAGACCCTGTACAATTGCAGTAGATACTCCCTGCTCCTATACTCAAATCCTTTTGCTATGAATGCTAACATACCATTCGCCTTCTTCACTGCCTGCTGCACCTGCATGCCTACTTTTAATGACTGGTGTACCATGACACCCAGGTCTCGTTGCATCTACCCTTTTCCTAATCGGCCACCATTCAGATAATAGTCTACTTTCCTGTTTTTGCCACCAAAGTGGATAACCTCACATTTATCCACATTATACTGCATCTGCCATGCATTTTCCCACTCACCCAGCGTATCCAAGTCAACTTGCAGCCTCCGAGCATCCTCCTCACAGCTAACACTGCCCCCTAGCTTCGTGTCATCCGCAAACTTGGAGATGTTGCATTCAATTCCCTCGTCCAAATCATTAATATATATTGTAAATAGCTGGGGTCCCAGCACTGAGCCTTGCGGTACCCCACTAGTCACTGCCTGCCATTGTGAAAAGGACCCGTTTACTCCTACTCTTTGCTTCCTGTCTGCCAGCCAGTTCTCTATCCACATCAATACTGAATCCCCAATACCGTCTTCTTTAAGTTTGTATACTAATCTCTTATGTGGGACCTTGTCGAAATCCTTCTGAAAGTCCAGATATAACACGTCCATTGGTTCTCCCTTATCCACTCCACTAGTTACATCCTCGAAAAATTCTATAAGATTCGTCAAACATGATTTACCTTTCATAAATCCATGCTGACTTTGTCCAATGATTTCACCACTTTCCAAATGTGCTGCTATCCCATCTTTAATAACTGATTCTAGCAGTTTCCCCACTACCGACGTTCGACTAACTGGTCTGTAATTCCCCGTTTTCTCTCTCCCTCCCTTTTTAAAAAGTGGGGTTACATTAGCTACCCTCCAATCCTCAGGAACTACTCCAAAATCTAAAGAGTTTTGAAAAATTATCACTAATCCATCCACTATTTCTGGGGCTACTTCCTTTACTTCTGGAATGCACCCTATCAGGCCCTGGGGATTTATCGGCCTTTAATCCATTCAATTTACCTAACACCACTTCCCGGCTAACCTGGATTTCACTCAGTTCCTCCATCTCATTTGACCCCTGGTCCCCTGCTATTTCCGGAAGATTATTTATGTCTTCCTTAGTGAAGACAGAACCAAAGTAGTTATTCAATTGGTCTGCCATGTCCTTGTTCCCCATGATCAATTCACCTGTTCCGACTGCAAGGGACCTACATTTGTTTTAACTAATCTTTTTCTCTTCACATATCTATAAATGCTTTTGCAGTCAGTTTTTATGTTCCCTGTCAGTTTTCTTTCATAATCTATTTTCCCTTTCCTAATTAAGCCCTTTGTCCTCCTCTGCTGGACTCTGAATTTCTCCCAGTCCTCTGGTAGGCTGCTTTTTCTGGCTAATTTGTACACTTCATCTTTTGTTTTGATGCTATCCCTGATTTCCCTTGTTATCCATGGATGTACTACCTTCCCTGATTTATTTTTTTGCCAAACTGGGATGAACAATTGTTGTAGTTCATCCATGCAGTCTTTAAATGCCTTCCATTGCATATCTACCGTCAACCCATTAAGAATGAATTGCCAGTCTATATTGGCCAATTCACTTCTCATACCCTCAAAGTTACCTTTCTTTAAGTTCAGGGCCCTTGTTTCTGAATTAACAATGTCACTCTCCATCCTAATGATACTCCATCATCAGATACCCATATTATTCTGGCCACACACTCATTTCACCACTGCCATCGGGAAGATGGTACAGGAGCCTGAAAACTGTAACGTCCAGGTTCAGGGACAGCGTCTTCCCTTCTGCCATCAGGCTATTAAACATGACAACAAATAAGCTCAGAACAACATCAGACTATTATTTTTATTGCACTATAATTATTTGTTTTGTGAGTATGTGTAGATGTGTATATATACAAACACTGAACCTTTTTGTTTATGTACTATGTTTACATATTCTGTTGTGCTGCAGCAAGTAAGAATTTTATTGTTCTATCTGGGACATCTATACTATTACTAAAATTCTCATCTTGACCACTTCCTGTCTTCGTTGTAAATAAATTTTAGAAAAAACGCTACCATATATTGCTATGATTTTTTTCGCCATCTTACTCACCGTCCTCTCCTCCAACCGCCCCAAGGATTTTCCCGATCTGTAAAATAATAAAAAAGTTATGAATGTTAAAAAAATTGTGAGATCAGCTGATTGGTCTTCTCACCTGTCAGTCACCATGATGCATGTCACGCTCCTTCCGGGGGCCCTGTAAAATAAATCCCCAGAGGTTGGACGTGAATCAGTCACACTGGAAGAATGTGAGTGAGAGTTGAGTCCAGAACTGTGAGTCTACGCCACGAGTGAACTGAACTTAGAGTCTGCACTGTGCTTGGAATTAATTGTTAGCCTGCACTGTGCTTGAATTGAATTGTTAGCTTGCACTGTGCTTGAAATGAGTTGTTGGCCTGCACTGTACTTGAAATTGAAATGAAATGAGTTGGTGGCCTGCACTGTGCTTGAAATGGAAATGAAATTAGTTGTTGGCCTTGCACTGTGTTCGAAATGGAAATGAAATGAGTTGTTGGCCTTGCACTGTGCTTGAAATGGAAATGAAATGAATTGTTGGCCTTGCACTGTGCTCGAAGTGGAAATGAAATGAGTTGTTGTCCTTGCACTGTGCTTGAAATCAGTTGTTGGCCTACACTGTGCTTGAACTCAGTTATTGGCCTGCTCTGTGCTTGAACTCAGTTGTTGGCCTGCACCGTGCTTGAACTCTGTTGCTGGCCTGCATCGTGCTTGAACTCAGTTGTTGGCGTGCTTATTCCAAAGGTCACGCTCATTCCGGATGTCCTGCTCACTCCAGAAGTCCTGCTCAGTGGAGAGGTTGCGCTCATTCCGGATGTCCCGCTCAGTGTAGAGGTCACCCTCAACCACGTGAGTAGATTCAAGAGAGTTTTACTGTCATATATATGTTGTGTGTGTGTGAGTGACGGAGGGTGTGAGTGTGTGTGAGAGATGGAGGGTGTGTGTGAGATGGGGTAGTGTGTGTGAGCCCACCAGCCGTGATTGAGTGAACTGCCAGCCCACCAACCGTGAGTCAACTGCCAGCCCACCAGCCGTGAGTGAGTCAACTGCCAGCCCACCAGCCGTGAAGGACCTTGATAGTCAATCCTGGATCTCACAGGGGGACAATGAAGGGAGAAAAATACTGGGGTGAGGTGAGGCACATACACACACACACACACACAGGCCTGAGTGACTGAGCTGCCACCCCACCAGGTCTGAGTGACTGAGCTGCCAGCCCACCAGGCCTGAGTGACTGAGCTGCCAGCCCACCAGGGCTGAGTGACTGAGCTGCCTGCCCACCAGGCCTGAGTGACTGAGCTGCCAGCCCACCAGACCCGAGTGACTGAGCTGCCAGCCCAAGAATCCATTCCGCCCACAATGTTCATACTAGCCTTCTGGAAACCTGTCCCTTCGGCCCACAACACCCATACTAGTGCTCCAGAAAGCCCCCTCCCCACTAGCCACCAATATTGGAATTGGTGGAGAGGTGGAATATTGCATTGGAAGACCAGCCCTCCCGTGTGAACAGGGGACCCAACGGGTCCCACTTAGGATGACAAAAAAACACTCTTGACTCCTCTACATGACCAGTAAAAGTGGATTGGGAGCAGCGGCTAGAGGGGGAAATTATCTGGTGTGTGGGAAGCATAAACAGTGAGGGAGTACGAGGACCGAGTCAGCAGGTCTCTGTGAGATAAATAAGCAAATGTTTTAGTTCTGACTCTCTCTCCATCCTAATTCTCTGACTAGTTTCACGGTCCTTCTGATAATTTTACTGATTTTATGCCTTCTTGTCACCTTAGCTAACAATGAACCATTCTACATTTCCTTATCATCGTCTGCTAGGAACTCTAATTTTACCCGGCGATATCTCCAGGCTCCCTTTCCCCTGACTCTCAGTCTGAAGAAGGGTCATGAGCCAAAACATCACGCATCCTTTATCTCCAGACATGTTGTCAGACCGACTTAGTAGCTCCAAAATGTTGTGTCTATCTTTGATGTAAACCTGCATCTGCAGTTCCTTCCAACACACCTAATCTGGTGTAGTTTGGTCGACTGGTACATTCTGAGTGGTCCAGACAATACAACTGAAAGAGTAAGGAAGATAAATGGCAGGCAAACTTTGTCAGACTGATATCAAGAAGAGGATTCAGCATAGAGTCCTACATGCTGCATTGTGCACAGGTGATAGATGATGTGTTGTTCCTTGAGCTTGTGTCGGGCCTTGTTGTAACAGTGCCGGAAGTCACAGACCAGAAATAGTGCCAGGAACTGGCAGGTACCCCACACTTTCACACTGTACCAGAGATTGGAATCTGCAGTACTGGACCCCGGAGGATCTCTCTCAGTCCCCGTGCAATCCAATGCCAACAACCCCTGCCCGCTCTCCTTTCCCCACCTGCACACTGCGCTGGCCCGGGATGTTGCCATCGACCATTGGAACTGTGGAACATTTCTAGAATTAATGAGTCATAGAGCTTTAAAGCACAGAAACGGGCTGCCTGGTCTACCTTTGCCATGGCAACCATGTCTGCATTCTGGGTCAGTCCCACTTGCCCACATTTGACCCTTAGCTTCTAATCCCTTCCTATCCAAATATTGGTCAAAATATATTTTAAACATTGTAATTGTACCTGTTTCCTCAGCAGCTCATTCCAGATATGAACCTCTTAAATCTCTCTCCTCTCACCTTGGGCCAATGCTTCTAGTTTTAGAATCCTTTATCCTGGGGAAAATAAACTCAGTGTTCAATATCCATGTCCCTCGTGGTTTTTCACACTTTATTTAGGTCACCCCTCGGCCTCCTATGCTCCCAAATCAATCCTTGCCTATCCAGCCTCTCCCTATAATTCAAACACACGTCCCCAAAACATCTTGGTAAACCTCTTCTGCACCCTTTCCAGCATAATGGCATCGTTGCTACAGCTGAGCAACTAGAACTACATACACTATTCCAGGTGTAGTCTCACCAATACAAAGATGCATTATGATATCCAAATCTTTGTATTCAATACCCTTCCCATTGAAGGCAAGTATGGCAAAGCCTTCACCGCACCATCCATCTTACGATGTTCTAGAAACCATGCACCTGTAATCCGAGATCTCTGTTCTGCAACACTCTCCAGGGTTCTACCATTTATTGTGCAAGTTCTACCCTGGATTTGCATATCAGTGTGCAACATCTCCCATTTGTCATTTAAATTATATTTGTCATTCCTTGGCCCACTAAACCAAACTTCTTGCATATGGTGTGCACAGCCTAAAGTTGTAGGAGAACTTGTTCTTGGTTCTTGGTTTCTTGGTCCTCCAAAATATTCCAAATGGAATTTAAACTGGAGGTGGTGGAGGGAGGACTTAAGCCAGAAAGGGTTTTTGGGAAGAAAGAGCTACCTTAAATTTAGTTGCATCTGGTTGGGTAACTATGGTAGGGTGAAGATTATTCCATGCTTTAATTGTGCGGGGAAGAATGAATTGCTGTACGCATCTGTCTTGGTAGCTGGAATCTCAAATTGGATCGAATGTCCTCGTCTGCTCCTAATTGGTTTGGGTTTGGTGTAGGTCTTGTAATCTATGTTGAGCTGACCATTTAACATTTTGTTAAAACAGGTCAAACGGTGGGCTTCACGTCTGTCTTGGAGAGGGTTCCACCCCAGAGAATTCAGAAGTTTGGTAACACTCGCTTCTCTCTCATAGGTGTTAGTAACAAATCGAGCTGCCTGTCTTTGGACACGTTCGATGGAAGAAATGTTTTTATTTGTGTATGGGTCCCATGCTGCAACTGCGTAGTCCAAATGAGGTCTAACGAGGGTGAAGTATAGCTTCTCCTTGACAGAAGTTGAACAATGATGAAAGTTGCGCCTCAGAAAATTTAGGACACCTGTTGCTTTCACCGTTGCATGATGAGTCTGACCATTCCAACGCAGATCATTCTGCAATTTGATGCCAAGATACTTGGTTTGTTTGGATTCTTCAAGGGTGGTACCAAGTATATTGTACGATGTTTTGCCTGGATTCCTCTTTCTGGTGACACGCATGGTTTCACATTTGGAAGGGTTGAACTGCATGCCCCATTGGTGTGACCACTCAACCATTGTATCGAGGTCCTTTTGGAGAGCATCTTCATCATCAGCTGACTTAATTGGACGGTACAGCAAACAATCATCAGCGAATAGTCTGGTCGTGCTTGCAACTTTTTCATGGATGTCGTTTATGTAAAGCAAAAACAGATGTGGGCCAAGTACTGTGCCCTGAGGTGTACCACTCAACACTGGATGCCAATTGGAGCTATTTCCGTTCACACACACACGCTGAAGACGTTTTGTCAGGAAACTGGAAATCCATCGTTTCGTGTTGGAACGAATACCATAGAAGTCAAGCTTCCGAAGCAGTCTCTGGTGTGGGATGACATCAAATGCTTTAGAAAAGTCCAGCACTACTAAATCCGTGATGACATTACCATCAAGATGTTTGGCCAGGTCATTTGTCGTCAGGATAAGCTGAGACTCACATGATCTATGCCTCCTAAATGCATGGTGGTTGTCAGCAAGAATGTTATGTTTGCTCACGTGTCGCATCAGATTACTATCAATTACATGCTCCAGTAATTTGCAGCAAGTACTTGTTAATGAAACAGGATGATAATTCGCTGGGTTGGTGGTTGAACCTTTCTTAAAGAGAGGAGTGATGTTAGCCTTCCTCCAATCCAGCGGAACTTCACCTGAGTCAAGCGATTGTTGGAAAATGAACTGCAAAACTGGAGCCAGTTCTTTGGCTGCGATCTTGAGGGCTTGATTCTGTATCTGATCTGGTCCAATTGCTTTTGTGGTATTGATGTTGAGCAATAACTTCTTGACACCTTCAACCTCAATTTTAATAGCAGGCATATCAGCATACGGGCTGGGCGGTAGAACTGGAAATGATGAAGGCTCCATATCTTCCCGGGTGAAAACGTGTTGGAATTGGTTTGCAAGAGCTTCTGCTTTCGCCTGGTCCTCAGTGATCAGACAGTTGTTCACTTTAAGCATCTGGACACCTGTGTTGTCTGTCCGTCTGGATTTCACATATCTCCAAAAAGCCTTGGGTTGCTCTCCCCCAAGAATAGAAGAAACATGTTGTCTATGAGCACTCCTAATAGCACGATCGACTTGCTTTTGCATTCTAGTAAAATTGTCCCAGTCCAGTTTTGTACCCCTTTTTTTGGTACGGATATAAGACTTCTCTTTCTTACTGCAGAGACGTTTCAGTTTTGCCGAAAACCAAGGAGGACGCATACGGCCCTTAATGAGTTTTTGAGGAACATGATTTGTAACAATATTATTTAAAGAGTTTCTCAGCCACACCCAGTTGTCATTTACGGATCTTTTATCTGGTTGCAGGTTGAAGAAATCTTTTCCCAGTTTTTTTGCTAAGACTTTAAATTCCTCGCTGTTCACTTTTCTCCAGAGGGAAATTTTACGCGGTGGCTTTGAAGGAACTTTAAGCTTTGTGTGCAGTTTTGCTTGGATAATATAATGATCGCTAATTCCAGCACACGATGAAACTTCCGAAATTAAATCTGGGTGAGAAGTGAACAATAAATCTAGAGTATTTTCGGTGCCACTTGTCTCATCACGTCTGGTAGGGAAAGTGACTTTTTGGAACAGGTGATTTTCCAGAATAAGGTCAGCTAGGGCTTCCTGGAGAGCTCCTTCTGGTTCACTTTGTATGCCGTCAGACCAATCTACACCTGGGACATTGAAATCGCCCCCCAGGATAAATGGAGAGCGTGACGAGGCATAAATTTTGGAGATGGTTGATCCAAGGTCTAAAAGAGGCTCCGTTTTCATGCCAGATGGACGGTAAAAGCTGTAACAACTGACCCTCGAGTGTAGCTTGACACCAGATTTGCTCAGAGTCGCTGTTTAAGTCTGTACGTTCAAAACAAGGAATGGTATTGTTAACTCCGATGAAGACACCGCCTCCATGCGAGTTTCTGTCCTTTCTAAAAATTTGGAGGCGAGGAGGGAAAATCTCAGCAGATTTGATTGATGGGTCCAGCCAAGATTCAGACCCAATAAGGATATCAGAGTTTTCAGTTTCAATAAATGAATTGATCACAGCACATTTTCCTCTTATACTGCGGCAATTTATAACAGCGATTTTGCTCTCATGTTCATTGCTGACATCATTGCGATCAATATCTTTGTTGGTACAATGAATCTCCTTTTGATCCTTGGGAGGGGCGATACAGAGATTTGTGACCTGCGGGTGGGGTGGGTTAAGCTCAGCCAACCAGAGAGCACACATTCCATGAGTGTTATTGGTTGAGGATAAATTTTCAAATTGCCCGCCAATTTCGGAGCAGTCGGTAAACGAGGGCAGTCTTTTTTTCTTATAATTCTGAATTCATCCAGTTTCTGTTAACATGATATCAAATTCACTTAAACTTCTCCCTTAAATAATTGACCGAATATGCGGCGCGGATTTACAGACCGGATCCCGGTGCAGAGGGAATTTGGCTCTGCCCGTGACTGGAAATAAACGACTGTTACCCAGGTAACGGTTTGGAGTCGACCCTCCTGTTGCTGCATTAATCACGAGGTACATAGGTAAAAGGGAAGCCGACATCGCCTTGTGTATGATCTTTTACTGTCGGCTGTCGATATTCTTTGCATCTCTAATGAACGCGGGGATCAAGCTGAACACTTTTGCGTTCAGTGGTCGAACAATAACAAGTTTCATAAAACACATTACAATCTGCATCTCCCGGTTCACTGCTGTCACTGTGAGGCTGTCGGCGGCTCTGAGAAGAGCCTTTGTTTTGAGTTCGAATAAAGGGAGCAGTTATTTTGCCGCCGAACACGTAGAGTGCGGCCCCGGCGTTAAACAGCGTACACCACATCCATGGCAGTGACCGTCTTGCGCTTGGCAAGCTCCGTGTAGGTGACCGCGTCCCTGATCACATTCTCCAGGAAAACATTCAGCAACCCGCGGGTCTCCCCTTAGATTAGACACGAGATCCGCTTGACCCCGCCACGTCGAGCCAGGCGGCGGATAGCTGGCTTGGTGATGCCCTGAATGTTATCGTGAAGCACTTCCGGTGCCCCTTTCCCTCTGCCAGACATGATTCTATTTCACGAGTCAAACTGCTGCTGTCTCCTTTTTTTACACAGCACCCGACGTGAGGGGGTGGGAGATAGAGAGAGGGAGACGGGGGATAGAGATGGGTGAGAGAGAGAAGGGGAGAGGGAGCGGGAGAGAGAGAAAAAGTGAGAGGGAGAGAGGAAGTGGGAGGATGGTGAGGGGGGGGGAGAGGTACCATTCCACAGTAAAAGTCAGTCAGTGTTATTATCATTATGTCAAATTAATTTGTCTCCTTCCAGTTCAACCCAGAGCCCGTTCCCTCTGCCCACAATGCCCACCATGCCCACCCTACACGGTGCAGCAGTTTACAGTCGCTTTAACACGGATGTTTTGAGTAACCTGCTGAGTTGGTGCTTGGGCTCTGAGGGGGGGGGGGGGGGGATTCTGTCAGTGTCATTTTGTGTCTCATGGCTTTGAATGGAGCCGGAAGCCAAACGCATGCCCAGTCCGATTGAGGCTTGACCCGGTCATACTATTGTTTTATTCCAGACACTGGATACCGGGAGGAGGGTTGGGGGTGCAGTGAATGTGAGCGAGTTACGAGGGAGTCCCGGTAATTTAAATGATTCCCCTCTGGCACTGGATCTTTCCTTATAGATGTGGGTGGTTCTGAGAAGAGTCTTAAACGGCACCTTCTCCCTTACCGGTCTTGAATGATCCCGAGGCATTGGTCTGAACCAGGGAACCGTTTGCTAATTTCCTCTTGATGCCCATCTTGATCATGTGGCGGGACTTCTCCACATCGACGCCCTTAGCGGCCAGACCCTTCTTTGTCACAAAGAAAGACACCCCTCGGCGATCGTGGCAATCCGCCACAATCTTGTCGATCTGATCGCCCAGCTTGGGACCGGCTGCCTTGGTCCGGACGGGCGCCTTCTTCTTGGGAGCCAAAGATCCTATAGCGGACACCAACCTTGCTATAGGGGGTACACAAAAATGCTGGAGAAACTCAGCGGGTGCAGCAGCATCTATGGAGCGAAGGAAATAGGCAACGTTTCGGGCCGAAACCCTTCTTCAGACTCTTCAGACCAACCTTGCTATAGGGGGGTTGCACGTAAGGTCACCGGGTCATAGGGCTTGACGCACGGAGCCGCTCAATCCATCTGGAAGACATCCGTAACTTCCGGCATATGTTATTAATGCTAGAAACACGTACTTTCCTACCTGTTAAAAACCGCCAAAATGTTGAATTTTTTCGCTGTAAAAAATTGTGGAAGTTGGGGTAAGCGTGAGAGACATGTACCCAACTTCAGAATTCAAAAAGTGAAGCGAAATGAAGGTAAAGAGAAGCGAGAGCTGAAGGGACAACAACAGCTAAAGTGCTTGGTGAACATTGGCCGTGCAGATATCGGAATTGAAAATATCGGGATTTATCGCGTTTGCTCACTGCATTTCATCAACAGTAAGGCATTATTTGTTTTTTTTCTTGATTTCTTTGGTATCTAAAAAGTCTCAGAAGTGGTAAATCTGGTTGTAAATTTTGCTTCAGAGGCGTTTTCTTTTTGTATGTAAAAACCCACGAGAACCAGGGGCGATTTTAAAATTTTACAGCCAGATTTATCCCTTCTGAAACTTTTTAAATGCCAAAGGAATCAAGAAAAAACACAAATAATGCCTTAGTTGATGAAATGCAGTGAGCAAACGGCCAATGTTCGCCAAGCTCTTTGGCCGTTGTTGTCCCTTCAGCTCTCGCTTCTATCTACCGTCATTTCTCCTCACTTTTTGAATTCTGAAGTTGGCTAAGTGTCTCCCACGCTTATCCCGATTTCCATAATTATTTACAGCGCAATAATTGAAAATGTCGGCGGGTTTTAACGGGCCCGCTACGCTGGAAACAATGGTAAGTACTTACCTGCAGTTCATCGCGTGTAATCCATTTGGCGTAGCGTAGCAACATTACGGGTCATGGGGTCGTTACCCGACTGCCGTGAAACCTCCCTAGAGGGGGGTTGCACGTAAGGTCATCGGGTCAAAGGGCGTGACGCACGGAGCAGCTCAATCCATGTGGAGGACATGGGAGCTTCCGGCACACATGTTAACACACGGAACGCGTACCTTCTTACCTGTTACAAAACCGCTGAAATTGTCATTTTTTGCGCTATAAATATTTGTGGGTGCTGTCATTGAAAGCGGGAAGGTTTGTTCTGAACCCGAGCACCAATGTGTAAGCGGCCGAAGGAGCGCATCCCCCAGGACAGCACCCACTTTCCCCCAAGGGTCAGCCCTGTCCGGCCACGGACGCCCTCCGCCCCCCGCCCCGTCTCCCTCTGTGGGCCGCACTGTCACGGGCTGTGGGTCGGCAGCGTCCATACACGGGGCCGTGGTCGGAGCGGGGCCGAAGTCGGAGCGGGGCCGAAGTCGGAGCGGGGCCGGGGTGGAACGGTGCAGGGGCCGGAGCGGGGTCGTAGTGGGGGCGGGGTCGTAGTGGGGTCGGAGCGGGACCACAGCTCCAGGTAACGTCAGCTGCAGCAGAGTTGGGGACGGTCTGCTCCCTCTGCCCAAAGATGACAGTGGAAGGATCTTTGCCTCTGTCCACCCGGAGTCACTGAGCGTGCTGCACCGACTCCCCGACCTCTTCCTCCTCCTCCTCCTCCCTTACAAAGGAATTGTAAGGGTAAAAAGACCATAATAGGACTTATCCACAGCCCCCCTAACAGGAGCCTGGATATAGGATGCAAGTTGAATCAGGAGTTAAAATTGGCATGTAGTAAAGGTAATGCTACGGTTGTTATGGGAGATTTCAACATGCAGGTAGACTGGGAAAATCAGTTTGGTACTGAACCCCAAGAAAGGGAGATTGTGGGGTGCCTCTGTGATGGATTCTTAGAGCAGCACAGAGCCACCCCACAGTGATTGGATAAAGGGGACTATGGAGCCATGAGGGAGGAGCTGGCCAAAGTTGACTGGAAAGATACCCTAGCAGGGATGACAGTGGAACAATAATGGCAGCTAATTCTGGGAATAATACAGAAGGTGCAGGATCAGTTAATTCCAAAGAGGAAGAACGATCCTAAGGGGAGAAAGGGCGACCGTGGCTGACAGTATAAAAATAAAAGATAAGTACAACATAGCAAAGATGAGCGGGAAGCAAGAGGATTGGGTAATGTTTAAAGAGCAACAGAAGATAACTAAAAAGGCAATACAGGGAGAAAAGATAAGGTACAAAGGTAAGCTATACAAGAATATAAAGGAGAATAGTAAAAGCTTCTTTAGGTATGTGAAGAGGAAAAAAATAGTTAAGACCAAAGTTGGACCCTTAATGACAAAAGGGTGAATTTATTATGGGGAACAAGGAAATGGCAGATGAGTTGAATAGGTACTTTGGATCTCTCTTCACCAAGGAGGACACAAACAATCTTCCTGATGTACTAGGGGCCAGAGGATCTGGGGTGATGGAGGAACTGAAGGAAATCCACATTATGCAGAAATGGTGTCAGTAGACTGATGGGACTGAAGGCTGATTAAGCCTCAGGGCCTGATGGTCTGCATCCCAGGGTACTTAAGGAAGTGGCCCTAGAAATCGTGGATGCATTGGTGATAATTTTCCAATGTTCGATAGATTCAAGATCAGTTCCTGTGTATTGGAGGGTAGCTAATGTTATCCCACTATTTAAGAAAGGTGGGAGAGAGAAACCAGGGAATTATAAACCTGTTAGCCTGACATCGGTGGTGGGGAAGATGCTGGAGTCAATCATAAAAGATGAAAGAGCGGCACATTTGGATAGCAGTAATAGGATCGGTCCGAGTCAGCATTAATTTATGAAGGGGAAATCATGCTTGACTAATCTTCTATTTTTTTTTGAGGATGTAACTAGGAAAATGGACAAGGGAGAGCCAGTGGATGTAGTGTAGCTGGAGTTTCAGAAAGCATTTGATAAGGTCCCACATAGGAGGTTACTGGGCAACATTAGGGCACATGGTCAAGTCAAGTCAAGTTTATTCGTCACATACACATACGAGATGTGCAGTGAAATGAAAAGTGGCAATGCTTGCGAATTGTGCAAAAAACAAACAAACAAACTACAAATAGAATATTCACATATTACATATTTGTGGGAGGGAGGGAAGAAAAGGAAAAAAAACAGCAATTTTAAAAAGACACCACTCAACAGTAAAAAGGTACAGTAAAGTTAGTCCCTGGAGAGATAGGTGTTTACAGTCCTAATGGCCTCTGGGACGAAACTCCTTCTCATCCTCTCTGTCCTCACAGCATGGCAACTCAGGTGTTTGCCTGACTGTAGCAGCTGGAACAGACCGTTGCAGGGGTGGAAGGGGTCTCCCATGATCTTGTTGGCTCTGGAGTTGCACCTCCTGATGTATAATTCCTGCAGAGGGGCGAGTGAAGTTCCCATAGTGCGTTCGGCCGAACGCACTTCTCTCTGCAGAGCCTTCTTATCCTGGGCAGAGCAGTTCCCAAACCAAATCGTGATATTTCCGGACAAGATGCTTTCCACAGCCGCTGAGTAGAAGCACTGGAGGATCCTCAGAGACACTCTGAATTTCCTCAATTGCCTGAGGTGGTAAAGGCGCTGCCTTGCCTTACTCACGAGTGCTGCAGCGTGTGATGTCCATGTCATATCCTCAGAGATGTGGACTCCCAGGTATTTAAAACAGCTCACCCTATCCACAGTATCCCCATTTATCTTCAATGGTGTGTACGTCCTCGGATGATGTGCCCTCCTAAAGTCCACGATCAGCTCCTTCGTTTTTTTTGATATTTAAGAGGAAGCTGTTGTTCTGACACCAGAGTGCCAGATTAGCCACCTCCTCCCGGTAGGCCTTCTCATCGTTATCGGAGATCAGGCCCACCACCACAGTATCATCAGCAAACTTGATTATAGCGTTGGAGCTGAACCTGGCCACACAGTCATGTGTGTACAGGGAGTACAGTAGGGGGCTGAGGACGCAACCCTGGGGGGATCCTGTGCTCAGGGTGAGGGACTTCTATGTATTTCCTCCCACCTTGACTACCTGGGGCCTGGTGGTGAGAAAGTCCAGGACCCAGGCACACAGGGGGATGTTGAGCCCCAATTCCAGCAGCTTCTTGGCCAGTCTGGTGGGGACTATCGTGTTGAAGGCTGAACTGTAGTCTATGAACAGCATCCTCACATAGCCACCCTTCTGGCTGTCAAGATGAGGATGAGCGGTGTGCAGAACCTAGGAGACCGCATCGTCCGTGGATCTGTTCGGACGGTATGCGAATTGTAGCGGGTCCATGTTGCGAGGGAGGAAGGCGCAGATGTGTTTCTTGACCACCCTCTCAAAGCATTTCATGACTACGGAGGTGAGTGCCACTGGACGGTAATCATTCAGACAGGCTGGGGAGGCATTTTTAGGTACCGGTACAATGATGGATCTTTTGAAGCAGGCAGGGACCGCGGACTTGGCCAGGGAGAGGTTGAATATTGTAGTGAGCACCGGAGCTAGCTGCGTAGCACAGGACTTAAGTACTCGCCCCGAGATGCCATCTGGGCCTGCAGCTTTCCTCGTGTTCACACGTGTCAGAGCCCTCCTCACGTCGTGCTCAGACAACGAGAATGTGTGCACATTCCTCCCTTCAGCTTCAGTAGCCAGCACGCTGGCGGTATTGTCGTTAGTCAGCAGACCTGGGGTGATGTTGCCCGTCTCGAAATGAGCGTAAAAGGAGTTCAGGTCATCAGCTAGGGAGGTGCCGGCACTTCCAGTTGAGGGGGGTCTGCTCCTGTAGTTGGTTACAGTCCGTAGCCCCTGCCACAGGTGTCTGGTATCCTGCTGCTCCATCTGTGACTCCGTTGGGGTATTGAGGGTAGAGTGCTGACATGGATAGAAAATTGGTTGGCAGATAGGAAACAAAGAGTAGGGATTAACGGATCCCTTTCAGAATGGCAGGCAGTGACTTGATGGGTACCGCAAGGCTCTGTGCTGGGACCGCAGCTATTTACAATATACATCAATGATTTAGATGAAGGGATTCAAAGTAACATTAGCAAATTTGCAGATGATACAAAGCTGGGTGGCAGTGTGATCTGTGAGGAGGATGCCATGAGAATGCAGGGTGACTTGGACAGGTTGGGTGAGTGGGCAGATGCAGTTTAATGTGGATAAATGTGAGGTTACCTTCTTTGGTAGCAAAAACAGGAAGGCAGATTATTATCTAAATAGTGTCAAGTTGGGAAAAGGGGAAGTACAACGGGATCTGGGGGGTCCTTGTTCATCAGTCAATGAAAGCAGGCATGTAGGTACAGCAGGCAATGAAGAAAGCGAATGGCATGTTGGCCTTCATAACAAGAGGAGTTGAGTATAGGAGCAAAGAGGTCCTTCTGCAGTTGTATAGGGCCCTAGTGAGACCACACCTGGAGTATTGTGTGTAGTTTTGGTCCCCTAATTTGAGGAAAGACATTGCTATTGAGGGAGTGCAGCATAGGTTCACAAGGTTAATTCCCGGGATGCCGGGACTGTCATATGCTGAGAGAATGGAGCGGCTGGGCTTGTATACGCTGGAGTTTAGAAGGATGAGAGGGTATCTTATTGAAACATATAAGATTATTAAGACTATGTTCAAGACACATCAGACACTCTCCGTCGTATCCGGGCATTCCATTCTCAAGGCCCCTTCACCATGGATGTCCAGTCACTCTGCACCTCCATCCCCCACCTGGATGGTCTCAAAGCCCTCCGGTTCTTCCTCGACCGGAGAATCAACCTATACCCGTCCACTGATACTCTCCTCCGCCTAGCGGAGTTGGTCCTTACCCTCAATAATTTCACATTTGACTCCTCCCATTTCCTCCAAATACAAGGCGTAGCTATGGGCACGCGCATGGGCCCCAGCTATTCCTGCCTCTTTGTCGCGTACGTCGACCAATCCTTGTTCGAGGCATACCAGGGCCCCATCCCCGACCTCTACCTCCGCTACATCGACGATTGTTTTGGTGCCACCTCCTGCACCCACACTCAATTGACTGACTTCATCCGCTTCACCACTAACTTCCATCCGGCACTCAAATACACCTGGAACATTTCCGACACTTCCCTACCATTTCTTGACCTCACTATCTCCATCGCAGGTGATAGACTTCGGACCGACATCCACTATAAACCCACTGACTCCCATGGCTATCTAGACTACTCTTCTTCCCACCCTGCTTCCTGTAAGGACTCCATCCCCCACTCCCAATTCCTCCGTCTACGCCGCATCTGCTCCCAGGATGAGGTTCCACACCAGGGCATCGGAAATGCCCTAATTCTCCAGGGAACGGGGGTTCCCCTCCTCTACTATAGACGAGGCTCACACCAGGGTCTCTTCCATACCTCGTAACACTGCTTTCTCTCCCCATCCCCCCACTCATAACAAGGGCAGAGTCCCCCTAGTCCTCACCTTTCACCCCACTAGCCGTCACATACAACCAATAGTCCTCCGTCATTTTTGCCACCTCCAACGTGACCACACCATCTCCCCCCCTGTCTGCTTTCCGCAAAGATCGCTCCCTCCGTAACTCCCTTGTCAATTCTTCCCCCCCGCACCACCCCCTCCCCGGGTACTTTCCTTTGCAACCGCAAGAGATGCTACACTTGTCGCTTTACCTCCCGCCTTGACTACATTCAAGGACCCAAGCAGTCGTTCCAGGTGCGACAGAGGTTCACCTGCATCTCCTCCAACCTCATCTATTGCATCCGCTGCTCTAGATGTCAGCTGATCTACATCAGTGAGACCAAGCGTAGGCTTGGCGATCGTTTCGCCGATCACCTCCGCTCGGTCCACTTTAACTAACCTGACCTCCCGGTGGCTCAGCACCAACTCCCCCTCCCATTCCGAATCCGACCTCTCGGTCCTGGGCCTCCTCCATGGCCAGAATGAGCATCACCGGAAATTAGAGGAGCAGCACCTCATGTTCCGCTTGGGCAGTCTGCACCCTAGCGGCATAAACATTGAATTCTCCAATTTCCGGTAGCCCTTGCTGTCTCCTCCGCTTCTCAGCTCTCCCTCAGCCTTCGGGCTCCTCCTCTTCCTTTTTCCTTTCTTCTCTCCCCCCCCCCCCCTACCATCCATCAGTCTGAATAAGGGTTTCGGCTTGAAACATTGCCTATTTCCTTCGCTCCACTTAGATGCTGCTGCACCCGCTGAGTTTCTCCAGCACTTTTGTCAACCTAAGATTTTTTTTTTTTTGAACTCAACATTTATTGACATAACAAAATACACATACAGACAAAACAAAGAGACACACAAGTGACAATCGCAAAATGACAAAATACAAATCACCTAACCTCTATTAGCATCGCATCAGATCCTCTTAACATTCTATCATAGAAGCATCTTATTCACAGGCATCTCATCCATTCATATCCTTAATCAATCTTGGCATTTGTAATAGTACAGGTTTCCATATAATATTAAAGGCATCAGTTCTCAACTGGAGTTCAGCAGTTATACTTCCCATCAAGTATACATTTTTCAATCTTTCCCTCCACTGTTGAACATTTGGTGGCATTTCCTTTCTCCATAGCACTGTTATCATCTTTTTAGCAATCAACAGCATCACCCCAAGCAAAAATTTCTGATTTTGAATATCTGGCGCTGCTGGAGTATCTCCTAATATGAAACAAGCCGGTTCCAAAGGTAGATCCCAGAATTAATTTAATCTCTTCCTGGATGTCTCTAGTATTGGTACAATTTGGAACAATCCCCAAAAATATGTGTGTGATCACCGATATTCCCACATTGCCTCCAGCATAAATTTGAGGTGTTACTGTATCTTGCCAGCACTAGAGGGGTCCTAAATACTCTCATTTTAATTTTCCAATCGATCTCCCTCCAAGAGGGGCTGCTTGTCACCTTATGGCCCAAGAGACATGTCCTTTCCCATATTTCATCTGTAATAATAATGTTCATTTCCAATTCCCATTTCTGTTTTGTTTCTATAGTATTTCCTTTTGTATAGTCTTGAAGTCCTTGATATAAATGGGATATCAAATTCTTTTGTAACACTCCCTCTATAGTCATCAAGAAAGTATTTTCCAAATTTGAAGGTAGTCTACATATCTGCTCCCAATCTACATGTGTCTGTAAGTAGTGCCGTATTTGGAGGAACCTAAAGAAATCCGACCCTGACAGTCCAAATTCATTCTGCAAGTGCTCATAGGATTTCAAGACTCCCCTACAAAAAAGCTGGTCCACAGTATTAAACCCTTTATCTGCCCAGTTTCTAAATCCCTTATCAATTTTGCTGGGTATAAAATTAGGACTAGCATCTATCTTCATTGCTCTAGATATCGAATTAAAAAGATTTAATTGCTTTCTGATAGCTAACCACGTTTTCATCGTGAATTTAAGAAATTGTCTACTTTTAATTTCTTCCAATTTACTTGAGTTAGAATTGGGAGCCCAGCCAGGGCAATACTAGGACATGCATTTTGTTCTATTTTCACCCATCCCGTTTCCTCGTCGTTCGTTAACCATGATATCAAGGTTCTCAGCTGCGCTGCCCAATAATAATATTTAAAGTTGGGCATATTTAGGCCCCCTTTTTGTTTTGATAACAACAGTGTCTTAAGTCCGACACGGTCTCTTATTTTGCCACACAAATCTTGTTAACTCTTTGTCTAATGCCTTAAATGCCGTGCCAGGGACCCCTACTGGTAAAGATTGAAATAAGAAAAGCAGTCAGGGCAAAATGTTCATTCGCACAACTTGTACTCTACCAATTAGCATACCTAAGATTATTAAGGGTTTGGACACGCTAGAGGCAGGAAACATGTTCCCGATGTTGGGGGAGTCCAGAACCAGGGGCCACTGTTTAAGAATAAGGGGTAAGCCATTTAGAATGGAGATGAGGAAACACTTTTTCACACAGAGAGTTGTGAGTCTGTGGAATTCTCTGCCTCAGAAGGTGCAGGAGGAGGCCATTTGGCCCTTCGAGCCAGCACCGCCATTCATTGTGATCATGGCTGATCATCCCCTATCAATAACCCGTGCCTGCCTTCTCCCCATGTCCCTTGACTCCACTAGCTCCTAGAGCTCTATCTAACTCTCTTAAATCCATCCAGTGATTTGGCCTCCACTGCCCTCTGGCAGGGAATTCCATAAATTCACAACACTCTGGGTGAAAACGTTTTTTCTCACCTTAGTCTTAAATTACCTCCCCTTTATTCTGAGACTGTGGCCTCTGGTTCTTGACTCGCCCAACATTGGGAACATTTTTCCTGCATCTAGCTTGTCCAGTCCTTTTTATAATTTTATATGTTTCTATAAGATCCCCCTCATCCTTCTAAACTCCAGTGAATACAAGCCGTCTTTTCTATCTTTCCTCATATGACAGTCCCGCCATCCCAGGGATCAATGTCGTGAACCTACGCTGCACTGCCTCAATCACAAGGATGTCCTTCCTCAAATTAGGAGACCAAAACTGTACACAATACTCCAGAGCCCAATACAACTGCAGAAGAACCTCTTTACTCCTATACTGAAATCCTCTTGTTATGAAGACCAACATTCCATTAGCTTTCTTCATTGCCTGCTGTACCTGCACGCAAACTTTCAGTGACCGGTGTACAAGGACACCCAGGTCTCGCTGTACCTCCCCGTTACCTAACCAAACCCCATTGAGATAATAATCTTCCCCCTTGTTTTTGCCGCCAAAGTGGATAACCTCACATTTATCTATATTATACAGCATCGGCCACGCATCTGCCCACTCACTCAACCTGTCCAGGTCACCCTGCAACCTCCTAACATCCTCTTCACAGTTCACGCTGCCACCCAGCTTAGTGTCATCCGCAAACTTGCTAGTGTTGTTCCTAATTCCCTCTTCCAAATCATTAATATATATGGTAAACAGTTGCGGACCCAACACCGAGCCTTGCGGCACTCCACTCGCCACTGCCTGCCATTCTGAAAAGGACCCGTTCGCTCCTACACTTTGCTGCCTGTCTGCCAACCAATTTTCTATCCATGTCACATACCATGTGCTCTAATTTTAGTCTAAATACACTACATCCACTGGCACCACTTCATACATTTTACTTGTGACATCCTCAAAAAATTCCAGAAGATTAATCAAGCATGATTTCCCTTTCATAAATCCATGTTGACTTGGACTAATCCTTTTACTGCTATCCAAATGCCCCATTATTACATCTTTAATAATTGACTCCAGCATCTTTCCCACCACCGAAGTCAGGCTAACCGGTCTGTAATTCCCCGTTTTCTCTCTCGCTCCTTTCTTGAAAAGTGGGATAACATTAGCTATCCTCCAATCCACAGGAACTGATCCTGAATCTATTGAACATTGGAAAATGATCACCAATGCGTCCACTATTTCCAGAGCCACCTCCCTGAGGACCCTTGGATGCAGACCATCAGGCCCAGGGGATTTATAATCCTTCAGTCCCATTAGCCTACCCAATACTATTTCTCGCCTAATGAACATTTCTTTCAGTTCCTCTACCCCCTTAGATCCTCTGTCCTCCAGTTCATCTGGGAGATTGTTTGTATCTTCCTTAGTGAAGACAGATCCGAAGTACCTATTCAACTCTTCTGCCATTTCCTTGTTGCCCATAATAATTTCACCCGTGTCTGCCTTCAAGGGACCCACATTTGACTTTGCTACTCTTTTTCCCTTAACATATCTAAAGAAGCTTTTACTGTCCTTCTTTATATTCCTGGCCAGCTTCCCTTCATACTTAATCTTTTCAGCCCGTATTGCCCGTTTTGTTTCCTTCTGTTGTCCTATGAAAGTTTCCCAATCCTCTGGCTTCCGGCTACTCTTTGCTGTGTTATATATCTTTTCTTTTAGTTTTATTCTATCCCTAACTTCACTTGTCAGCCACAGTTGCCTCCTACTCCCCTTAGAATCTTTCTTCCTTTTTGGAATGAAATGATCCTGCGTCTTCCGGATTATGCCCAGAAATTCCTGCCATTGCTGTTCCACTGTCATTCCTGCTAGGATCCCTTTCCAATCTACTTTGGCCAGCTCCACTCTCATGCCTTCATAGTCCCCTTTGTTCAACTGCATCACTGCCACTTCTGATTTAACCTTCTCCTTCTCAAATTGCAAATTAAAACTAATCATATTATGATCACTACCTCCAAGCGGTTCCTTTACCTCTCTTATATCTGGTTCGTTGGACAACACTAAATCCAGAATTGCCTTTTCTCTGGTCGGCTCCTTTACAAGCTGCTCTAAGAATCCATCTTGGAGGCATTCTACAAACTCTCTTTCTTGGGGTCCTGAACCAACCTGATTTTCCCAGTCTACCTGCATATTGAAATCCCCCATCATCACAGTGACATTACCTTTGTTACATGCCAGTTTTAACTCCTGCTGCAAATTACACCCTACATCCGGGCTACTATTTGGGGGTCTGTAGATGACACCAATTAGTGTCTTCTTGCCTTTGAGCTTCCTTTCCCGTTAATTCTGGGGTCATTAACCATCCCTTAATCTCTTTCCCTTTAACTCCGTCCTCGACTATCCCATTTGACACCCCACTCCCCTTATTCAGTTTAAAACCACCCGTGTAGCAGTGGCAAACCTGCTTGCCAGAATGTTGGCCCCCACCTGTTAAGATGCAATCCGTCCCTTTTGTACAGTTCCCCCTTACTCCAAAAAATATCTCAGTGATCTAAGAATCTAAATCCCTGCCCCCTGCACCAGTTCCTCAGCCACACATTCAGGTCCCGTATCTCCCTGTTCCTGCTCTCGCCAGCACGAGGAACTGGAAGGAAACCGGAGATAACAACCCTGGAGGTCCTGCTTTTCAGCATTTTTCCGAGCTCTCTAAAGTCACGCTGCAGAATATTCATCCCCTTCTTTCCGATATCGTTTGTGCCGACATGCACTACCACTTTCGGCTGTTCACCTTCGCCCTGGAGGATTTTCTGCACTCTGTCCGTGACATCCTGAATCCTGGCACCAGGAAGGCAACACACCATCCTCGAATCCCATCTATTGCCGCAGAAACTCCTGTCTGTACCTCTCACAATGGAGTCTCCAACTACAATGGCGTTGTCTGACATTGGCCTCTTTGGTTTTGGCTCAACAGCCCTTTTTGCTTCGCAAGCTCAGTGTGATGACGTCTTGACGACTCAGCCATGATCACATTGAATGCAGGTGCTAGCTCGAAGGGCCAAATTGGCCTACTCCTGTACCTATTGTCTATTGTAACATCGCGCATTCCTTCACTTCAGAGATGCTACCTCACCCGCTGAGTTATTCCAGCATTTTGTGTCTTGGGGGACTGATAGACCGGTTAGTTTGATTTCGTTGGTCGGTAAGATTTTAGAGTCCATTATAAAGGAACAGGTTATGGAGTACTTAATAAAATATGAAGTTCACAATTAAATAGGCCAAAGTCAGCATGGCTTTAAGAAGGGGAGGTCTGGCTTGACAAATCTACTGAAATTCTTTGAAGAAGTAAATAGCACGACAGACAAAGGGGAGTCAATTGATGTTGTTTACTGAGATTTTCACAACGCATTTGATAAGGTGCCACACTTGAGGGTGCTAAGGAAGATAAGAGATCATGGTATCAAAGGGCAGCTACTAGCATGGATTGCAGGTTGGCTGGATGGCAGAAAACAAAGAGTGGCAATAAAGGTTTTTTTTTTCTGGTTGGCTGCCAGTGACTAGTGGAGTTCCGCAGGCCTCAGTGCTGGTGCCGCTGTTCTTCACATTGTATATTAATGATTTGGATGAGGGAATTGAAGGCTTTGTGGCCAAGTTTGTGGATGATACAAACATAGGCAGAGGGGCAGTTAGTGTAGAGAAAGCAGGCTCTCTGCAGTAGGATTTGCATAGGTTGGTAGAGTGGGCAGGGAAGTGACAGATGGAATATAGTGTAGCAAAGCATGGATTCATGCATTTTGGTGGTAGGAATAAAGGCATAGACTATTTACTAAATGGGGAGAGAATCCAGAAATTGGACAGGCAAAGGGACTTGGGAGTGCTGGTGCAGGATTACCAAAAAGGTTAATCTGGAGTTGCATCGGCAGTAAAGAAAGCAAATTCAATGAGGGGTTGAATACAAAAACAGGGATGTAATGCTGAGGCATTATAAGGCACTGGTGGGGCCGCAGTTGGAATATTGTGAGCAATTCTGGGCACCAGATCTGAGGAAGGATGTGCTGTCTCTAGAAAGGGTACATAGAAGGTTTACAAGAATGATCCCAAGAATGAGTAGGTTAACCTACGATGAGTGTTTGTCAGCACTGGGCCTGTACTCGCTGGAGTTTAGAAGAATGAGGAGGGACCTCATTGAAACATACAAGTAGTGAAAGGCTTGGGCAGAGTGGACATGGAGAAGATGCTTCCACTTGTGGGAGAAGTTAGGACTAGAGGTCAGAGCCTCAAAATTAAAGGAAGTCTTTTAGGAAGGGGACGAGGAGAAATTCCATCAGTGAGGAATGTGGAGGAGTCATTGTGGTAGATGTTTATGTTAAAATGTATTTTGTGTGTTCTGTTGCTTTTTATTGGTATGGCAGTATGGCAAATTAAATTCCTCGTACGTTGCAAAACATACTTGTCTAATAAAATATGATTATGTTTATGATTATGTAGTTCCAGTTCTAATCATACCCCCCTAGTCTGGTTCAGTCAAACACTGAATACGAAGCACTGGTAATCAACTCTCTCTATTATCCAACACCAATACAATACCTAATCCAACACCGCGGATCCGATCCTTGTCTCAACTCATTAAAGCCCTTCAGCCTCGTGTGAATAGAACAACTCCAGAAGATCAGCACACTCCCATGCATTATCCCAGAAGATCGGCACACCCCAATGTGCTCTCCCCTCTTTTATACCTTCACAGACCCTTGGCGCGAAATACATGGCGGGGGCAACCCCTACAAGCCAATCATTAATAAGGGTTACAAAATACATTAATTGACAGTTCCCTAACACAATCACAAAACATCACATAACATAGTTTTGATAGAAAGCACTTAGTGGGAAACAGTTCCATTGAGCAAAGAAACATTCTACCAGGTAAAGTAAACAATTTGGGCAAGGCCCCTCTCCTGGACCAATCACGAGTAACGGTGCGAAGACCATGCAACATAGTTAGCAACATTATTATAACCCATCTTTTCCCAACCAATCCTGAGCATGCATTTGCAGCGGGACCTCGCTCCCTCCGCAAAAACCTCATACATATTAACAATTAAAGGCCATCTGGACATCAACCTTTATTCAACCTCCAACTATAAACATGTGGATTTCAAATATGTTCGAAACATTACACCTAGAAGAGATAAGACTCCTCCTAGCAGGTAAACCAGATCACTTCCACCTGACGTGGTCTGCATTTATAGAATTATTACAAATATAGGGTGCAAAGGTACCTTAAAAAAATTGAGGTCAGGTAATGGGGGATGATAGTTGAAGAGTTGGTATGTCCCATTTGCGTAATGCTCATAAAAAATATTTGTTTCTCTCTTTTTCCTCTTTCTCTTTCTCCTTCTTTTCTAGGGTCTATTTCTTAACTCTTTTTCTTTTGTTTTTAATTTTGTTCTTATAGGGTCTTCGTCCTTTTTTGTTGTCACATTTTCTACACTCTCACTTTTTCCTTCACTTTCTTCTTTCTTTCAATCTTATCCTTTCCTTTTACTAGTGTAAAAAACAAATGGAGTACATTAATTGTAAGAAGACATAAGTGACGAGTACTAATGTATGTGGTTGTAATGTAATGTACTTCTAATGAAAAAAAAAAAAATAATAATAATAATAATAATAAAAAAATAAAAAACTTTATTCAACCTCGTCCCAGGCCACAGACACTCTGTTGCCATGATCCTCATGGTCTTTGCAGCTTTTGCAAAAGATGTCAAGCAGGGTTTACAAAAGCAGAAATCCTCCATTTTGTCAGGCACCCAAAATGCTCAATATTATCAATTATGTATATGATTAGTCAGAGGGTGGTGAATATGTGGAATTATTTGCCATTGAAGGCTGTAGAAACCAAGTCAATGGATATTTTCATGGCAGAGATATATAGATTCTAGATTAATACAGGTGTCAGAGTTTATGGGAGAAGGCAGGAGAACGGGTTAGGAAGAAGAGATAGATCAGCCAGGATTTAATGGCGGAGTAGACAATGGGCAGAATGTCCTAATTCTACTCCTATCATCTATGACCTTATGACCTAATTAGGCATCATGTTTGGCCAAACATTGAACACTGAGGGACCCGCAATATTATTTGCACTATTACGAAAGAGGTGCTGGTGATCTTAAAGTGCATAAAGAGTAAATCCTTGCGGCCTGCGCAAGGGTATCCTAGGACATTATGGGAAACCAGGGAAGAAAATGCAGGGCCTCTGCAGAGATATTTGCATCACTGTTAGCCATGGATGAGGTACCGGAAGACTGGGGGATGATATTGTGGTGCCTTTACTTAAGAAGGACTGCAAGGGAAAGGCAGGGAACTACAGGCCAGTGAGCCTCAAGTCAATTGTGTGAAAGTTACTGGGGGGGATTCTGAGAGACAGGATCTACTTGCACTTGTAAAGGCAAGGACTAAGTAGGAACAGTCATGGTGGTTATGTGAATGGGAAATCATGACTCACAAATTTAACTGAGTTTTTCAAAAAGGGACCATGAAAATTGGCGAGGGACAGGCAGTAGATGTTGCGACCTTTGACATGGTGTTTTATAGTATGCATGTCCAGACGTTAGATCACAAGGGATGCAGGGTGAGCTAGCAAATTGATACAAAACTGGCTTGGTCGAGTTGGTTCTGTTGGGCTGTTTTACAGTTTGGAGACCTATGACCAGCGTTGTGCTGCAGAGATCAGTGCTGGGCCCACTGTTGTTTAAGATCTACGTCTATTATTTGGATGATTATGTGATTATCTCGGTTAGCAAGTTTACAGATGATAAATTAGTGGTTTAGTGGACAATGAATAAGGTTATCTAAGATTGACGCTGGGTCTAAATAAGCTGTGACAGAGGCCCAAGGAATGGCAAATTGAACTTAACTCAGACAAATGCACAGTGTTGCACTTTGGGTGAACAGTAAACATCACCAGATTGTAGGAGGGATGTGGTTTTGCTGGGGATTCAGCAGAATGTTGCTTGGACTGGAGGACTTTAGCCATGGGGTGAAATTGGAGAGGATTTTCTTGTTTTCTTTGCAATGAAGGAAACTGAGGAATAACCTGTTGGATATGAGGTTATGAAATACATGGAAGGGTAAATAATCAATATTGTTTTCTCATGGTCAGTATTTCAAGAACATGAGGGAAAAGGTTTGAGGTAAAGCACAAGGAGATTTAAAGGGAATGTGAATGGTAGTTTTTTTACACAGGTATTGGTTGATATCTGAATCATATGACAGAGAAAGCGTTGGAATCGGATACAGTCACCATGTTTTAGAGACATTTGGACAGACAGATGAATAGGCAAGGCACAGAAGATGAAGTCCCAATGCAATCAAATTGAATTAATATAGATGGGTAACAAGGTCAGCTTTGATGTGGTGGGCCAAAGGCACTGTTTATTGGATGTATGACAGTCGATCTGATAACAGAATTATCAAATTTGGGGGGAAAAATATGCATGTTCTGTAAACATATCACCAACTATTTGTTCTGGTACAACTACATTGATTCTACTATAAGGCACCACACCAACACCTCTACTTCAAAGAATACCAAATAAATCCAGCGGCTCTCCAATGACTGTTAATTTCTGCTGATGCACCACCATCGAAATCATTTATCCAGAAGCATCATAGATTGCTGGTCTGTCCAGGATCTCAATAAATTGCAGAGAGTTGTGGAAACAGCCCAGTCCAACACAAACCAGCCTGCTCCATCAACTTACATAGAAACATAGAAAATAGGTGCAGGAGTAGGCCATTCGGCCCTTCGAGCCTGCACCGCCATTCAATATGATCATGGCTGATCATCCAACTCAGTATCCTGTACCTGCCTTCTCTCCATACCCCCTGATCCCTTTAGCCACAAGGGCCACATCTAACTCCCTCTTAAATATAGCCAATGAACTGGCCTCAACTACCTTCTGTGGCAGAGAGTTCCAGAGATTCACCACTCTCTGTGTGAAAAATGTTTTTCTCATCTCGGTCCTAAAGGATTTCCCCTTAATCCTTAAACTGTGACCCCTTGTCCTGGACTTCCCCAACATTAGGAACAATCTTCTTGCATCTAGCCTGTCCAACCCCTTAAGAATTTTGCAAGTTTCTATAAGATCCCCCCTCAATCTTCTAAATTCTAGTGAGTACAAGCTTAATCTACACTTCACCATGCCTCGGGAAAGCAACTAACATTATCCAAGGACCACTCACAACCTGGTCATTCTATTTCCTCTCCTCTGCTGTCAGGCGAAAATTATAACAGTTTGAAAGCACCTACCACCAGATTCAAGATTAGATATTTGCCATCTGTTATCAGACTCTTCAGACCTTTCATATGTCTCCAATCTTCCAATCCACCTCGTTGTGGCCCCTTGCACTTTGTTTTCTTTTTGCACTCATGTATTTTGTTAATGTACGATTTGCCTGCATTACATGCAGAATAAACGTTGTCACAGTATATTGCTACGTGACAATAATAAACCAACTCCAAATACTGAGATGACAAAGGCCTGAGGTTCACAGAGATCTATTTGTGGAATTCCCTGCCACAGAGGGCAGTGGAGTCCAAATCACTGGATGTATTTAAGAGAGAGTTAGATAGAGCTCTCGGGGCTAGTGGAATCAAGGGATATGCGGAGAATGCAGGCACGGGTTATTGATTGGGGTAATGAATGGCGGTGCTGGCTCGAAGGGCCGAATGGCCTCCTCCTGCAACTATCTTAGGGTCCTGCTGCCTGATTTGCAACAACTCGCAAGCAGACGAAGATAGAATTAGTGAACTGGAGAACTTAACAGGTTTCCTGATGTAGGGGAGGGGGGCTGGGGGGTTGCAGACGGCTGTAAGTATAACAGGGTTATACTGGAAGGTGATTTCAACTTCTGGGACTGGGACGGCCATAGATTCAAGCTATGGAAGGGATGGAATTTGTTAACTGTGTCCAGGAAAGATTTTGCAAACAATATGTGGAAGGGCCAGACAGAGAGGCGACACTGGGTCTCCTCTTGCGAAATCAGTCAGAGCAAGTAGTTGAAGTGTCAGTGGGGAGCCAGTGACCATAATATTGTCCATTAAAAAAGCAAGTAAAGAAATTACATTTCAGACATACAGTGAGTTGTTGATACCACAACTGGAGGTTGTGTCCAGTGTTGGACTGTTTAAAAACTTATGAATGAAAGAGACGAGACAAATCCAAATCCAGGGATCAGAGACTCTGATGAGCGGCGGCTTCAGCGAGATTACCAGTTACTGAACTGGAAAACTACACGTAACCCCCGAGAATCCACAGCTTGGGTCGAGCAGAGAGGTAATCCCACCCTGGGAACTGGGCAACGGGCCAACTGGATGTCAACATTGTGTCTGAGAGTGTATTAATGGGGCGGGCGGCTCAGACTGATGTCTAGAGCCAGGATTTTGCCATGCCATGTGCCTTTTCATGCATTTTTGATGATTTCAACAGGATAATGCCTTTTTCACGATCGCCCGCCTAAATCAGCCTTTTTTTTACCGTTTTGCTAAAAGGTCGTGCTATTTTCTCTAGTTGTACCATGGTTACAATGATTTTTTTCTATGTTAACACCTTAATATTAAAGTTATTATTAACGTGTTAACATAGTGTAATTTACAAGAAAATTTCTACCACCGGATCGAAACCAGGGGCACCACCATCGGTGGTTCATTCGTTCGTGCTGCTGCCCACTGATTCAGTCTTCTCCAAGATCTATTTAAGAAAGAACTGCAGATGCTGGAAAAATCTAAAGTAGACAGAAAATGCTGGAGAAACTCAGCTGGTGAGGCAGCATCTATGGAGAGAAGGAATAGGCGGCCTTTTGGGTCATGACCCTTCTTCAGACTGATGTGGCGGGGAAAAAGAAAGGACGAGGCGGAGATAGTAGGATTAGAAGGAGAACTGGGAAGGGGAGGGGGAGGAGGGAGAAGGCAAGGGCTATCTAAAATTAGAGGTCAATGTTAATACCGCTGGGGTGTAGTCTACCCAAACAAAATACCAAACTTGTCTCCTCACTACATTTACTGCTGGCTCCAATCACAAATCTGAGTTTTTGATTGATCTGTGAAAGGCATTCATTGATACTGGAATTCCACTGTGGAAATTGGAAAACTGCAACTGCAACAGCAACTTTATTTCTATAGCACATTTCATACACGAGGCAGACTCAAAGTGCTTCACATAAAAACATGTCATAAAATAAAATGAAATAATAAAATGAAATAAAATAGAAGAATTAAAATAAAATAAAAGCAAAGTTATAAATGCATTATAGAAAAGTGCAAAAGTTAAAAGTGCAATGTAGTTAAGATTTAGCTGAACGCTAAAGTAAACATAAAAGTTTTCATTCTTGTTTTAAAAGTGGTGAAAGTAGGGGCAAGTCTTAACTCTTCAGGGAGTTTATTCCAGCTATTTGTTGCATAGTAACTAAATCCTGCTTTCCCATGTTTTGTATTTACTCTGGGAATCACTAACAGATTGGTCTCAGAAGATCTTAGCGGTCTAGAAGGCTTATATAGTGGAAGCATGTCAGTGATATACTTTGGCCCTAAACCATGTAGTGATTTATAGGTGAGCAGCAGGATTTTGAAATCAATTCTCTGACATACAGGGAGCCAATTTAAGGATTTAATAATTGGTGTAATGTGTTCAAATTTTTTGGTCTTTGTTAGAACTCTAGCAACAGCGTTCTGAACAAGCTGTAGCTGCCTGACAGTTTTTTTCGGAAGACCTGCAAGGAGACCGTTATAATAATCTAGCCTACTAGTAATAAAGGCATGTACAAGTTTTTCTAAGTCTTGAGCTGACATGAGTCCTCTTAGTCTTGCTACGTTTTTGAGGTGATAGTAGGCCGATCTACTAATCTCTCAGAAGTTTTTTAGAGATATACACAGAGGAACATATACCAACTGAGTCATCATTATGGAAAAATTATGTTGACAGCAACTTCAACATTGTTGTGCAGAAAATTAGAGATGAAGTTGCATGCAACAAAATATGGATCTCAATAGACGAGACAACCGATGCTGTGGGGAGATATGTTACCAATGTGGTCATCAGTACAGGTCAACCATCCAATGAGTATTTGTTGATATCAGAAGTATTGGAGAAGTCAAACAGCTCAAATATTGCTCACTTTGGCCTGAAGGTATAAAACACGAGAATTTTCTTCTCTTTGTGACTGATGCAGGTCCGCACAAGAAAAAAGCTGCTCGTGCTCTTAAAGTCTTATTCTGCAAAATGTTGCATTTGACCAGCTTGGCTCAAGTACTTCATAGAATTGCCAAGCACATACGTAGCTTGTTTCCATTTGCCGATCGCCTAGTTTCCAATGTCAAGAAAATCTTCCTCAAAGCACTGTCACAGTGTTAAAGTAAATAGCACCCAAGATTCTGCTACCTCCTCAGCCCATTTTGACAAGGTGGGGTACATGGATCTCTGCTGTACTCTACTATACTGCAAATTTTGAAAAGATAACATAAATCGTCAAATGTTTCGAAGATGAAGAATCTGCTGCAGTCAGGCTCGTCAGAGAAATCATGCAGAAAAAGTCCCTCCCCTGCGATCTTGTATTTATTGCTTCCAATTTTGAAAACTTCCCACAAGCTATCACTGCCCTTGAGAAATGTTGCGAAACATTAGTGAACAACTTGCAGGCTTTCAACAAAGTAACTTACAATATTTGTAAAATTCCCGGTGATGTAGGTAAAGACATACAAGGAAAATGTGAGAGAGTGATTTTAGGTAACAAAGATCTTGAAGAAATAAAAAACATAGCTAAAGTTCTCAAAGGTAGTTGTAATGCACAAATAACGACATGGATATAGCGTCGGTAGCTATTTTTGGATATGCACAAGTGGCCTCAGCTGAGGTAGAAAGACGTTTTTCACAACTGAAACATATTCTGTCTGACAGACGGCATAGTTTAACTCGAGAAAATTTGGAAAATAAATGCTAGTAATTATGTGCGAACAGGCAAATTTGGTCATTTAGATTATCATTTTTAACCATATTTTGGTGGTGGAAATGGATCTTTTTATGCTTTTTTTGCCAGTAAATGCCTTTTTCATGCCTTTTATGTAATTTTGTATGCCATTTTGCCTGCCTATTTCAGAGTTTTTTAGTGCCTAAATATCCTGGCTCTACTGATGTCACTGTGTTTGTGGGTCCGAACACTTCGACGGATTTCCCAGCCCCTCTCGTGAAAAACGTAAATATATCGGTGGCACGGAATCGTCCCACTTCCCGGCTCAGTCCTGAAGTGGGAATTAACTGTAAAGTTTACGTTGGTTTCGATATTTCTGTCGAAAAGCAGCGAGCATGTCAGCGATCTGGACAGATAATGCGCTCAGTGCATCGGTGAAACGGGGCTAAATGGAAAGCATTGCCTTTAATCTGCCTTTAATTCGTATCAGAATCAGATCTCCGGTCTCAGAGATGTACCGAGGCCAGTTTAGGTCTCCGATGTGGCCAATTTTAATTGGCATTGCAGGATTTTTGAAGATAAAGAAACACAGCGAGGTGGTGGGGCCGGGAGCTGGCAGCAGGTTGTCTCCGCTCGCTGTATTTAAGTTGCTCAGTGCCGCCGCCACTCGCTTCATTTCTCATGCAGTCCTGAGCAAAGATCATTGGTCATGAGCATCAGAGAGAGCTTGTGCATAGTCGCCGATATGACCGAGATCGCAGCCGCTGAAGAGGCTCCTCAAGCCGTCCCCGCCGCTCAAACTTTAGGGTCCCAAGAAGAAGGCGCCCGCCCAGAGCAAGGCAGCCGGTCTCATGATGGGCGACCATAGATACATAGATACATAGAAAATAGGTGCAGGAGTAGGCCATTCAGCCCTTCGAGCCTGCACCGCCATTCAATATGATCATGGCTGATCATCCAACTCAGTATCCCGTACCTGCCTTCTCTCCATACCCCCTGATCCCTTTAGCCACAAGGGCCACATCTAACTCCCTCTTAAATATAGCCAATGAACTGGCCTCAACTACCCTCTGTGGCAGAGAGTTCCAGAGATTCACCACTCTCTGTGTGAAAAAGTTTTTCCTCATCTCGGTCTTAAAGGATTTCCCCCTTATCCTTAAGCTGTGGCCCCTTGTCCTGGACTTCCCCAACATCGGGAACAATCTTCCTGCATCTAGCCTGTCCAACCCCATAAGAATTTTGTACATTTCTATAAGATCCCCTCTCAATCTCCTAAATTCTAGCGAGTATAAGCCAAGTCTATCCAGTCTTTCTTCATATGAAAGTCCTGACATCCCAGGAATCAGTCTGGTGAACCTTCTCTGCACTCCCTCTATGGCTATAATGTCCTTCCTCAGATTTGGAGACCAAAACTGTATGCAATACTCCAGGTGTGGTCTCACCAAGACCCTGTACAACTGCAGTAGAACCTCCCTGCTCCTATACTCAAATCCTTTTGCTATGAAAGCTAACATGCCATTCGCTTTCTTCACTGCCTGCTGCACCTGCATGCCTACTTTCAATGACTGGTGTACCATGACACCCAGGTCTCGCTGCATCTCCCCATTTCCTAATCGGCCACCATTTAGATAATAGTCTGCTTTACTGTTTTTGCCACCAAAGTGGATAACCTCACATTTATCCACATTATACTGCATCTGCCAAACATTTGCCCACTCACCCAGCCTATCCAAGTCACCTTGCAGTCTCCTAGCATCCTCCTCACAGCTAACACTGCCCCCCAGCTTAGTGTCATCCGCAAACTTGGAGATGTTGCCTTCAATTCCCTCATCCAGTTCATTAATATAAATTGTAAATAGCTGGGGTCCCAGCACTGAGCCTTGCGGTACCCCACAAGTCACTGCCTGCGATTGTGAAAAGGACCCATTTACTCCTACTCTTTGCTTCCTGTTTGCCAGCCAGTTCTCTATCCACATCAATACTGAACCCCCAATACCATGTGCTTTAAGTTTGTATACTAATCTCTTATGTGGTACCTTGTCGAAAGCCTTCTGAAAGTCCAGATACAACACATCCACTGGTTCTCCCTTATCCACTCTACTAGTTACATCCTCGAAAAATTCTATAAGATTCGTCAGACACGATTTACCTTTCGTAAATCCATGCTGACTTTGTCCAATGATTTCACCACTTTCCAAATGTGCTGCTATCCCATCTTTAATAACTGACTCTAGCAGTTTCCCCACTACCGATGTTAGACTAACTGGTCTGTAATTCCCCGTTTTCTCTCTCCCTCCCTTCTTAAAAAGTGTGGTTACGTTTTTTACCCTCCAATCCTCAGGAACTACTCCAGAATCTAAAGAGTTTTGAAAAATTATCACTAATGCTTCCACTATTTCTGGAGCTACTTCCTTAAGTACTCTGGGATGCAGCCTATCTGGCCCTGGTGATTTATCGGCTTTAATCCATTCAATTTACCCAACACCACTTCACGACTAACCTGGATTTCACTCAGTTCCTCCATCCCCTTTGACCCGCGGCCCCCTGCTATTTCCGGCAGATTATTTATGTCTTCCTTAGTGAAGACGGAACCAAAGTAGTTATTCAATTGGTTCGCCATATCCTTGTTCCCCATGATCAATTCACCTGTTTCTGACTGCAAGGGACCTACATTTGTTTTAACTAATTTCTTTCTCTTCACATATCTATAAAAACTTTTGCAGTCAGTTTTTATGTTCCCTGCCAGTGTTCTTTCATAATCAATTTTCCCTTTCCTAATTAAGCCCTTTGTCATCCTCTGCTGGTCTCTGAATTTCTCCCAGTCCTCTGGTATGCTGCTTTTTCTGGCTAATTTGTACGCATCATCTTTTGCTTTGATACTATCCCTGATTTCCCTTGTTGTCCACGGATGCACTACCTTCCCTGATTTATTCTTTTGCCAAACTGGGATGAACAATTTTTGTAGTTCATCCATGCAGTCTTTAAATGCCTTCCATTGCATATCCACCGTCAACCCTTTTAGAACTAATTGCCAGTCAATCTTGGCCAATTCACGTCTCATACCCTCAAAGTTACCTTTCTTTAAGTTCAGAACCGTTGTTTCTGAATTAACAATGTCACTCTCCATCCTAATGAAGAACTCAACCATATTATGGTCACTCTTGCCCAAGGGGGCATGCACAACAAGACTGCTAACTAACCCTTCCTCATTACTCAATACCCAGTCTAGAATAGCCTGCTCTCTCGTTGGTTCCTCTACATGTTGGTTTAGATAACTATCCCGCATACATTCCAAGAAATCCTCCTCCTCAGCACCCCTGCCAATTTGATTCACCCAATCTATATGTAGATTGAAGTCACCCATTATAACAGTTTTGCCTTTGTTGCACGCATTTCTAATTTCCTGTTTGATGCCATCCCCAACTTCACTACTACTGCTAGGTGGCCTGTACACAACACCCACCAGCGTTTTCTGCCCCTTAGTGTTTCGCAGCTCTACCCATACTGATTCCACATCCTCCAAGCTAATGTCCTTCCTTTCCACTGCGTTAATCTCCTCTCTAACCAGCAACGCGACCCCACCTCCTTTTCCTTTCTCTCTATCCCTCCTGAATATTGAATATCCCTGGATGTTCAGCTCCCAGCCTTGGTCACCCTGGAGCCATGTCTCCGTGATCCCAACTATATCATAATCATTAATTGCTATCTGCACGTTCAACTCATCCACCTTTTTACGAATGCTCCTTGCATTGAGACACAAAGCCTTCAGGCTTGTTTTAACAACTCTCTTACCCCTTATACAAATATGTTGAAAAGTGGCCCTTTTTGATTTTTGCCCTGGATTTGTCTGCCTGCCACTTTTACTTTTCACCTTGCTACCTATTGCTTCCGCCCGCATTTTACACCCCTCTGTTTCTCTGCTCACCCATTTAAGAACCCCACCACCTCTTATTCTCTGTTTATTATTGTTTTCTTCTTTCCCCCCTACATGTTGGGTCTGAGTGCTTTCCTTCTCTGCCTCCTGCCTCACACACTGTCTAATAGCATTCTCTATTTGAGTCCCTCCCCCCAACCATTCTAGTTTAAAGTCTCCCCAGCAGCCTTTGCAGATCTCCCCGCCAGGATATCGGTCCCCCTCAGGTTCAAGTGCAACCCATCCTTTTTGTACAGGTCGCACCTTCCACAAAAGAGGTCCCAATGATCCAGAAATTTGAATCCCTGCCTTCTGCACCAGTCCTTCAGCCACGCATTTATCCTCCACCTCGCTCCATTCCTACTCTCACTGTCGCGTGGCACAGGCAGTAATCCCGAGATTGTTACCTTTGCTGTCCTTCTCTTTAACTCCCCTCCTAACTCCCTAAATTCTCCTTTCAGGACCTCTTCTCTTTTTTTACCTATGTCATTGGTACCTATATGTACCACGACCTCGGGCTCCTCTCGCTGCCCTTTCAGGATATCTTGGACACGTTGAGACACATCACAGACCCTGGCACCAGATCGACAAGCTTGTGGCGAATTGCCGCGATCGCAGAGGGTTCTCTTTATTTGCGATAAAGAAAAGTCTGGCCGCCCACGGCGTCCATGTGGACAAGTCCCGCCACCTGATCAAGATCTGCATCAAGAGGAGATTAGCAAACGGTTTCCTGGTCCAGAACAAGGGCTCCTTCAAGACCTGCAAGGGAGAAGCTGCGGTAAATTCAGTAAACAAAAAGCGAAGGTTTCAGCAGCCAAGACATCCAAGAGCAAGAAACCCAAGGGCAAGAAAACCCCGACCAAGAAATCACTGGCAAAACAATCTACCACCAAGAAACCAGCGGGTGAAGAAAGTTGGGGCCAAGAAATGTCGTGGTTTTCAATACTCAAAATTAACTCAGGCGACGCAGAGAATTCTTCAAGAAGTTTAAACTTTTATTTGCAAATAAAGCTGGAACACCCCACTCATCAACCCATGTAGATCCCTCTACAAACAAAGGATCATCACTTTTTATAGCATGTTCAACTCTGCTTTCCCACCCCTGTACCATTTCCATATCCAATCATTTGCCGACATTCCCCTGTCATCAGCCAATAACTTGCTCCCACCTTTCTCCTCCTTCCCAGTATTTTTCCATGCTTGCAATAGTTATAGTCACATGGCTCCCTTTTTATGGCCTCTGTCAGCCATCGCTCTGAAACAGTTACAAAGTTGCAAGGAATGTTATAGATCAGAACAAAATTACATTTTTAGATACATATATATATATATATAAATAAAAGATAATACCTGCTCAAATGTATCATCTCTTATCTCAACATAAGTAGGCTAATTAAATGTAGCAAAAGACTTAATACAAAAAAAACCAAGAAGCCGGTAAAACGCCAGGTGAAGGTGAAATCCAATAAGGCAGCTACCAAAAAGTGAAATAAAAAGCGCTGTCTGTAAAGACCAGAACCCAACGGCTATTTTAAGACCCACCCACATCTATCAAGAAACTTAAGCGATCCCGGGACCAGGCTCAGTGCGAGGCGGAAATCATTTCATTTAACCCGGGATTCATCCTCCTAACTCGCTGTCCCTCTCTTCCCACCCCCTCTCGCTGTAGATGATTAGGAATGCGGTCACCGACACTGAGCAAGCCAAGCGTAAGGCAGTCATGGGTGTGGTGTATGCTCTGATACGCCAGGACCGTACTCTGTTCGGCGGCTGAAGCACCATCTTTATTCGAACACAAAACAAAGGCTCTTCAAAGAGCCGAAGATAGACACAAAAAGATAAACTCAACCGGACTGGCAACATCAAAGATACCTTTGTCCCCCTCCGTCCCCATCTCAATGAGTTCCGTGCCCTCCATGACTTGGAACGCTTCTACCGTCGCCTCCGCCTCACAGCTCACTTCCATGGGAAGCAGTCCTCGCTCCCCACTGATGACCCCTTTTCCAGTCTCCAACGCACCCCATCCTCATGGAACCCCCCTCGCAGCCTTCCGGCTTTAAATCCACTACAAACCTACCGACTCCCATGGCTATCTGGACTACACTTCTTCCCACCCTGCTTCCTGTAAGGACTCCATCCCCCACTCCCAATTCCTCCGTCTACGCCGCATCTGCTCCCAGGATGAGGCGTTCCACACCAGGGCATCTGAAATGTCCTCATTCTTCAGGGAACGGGGGTTCCCCTCCTCCACCATAGATGAGGCTCGCACCAGGGTCTCTGCCATACCCCGCAACACTGCTCTCTCTCCCCATCCCCCCACTCACAACAAAGGCAGAGTCCCCCTAGTCCTCACCTTTCACCCCACCAGCCGTCACATACAACAAGTGATCCTCCGTCAGTTTCGCCACCTCCAACGTGACCCCACCACTCGCCACATCTTCCCATCTCCCCCTATGTCTGCCTTCCGCAAAGACCGCTCCCTCCGTAACTCCCTTGTCAATTCTTCCCTTCCCTCCCATACCACCCCCTCCCCTGGTACTTTCCCTTGCAACCGCAAGAGATGCAACACTTGTCCCTTCACTTCCCCCCTCCACTCCATTCCAGGACCCAAGCAGTCGTTCCAGGTGCGACAGAGGTTCACCTGCATCTCCTCCAACCTCATCTATTGCATTCGCTGCTCTAGATGCCAGCTGATCTACATCGGTGAGACCAAGCGGAGGCTTGGCGATCGTTTCGCCGAACACCTCCGGTCGGTCCGCAATAACCAACCTGAACTCCCGGTGGCTCAGCACTTCAACTCCCCCTCCCATTCCGTATCTGACCTCTCTGTCCTGGGTCTCCTCCATGGCCACAGCGAGCAACACCGTAAATTGGAGGAAATGCACCTCATATTCCGCTTGGGCAGTCTACACCCTGGTGGCCTGAACGTTGAATTCTCCCAATTCTGCTAGCCCTGGCTGTCCCCTCCCCTTCATCAGCCATCTGGTTGTCTCCTCCCCTCCCCCAACCCTCGGGCTCCTCCTCCTCCTTTTCCTTTTTTCCTTTCTTCTCCCCACCCCCTATCAGTCTGAAGAAGGGTTTCGGCCCGAAACGTTACCTATTTCCTTCGCTCCATAGATGCTGCTGCACCCGCTGAGTTTCTCCAGCATTTTTGTGTACCTTCAAAGATACTATGGTCAGCACCAGGCGGCAGTTTCAGTAGGTCTGTGGCCGGCGGGGGGAGGTTTGAGAAATACAGAGATATGTGACCGGCGTGTGGGGTGGGGAAGCTCAGCCAACCAGAGAGCATATGCTGCAGTGTCATTGGTTGCGGGTTATTATTTTTATAATTATGAATAATATTCAGTTTCTGTCAACTCAATATCAAATCCACTTTAACTTCTGTTTTGAATCACCGAGTCCGAATGTGCGGCGCGGACTCACAGACGCAAGACGCTATCGTATGCAGATGCCGAGAAATGTGTTCAAGTCTGGCTGAACAATTTCTAATCTCGTGATATGGACTCGATAAGAGGACAGACCGGATCCCGTTGCAGAGGGAACGGTTTCGAGTCGACATATGTTGCTGCATTAATCATGAGGAATATAGGTCAAAGGGAAACGGACATCGCCTTGTGTGTGATCTTTTACTGTCTGCGGCCGATATTCTTTGCATCTCTAATGAACGCGGGGATCATGCTAAACACTTATGTGTTCAGTGGTCGAACTAAAGGTTTTATTAAAGCACATGCAATCTGCATTCACTTTCACTCCCGGGTCACTGCTCTCTCTGTTGTTGGCTCTTTGAAGAGCCTTACAAGAGAGTCTGAAGAAAGGTCTCGACCCGAAACATCACCCATTCCATCTCTCCAGAGATGCTGCCTGTCCTGCTGAGTTTAGCTTTTTGTGACCATCTTCAGAACGTATCTTCACATCCACAGCAGTTATGCTTGGCGTGCTCAGTGTCGGTGACCGCATCCCTAATCATATACAGAGAGGGGGGAGTGGGAAGAGAGGGACCGCGAGTTAGGAGGATGAATCCCGTGTTAATTGCAATGATTTCCGCCTCGCACTGAGCCTGGTCCCGGGATCCCTTGAGTTTGGATCAGCTCTTTCCGGATAGATGTGGGTGGCTCTTAAAAGAGCCGCTGGGTTCTGGTCTTTAGACAGCGTTTTTTAATTTCTTTTTTTGATCGCTGCCTTCTTGGATTTCGCCTTCACCTGGCGTTTTGCCGGCTTCTTTGCTGCCTTTTGGGGGGTTTTCGGCGCCACCTTCTTGGGCGATGCTTTCTTTACCGCCCTTTGTTTAGCCGCTGGTTTCTTGACCCCAACTTTCTTAGTGGAAGCTTTCTTGACCGCTGGTTTCTTGGCCCCAACTTTCTTGACCGTTGATTTCTTGGTGGTAAATTTTTTTGCCAGTGATTTCTTGATTGGGGTTTTCTTGGCCGTCAGTTTGTTGCTCTTGGATGCCTTGGCTCCTGAAACCTTCGCTTTCTTTACTGATTTCACGGCCGCTTCTCCCTTCCCGATCTTGAAGGAGCCCTTGTTCTGGACCAGTAAACCGTTTACTAATCTCCTCTTGATGCAGATCTTGATCAGGTGGCGGTACTTCTCCACATCGACGCTGTTGGCGGCCAGACTCTTCTTTATCGCAAATAAAGACAACCCTCTGCGAGCGGCTTGCTCTGGGCGGGCGCCTTCCTCTCCCTGGGACACTTGGTTTGAGCGGTGGGTACGGCTTCAGGAACCGCTTCAGCGGCTGCGATCTCCGTCATATCGGCAACTATGCACAAGCTCTCCCTGACACTCAGGACTGAGTGAGAAATGAAACGAGTGGCGGCGGCACTGAGCATCTTAAAGGCAGCGATCGGACGGGGCGGAGACATCCTGCTGTCAACTCATGGCCCCTCCGCCTCGGTGTGTTTCTCTGTCTACAAAAACCCTGTAATTCCAATTAAAATCGGACACCTCGGAGACCTAAACTGGCCTCGGTACATCTCTGAGACCGGAATGTTTATTGCAGAGTAAGTCTGATACGAATTAAAGGCAGTGCTTTCCATTTAGCCCCGTTTCACTGATGCACTGAGCGCGTTATCTGTCCAGATCGCTGACATGCTCGCTGCTTTTCGACAGAATATCGAAACCAACGTAAAATTTGCCGTGAATTCCATCTTCTGGACTGAGCTGGGAAGTGGGTCGATTCCGTACATTTTTCACCAGAGGGGATGGGAAATCCGTCGAAGTGTTCGGACCCACAAACACAGTGACATCAGTCTGACCGTCCGCCCCTTTAATACACTCTCAGACACTATGTTCACATCTACACATTCACAGCTCAGTCATTTGGCCCGTTGCACAGTTCCCAGGGTCGGATTACCTCTCCGCTCGACCCATGCTGTGGATTCTCAGGGGTTAAATGTAGTTTTCCAGTTCAGTAACTGGTAAATTCGCTGACGCCGCCGCTCATCAGAGTCTCTGATCCCTGGATTCGGTTTCGTCTCGTATCTTTCTTATATGAGCGACCCTGTATTTTTAAACAGTCCAACACCGGACACAAACTCCAGTTGTGGTATCAACAACTCACTGTATGTCTGAAATATAATTTATTTACTTTTTTTAACGGATAGTATTATGGTCACTGGCTCTCCACTGCCTCATCAGTCACATGCTCTGACTGATTTCTCAATGGGAGGCCGTGTCGCCTCTGTCAGGCCCTTCCACATATTGTTTGCGAAATGTTTCCTGCACGCATTTAACAAATTCCACGCCTTCCATAGCCTCGAATCTATGGCAGTCCCAGTCAACATGACAGAAGTTGTAATCACCTACCATTATAATCGTGTTATACTTACAGCCTTTGGCTACCCCCCCCCCCCCCCACCACCACCACCACCACCACCTCCCCTACATCAGGTAACCTGTTGTGTTCACTAATTTTTTCTGCTTCTGCTTGCGAATTGTTGCGAATCAGGCAGCAGGACCCTAAGATCTCTGTGAACCTCAGGCCTTTGTCATCTCAGTATTTGGAGTTGGTTTATTATTGTCACGTAGCAATATACTGTGACAACGTTTATTTTGTATATAATGCAGGCAAATCTTACAGTCACAAAATACATAAGTGCAAAAAGGAAACAGTGCAAGGGGCCACAACGAGGTGGATTTGAAGATTGGAAACACATGAAAGGTCTGTTCAAGAGTCTGATAACAGCGGGCGAATAGCTAATCTTGAATCTGGCGTGCGTGCTTTCAAACAGCCATGATCATATTGAATGGCGGTGCAGGCTCGAAGGGCCGAATGGCCTACTCCTGCACCTATTTTCTATGCATCTATGTATCTATGTGTCTGTGTGCGTGTGTGTGTTTGTGAGTGTCTGTGTGAGTGTGTGTATGTATGTGAGTGTGTGTCTGTGTGAGTGTCTGTGTCTGTGTGAGTGTCTGTGTGTGTGAGTGTCTATGTGTGTGAGTGTCTGTGTGCGTGTGTGTGTCTGTGAGTGTCTGTGTGAGTGTGTGTATGTGTGTGTGAGTGTGTGTATGTGTGTGTGTGTGTTTGTGTGTGTGTGTCTGTGTGTATGTGTTTGTGAGTGTGTTTGTGAGTGTGTATGCATTTGCACTCTGCTTCAAGTGCTGAGAGATTGGATTTGCAGCCTGCACTCTGCTTCAAGTGCTGTGAGATTGAATTTGTGGCCTGCGCTCTGCTAGAAGTGCTGTGAGATTGGATTCGCTGGCCTCCACTGAATTATGAATTTTGAGGCAAATTCTCAGATTTTCTTTGTTAAAATTTGATCACTCAATCTCTCTATATTAAAATTGTCTCTTTTTTTTAATCAACTGCAAAGAGACATTAAGAGACAGTGAGCAGCAGAACACAACAAGGGACATAACAATAAAATAATAAATCTCATCTTTAACATTTAAATTGTTGTTATATTTTAAGAGTAATTCACATTTTAAACTTTAATAAATCCTTTTACCACTTGCCATGCCTGCGTGTTCTTCATCACAATGGGAACTTAATAGGCAGGAATGGCTGCTCTGAGAGCCACTAATAGTGCATGGGGGGGGGGAGGTTGAAGGGAGATGGATTGAATGAGTGGGGGGGAGGGGAATGGCAAGGAACAGAGTGGGGGGGTGACTAAACTGCCAGCCGACCAGCCATGAGTAAATCAACTGCCAGCCCACCAGCTGTAAGTGAATGAAGTGCCAGCCCACCAGCGATGACTTAGTGAACTGCCAGCCCACCAGCCATGACTCACTGAACTGCAAGTCTAAGAATCCATTCAGTCCACAATGTCCATACTAGCCCTCTGGAAACCAGTCCCTTCAGCCCACAACACCCATACTAGCGCTCCAGAGATCCACGCAAGGATAGACTTTCCTCCTTCATTGCTGTGATATGTAAAAAAGATGAAAATGTCTAAAATTGATTCTCCACCTGATCCCCCTTCTCTCTCACAGTCTGTCACCTGTTTTCTGCGGAATTTCTAGCAGTTTCTGAGCTGCCAGCCTGCCAGGCCTGAGTGACTGAGCTGCCTGGCCTCAGTGACTGAGCTGCCAGCCCAAGAATCCATTCGGCCCACAATGTCCATACAAGCCCTCTGGAAACCAGTCCTTTCAGCTCACAACACCCATGCTAGTGCTCCAGAAATCCCCCCCGGCCAGCAATATTGGAATTGGTGGAGGGGTGGAATATTGCGTTGGGGGACCAGCCCTCCCATGTGAAGCTGGGACCCATTGGGTCCCACTTAGTCTAGTTCCCTTTAAAACTCCTTGTGCTTTACCTCAAACCTATCCCCTCATGTTTTTGAAATATTGACCATGAGAAAACAATATTGATTATTTACCCTTCCATGTGTTTCATAACCTCATATACATCCAACAGGTTGTTCCTCGGTTTCCTTCATTGCAAGGAAAACAAGAAAATCCTCTTCAATTTCACCCCATGGCTAAAGTCCTCCAGTCTAAGCAACATTCTGCTGAATCCCCAGCAAAACCACACCCCTCTGACAATCTGGTGACGTTTACTGTTCAGCAAAAAAAAACCTCTGCATTTGTCTGAGTTAAATCCGTAAATTTACTAACCAAGATAATCACATGATCATCCAAATGATAGACATAGATGATAAACAACTGTGGACCCAGCAATGATCTCTGCAGCACACCACTGGTCATAGGTCTCCGAACTTTAAAACAGATCAACAGAACGACCTCGACCAAGCCAGTTTTGTATCAATTTGCTAGGTTACTCTGCGTCCCTTGTGAACTAACTTCTGGCCCTGCATACCATAAAACACCATGTCAAAGGCCTTGTTAAAGTCGATGTCACAACATCTACTGCCTGCCCTCACCAATTTTCATGGTCCCTTTTTGAAAAACTCAGTTAAATTCGTGAGTCATGATTTCCCATTCACAGAACCACCATGACTGTTCCTACTCAGTCCTTGCCTTTACAAGTACAAGTAGACCCTGTCTCTCAGAATCCCCCCCAGTAACTTTCGCACAATTGACTTGAGGCTCACTGGCCTGTAGTTCCCTGCCTTTCCCTTGCAGTCCTTCTTAAGTAAAGGCACCACAATATCCACCCCCCAGTCTTCCATTACCTCATCCATGGCTAACAGTGATGCAAATATCTCTGCAGAGGCCCTGCATTTTCTTCTCTGGTTTCCCACAATGTCCTAGGATACCCTTGATCAGGCCCCAAGGATTTACTCTTTATGCACTTTAAGATCACCAGCGCCTCTTTCGTAATAGTGCGTATAACATTGTGGGTCCCTCAGCATTCAATGTTTTGTACCAAACATGATGTCTAATTATGTCATAAGGTCATAAATGATAGGAGTATAATTAGGCCATTCGGCCCATTGTCTACTCTGCCATTCAATCACGGCTGATCTATCTCTTCTTCCTAATCCTGTTCTCCTGCCTTCATAATTGACAATATTGAGCATATTGGGTGCCTGACAAAATGGAGGATTTCTGCTTTTGTAAAGCCTGCTTGACATCTTTTGCAAAAGCTGCAAAGTCCATGAGTTTCATGGCTCCAGAGCGTCTGTGGCCTGGGATGAGTGAATAAATGTTGATGTCCAGATGGCCATCAATTGTATGAGGTTTTGCAGAGGGAGCTATGTCCTGCTGCAAATGCGTTCTGAGGATTGGTTGGGAAATAATGGGTTATAATAATGTTGCTAACTATGTTGCATGGACTTCGAGCAGTTACTCGTGATTGGTCAAGGAGAGGGGCCTTGCCCAAATTATTTACTTTACCTCGTAGAATGTTTCTTTGCTTAATGGAACTGTTTCCCACCAAATGCTTTCTATCAAAACTATTTTATGTGATTTGTGATTGTGTCAGGGAACTGTCAATTAATGTATTTTGTAACGCTTATTGATGATTGGCCTGTAGGGGTTGCCCCTGCCATGTATTTCGCGCCAAGGGTCCGTGAAGGTATAAAAGAGGGGAGAGCACATTCTGGAGTGCCGATCTTCTGGGATAGATCTGGTGCACAGAATTGCTCACAATATTCCAAATGTGGCCATACCAGTGCCTTAAAGAGCCTCAATATTACATCTCTGTTTTAGTATTCAAGCCCTCTTGAAATAAATGGCAGCATTGAGTTTGCTTTTTTTTTTACTGCCGATTCAACTTGCAGATTAACCTTTTTGGGAATCCTGCACTAGCACTCCCAAGTCCCTTTGCCTGTCCGATTTCTGGATTCTCTCCCCATTTAGTAAATGGACTACGCCTTTATTCCTACTACCAAAATGCATTAATCCACATGTTGCTACACTATATACCATCTGTCACTTCTCTGCCCACTCTCCCAACCTATGCAAATCCTACTGCAGAGTGCCTCCTTTCTCTACACTAACTGCCCCTCTACCTATTTTTGTATCATCCACAAACTTGGTCACAAAGCCTTCAATCCCCTCATTCAAATCATTAATATACAACGTGAGGAACAGCGGCACCAGCACCGAGCCCTGCGGAACTCCACTAGTCACTGGCAGCCAACCAGAAAAGCCCCCTTTATTGCCACTCTTTGTCTTCTGCCATCCAGCCAACCTGCTCCTTGCAAGTAGCTGCCCTTTAATACCACGAGCACTTCCTTAGCACCCACAAGTGTGGCACTTTGTCAAAAGCATTGTGAAAATCTAAGTAAACAACATCAATTGACTCCCCTTTGTCTGTCCTGCTATTTACTTCTTCAAAGAATTCCAGCAGATTTTTCAAGCCAGACCTCCCCTTCATAAAGCCATGCTGACTTCGGCCTATTTTATTGTGAACTCCATATTTTATTAAGTACTCCATAACATGATCCTTTATAATGGACTTTAAAATCTTACCGACCAATGAAGACAGACTAACTGGCCTATCGTTCCCAAAATGCTGGAATAACTCAGTGGGTGAGGCAGGATCTCTGGAGTGAAGGAATGGGCGACGTTTCAATAGACAATAGACAATAGGTGCAGAAGTAGGCCATTCGGCCCTTCGAGCCAGCACCTCTATTCAATGTGATCATGGCTAATCATCCCCAATCAGTACCCCGTTCCTGCCTTCTCCCCATATCCCCTGACTATGCTCTTTAAGAGCCCTATCTAGCTCTCTCTTGAAAGGATCCCAAGAACCGGCATCCACCGCCCTCTGAGGCAGAGAATTCCACAGACTCACAACTCTCTGTGTGAAAAAGTGTTTTGTCATCTCCGTTCTAAATGGGTTATCCTTTATTATTAAACAGTGGCCCCTGGTTCTGGACTCCTCCAACATCGGGAACATTGGTTTCCTGACTCTAATGTGTCCAAACCCTCAATAATCTAATATGTTTCAATAATGTGACCTCTCATCCTTCTAAACTCCAGCGTATACAAGCCAAGCCGCTCAATTCTCTCAGTAAATGACAGTCCCGCCATCCCAGGAATTAAACTTGTAAACCTACGCTGCACTCCCTCAATAGCAATAATGTCCTTCCTCAAATTTGGGGACCAAAACTGCACACAATACTCCAGGTTTGATCTCACTAGGGCCCTATACAACTGCAGAAGGACCTCTTTGCTCCTATAATCAGCTCCTCTTGTTATGAAGGCCAAAATGCCATTCACTTTCTTTACTCCCTGCTTTACCTGCTTGCCAACTTTCATTGACTGATGAACAACGACCCCCAGATCCCATTGTACTTCCCCTTTTCCCAACTTGACACCATTTAGATATCAATCTGCATTCCTGTTTTTGCTTCCAAAGTGGATAACCTCACATTTAGCCACGTTAAACTGTATCTGCCATGCATCTGCCCGCTCACCCAACCTGTCCAAGGCACCCTACATTCTCATAGCATCCACCTCACAGTTCACACTGCCACCCAGCTTCGAGTCATCTGCAAATTTGTTAATGTTAATTTGAATCCCTTCATCTCAATCATTGATGTATATTGTAAATGGCTGCGGTCACAGCACCGAGCCTTGCGGTACCCCACTAGTCACTGCCTACCATTCTGAAAGCGACCCGTTAATCCCTACTCTTTGTTTCCTGTCTGCCAACCAATTTTCTATCCATGTCAGCACACTACCCCCAATACCATGTGCCTAATTTTGCCCACTAATCTCCTATGTGCGACCTTATCAAATGCTTTCTGAAAGTCCAGGTACACTACATCCACTGGCTCTCCCTTGTCCATTTTCCTGGTTACATCCTCAAAAAATTCCAGAAGATTAGTCAAGCATGATTTCCCCTTCGTAAATCCACGCTGACTCGGACCGATCCTATTACTGCTATCCAAATGGGCCGCTCTTTCATCTTTTATGATTGACTCCAGCATCTCCCCCACCACCGATGTCAGGCTAACTGGTCTATAATTCCCTGGTTTCTCTCTCCCGCCTTTCTTAAAAAGTGGGATAACATTAGCTACCCTCCAATCCACAGGAACTGATCCTGAATTTATAGAACATTGGAAATTTATCAGCAATGCGTCGACGATTTCTAGAGCCACTTCCTTAAGTACCCTGGGATGCAGATCATCAGGCCCAGGGGATTTATAAACCTTCAGTCTCATCAGTCTACCCAGCACCATTTCCTGCCTAATGTGGATTTCCTTCAGATCCTCCATCACCCCAGATCCTCTGGCCACTACTACATCAGGATGATTGTTTGTATCCTCCTTAATGAAGACGGATCCTAAGTACCTGTTCAACGCATTTGCTGTTTCCTTGTTCTCCATAATAAATTCACCTTTTTCAGTATTCAAGGATCCAACTTTGGTCTTCAATAATGTTTTCCTTTTCACATACCTAAAGAAGCTTTTACTATCCTCCTTTATATTCTTGGCTATCTTACCTTCGTACCTCATCTTTTCTCCCCATATTGCCATTTTTGTTATCTTCTGTTGCTTTTTAAACAGACACAATCCTCTTGCTTCCCGCTCATCTTTGCTACGTTGTACTTCTCTTTTATATTTCTACTGTCCCTGACGTCCCTTGTCAGCCACGGTCGCCCCTTACTCCCTTTGGAAACTTTCTTCCTCTTTGGAATGAACTGATCCTGTACCTTCTGTATTATTCCCAGAAATATCAGCCATTGTTGTTCCACTGTCATCCCTGCTCGGGTATCTTTCCAGTCAACTTTGGCCAGTTACTCCCTCATGGCTCCATAGTCCCCTTTATGGCCATTTTCATTCGGAAATTAGCATCTTGTTCCCTATTGCTTTTCCATTGACTAAACTCAAAAGCAGTGATCAAGGACAGTCAAAAGCCCATAACTTTCTTAAAAATTAAGAGAACTGAATGAAATTTTCAGTTATTATAGATTGAAGCATTCTGAAGCAAATATGAAACAATCTTACTTGGATGACCTGAAATTAAAGCATATAATTAGTTAGTTACCTAATTGTAGCTAATTACAAAATTCAATTACTAGATCTAAACATCTATCCATTTCTTAAGAAAAGGTTAACATTTTTTAAAAGCCTAAGTGTCCAAATAAGATTCACACAAGAATTCACAATATAACATAATTTTTAAATCTCATTGTCATGAATTTATAGGCCAAATGGAAGGAATTCCTGTAAAATAATCGGCATTTAAATCATCTTGCGAGTGAGATTTTGTGGAACGCGCTGGTTTGGAACGTTGCGGTTGCAGTGAATTTAAACCCCATATCGGCAGGAAAAATACTGCCGGTTCGTATATTTACATAATCACATTTTCGCAACGTGAAATTTTGATTAAGGGCATCCTAAGAAGCAAGTTTATATGAAAAAATAAACAGCGTACCTTGCCTTGTCCCCTACGTGAGATCTGTCCCGTTGTCGGCGTTGACGGCATTTTAAGATGATTTTAATTTTACTCCAACAATTTAATTATCCAGTGCTAATTTTAATAAACTTAATAAAACGGCAGTCGAAGCGATTTTTCTTTAGCAACTAAACAGCCTGACAGAGATCGATTTGAATAGGCTGCCGAAAAATCACATTTTAAACCCGCCCCCCTCTCAAAGGCGCCAAAGTCGCCCACACGGGCAGTGGCAGAACTGCAGCGCCGCTGACGGTAAGTTTTGTAACATACCTGCTTATTTTTTTCCTTCCTCTACTTCCTAAAAAGATTGAGCAATTCAGTTTGTTGACAAATAATTTATTGAACTTTTACAGGTGTACAGTAGAGATTTGCATCACAGTCTGGTTTGGCAACTCAAAAGCCCACGTATGAAGGAGACCACAGAGAGAGGTAGACACTACCAGGTCACTCATGTGCTGACCTCTCCACCAACAGAGGGATCTATAGAAAGCACTGCTTTAAAGGCAGCTAATATTAACAAAAAAACACTCCACCATTCACTGTGCTCACAATTCACTACTACCATCAGAAAGAAGGTACAGGAGTCTGAAAATCGTGGTCATCAGGTTCCAGAACAGCTTCTTCCCAGTAATGATCGTACTTTTGAACATTACACAATACTAACCTCAGCTATGATCTGCTGTGCACCATATTTTTGGCTGCATTATGGATTTCAGTTGTTGCACAATTTTGGTTACCTAGTAATGTGGTTACTAATTTAATGTATGTTTAATTGTTAATTATGATCTGCATGCGACATGAGAAACTGCAGCAAGTGTGAATTTCACTGTTCTATTGCGGGTGCATATGACAATGAAACGTTCTTGAGTCTTGAGAGCCCAAATATCCTTTGTGGCCTTCTTCAGTGAACTCTGATAAATTGGTCAAAATGGTCAAAACTGGATTCCCTTTCAGCATATCTTGTTAACTTTGCCCAAATGCCTTGCGTTTTACTCAAGTGTTGTGTTATGCCTTTAATAATAGCGGCTGACATTTTCCTGTGACGCAAAATGGTGGGGTAACTCAGCGGGACAGGCCGTATCTGGAGAGAAGGAATAGGTGACGTTTTGAGTCAAGAAACATATATCTCCGATTTAAACCAGCATCTGCAGTTCTTTCCTACACATTTTCCTGTGGCAGGTGGTTGAGCTCACTAGCCTTGTGTTTCCTGCTTACCCTTCCCTCCACATTTGTTTGTAAGAAATTGTTCCCTTCATTGTTGTCGGAAGGATCCTGCCCATAATCTGGGGATATTTGGATCTTTTTTTTAAAAAATGCATCAGCTACTTTTTAAAAAAACTTTTGATATTTCACTGTAAATTGAAAATTCATTTCACTGTACCTTAGTTAGTGCATGTGGTGAATAAATTTGACTTTGGAATGATGAAAAGATGACCCAGAGACCTGTCTGCCCTCAGCTGCAACAGCTGTCTATATAACAATTTTGATTGCAATTTTCCAGAGATTCCCCTCACTTCCAGTTCCTGATTTACAGCCATTTATGTGAGGTTCATTGTATCCTCTGTAGTGACTCTGACACTCATGGGATTGTACAGTACAGAGACGGCCCATGTGGCCCTCCATACTGACGATCAACAGCCCCACTGTACCAGTCCAGTTTATCAACACTTGGTCCATAACACCGCAACGCTTCAAGTGCTCTTCCAGATACTTGTCCAGTTGTGTGAGTGTTCTTGCATCCAGCACATTCTCAGGCACCGTGTCCCACATTGCAACCACATTCTGAGTGCAATACAACCCTTCGGCCCCTTCTAATTCTCGCCTTCCTTACCTGGTAGTGATTCCCACTCACTCTGTTGTCAACGATTTACCACCATTGCCCCTCAGACTCACTTTGCATAAAATCACCGTTTACTTTCCCAATAAATTTCCTTTTATTTTATCTCACCAGAATGCTTACTCTTTACATGATTCTGACTGGCTGCATCTCTCGCCTCTTACTTTGTTCTTTAACTCTTTCATTAATTTTTCGCTGATCTTTTTCATTGCTTCTGCCTCGGAAACAATATTTTATTTTATTCAAGTTTCTATCTTGAGAAAACTGTTTCTATTTCGCTTCCCCAGTTGCAGATTTTACACCAACATGACTCCGTGAAGCCAGGAGCACTGTGAGAGTTATGTTTTTTCAATTCTCCAGTGGTTTTAGCACCATCCTGCATTGCTAGGCAGCAAACTGACAAAGATGCGGGTGGATGCTCCATTGGTGTCCTGGATTACCAACTACCTGACTGGATGACCACAATGTCAGGCTTCAGAATTGTGTCTCAGACACGGTAGTGAGCAACACGGGAGTCCCACAAGGGACAGTCCTCTCTCCCTTCCTGTTCAACATCTACACCATCGATTTCAGATATCTCGGACTCTGTTTTCAGATGACTGCAATTGTGGGCTTCATCAGTGAGGCCTGTAAGCTGAATACAGAAGTGTAGTCAGTGACTTTGTTGAGTGGTGTGGGTTGAATCACCTGATGTTCTACCAAATGGTGGTAGTCAGTGCCATCTTCTTCGCTGTTGTATGCTTGCGCAGCAGGGCAAAGGCTGCAGACGCCAACAGGATTAACAAACTCATCAGGAAGGCTAGCTCCGACCTGGGGGCGGAGTTGGATTCACAAGAGGTGGTCTTGGAGGGGAGGATACTACTCAAACTGCGGAGCATCTTGAACAATGGTGATGGCGACCGGTGCTTGCAGCGGCCTCTCTCAGTGGAAATGCAGTGCTTTTGTGTTATTGGAGCGAGTGGTGTGACTGCAGAATGTGTGGAAGGAGAGCATATGTATGTGTGACAGTATGAGCAACAGTTTCTGTTGGACACTCACAACAAAGTTTCTTGTTACGACAAACACTTACTGAGCGTATTGGGCGAGCTTGGACTTCTGCGCCGTATAGGCCCAAGGAAAGCCGCGGCTGCACCTGGAGCAGATATGGTGAGGAATCATCATAAGCGGTGTAGCAGGATGCGGAAGAGGGGGAAGCGCGGAGGAGTCTACGCTAGGCTAATCGCTAATCCACACAAACCAGCAGTGCCTGCACTCATGTTGGCAAATGTCCGCTCCCTCGACAACAAGATGGATTACATCAGAGTGTGGAGAGCTTCTCAACGTAGCGTGAGGAACTGCTGTGTCTACAATCTTACGGAGACCTGGCTGAACCAGAACATCACGGACGCTGCGATCCAGCTGAAGGGGCTAATGCTATACACAGCTGACAGAGTAGCTTCGCTAACCGGTAAGTCAAGGGGAGGCGGCCTGGCTGTGTACGTCAACAGATTGTGATGTCGGGATGCCGTGGTGGTTTCCACTTACTGCTCACCCCACGCAGAGCTAATGACTGTGAAATGCCGACCCTTCTATTTACCGAGGGAGCTGACGGCAGTCTTCATAACGGCCGTTTATGTACCACCGAGCGTGGACGTGAAGGACGCTATGACAGAGCTCTACAACAACATCAGTGAGCAGCAGAGGGGACATCCTAATGCTTTCTTCATGGCAGCTGGGGATTTCAACCAGGCAAGTCTCACATCTGTTCTGCCTAAATTCTACCAGCATGTGAATATTGCAACCAGGGGAAAGAACACACTAGACCTGGTGTACACAAACATTAAAGATTCATATAGAGCAGCCCCCCTCCCCCATATCGGCAACTCAGACCACCTGGCAGTTATGCTCACACCTGCATACAGACATAGGGTGAAACAAGACAGGACAGAAACAATGGTCAGAGAAGTCAGAATATGGCCACAGGGAGCTACTGCAGCTCTGCAAAACTGATTTGAAACCACACAGTGGGCCATTTTCAGAGAGGCATAGAAACATATAAACATAGAAAATAGGTGCAGGAGGAGGCCATTCGGCCCTTCGAGCCTGCACCGCCATTCAATATGATCATGGCTGATCATCCAACTCAGTATCCTGTACCTGCCTTCTCTCCATACCCCCTGATCCCTTTAGCCACAAGGGCCACTAACTCCCTCTTAAATATAGCCAATGAACTGGCCTCAACTACCGTCTGTGGCAGAGAATTCCAGAGATTCACCACTCTGTGTGAAAAATGTTTTTCTCATCTCGGTCCTAAAGGATTTCCCCCATATCCTTAAACTGTGACCCCTTGTTCTGGACTTCCCCAACATCTGGAACGATCTTCCTGCATCTAGCCTGTCCAACCCCTTAAGAATTTTGTAAGTTTCTATAAGATCCCCCCTCAATCTTCTAAATTCCAGTGAGTACAAGCCGAGTCTATCCAGTCTTTTTTCATATGAAAGTCCTGACATCCCAGGAATCAGTCTGGTGAACCTTCTCTGTACTCCCTCTATGGCAAGAATGTCTTTCCTCAGATTTGGAGACCAAAACTGTACGCAATACTCCAGGTGTGGTCTCACCAAGACCCTGTACAACTGCAGTAGAACCTCCCTGCTCCTATACTCAAATCCTTTTGCTATGAATGCTAACATACCATTTGCTTTCTGCACTGCCTGCTGCACCTGCATGCCTACTTTCAATGATTGGTGTACCATGACACCCAGGTCTCGTTGCATCTCCCCTTTTCCTAATTGGCCACCATTCAGATAATAGTCTACTTTCCTGTTTTTGCCACCAAAATGGATAACTTCACATTTATCCACATTATACTGCAACATGTGACAGTGGCATGGACCTTCAGGAATATACAGAGTCTGTCATTGGCTACATTAATAAATGCATTGATGATGTGACTGTGGTCAAAACTGTCAAGAGGCGTACCAATCAAAAACCTTGGCTACCTGGGGAAGTTTGTTCTTTGCTGAGAGTCCAAAATGCTGCATTCAAATCTGGGGACAACGCAGCATACAAATTGGCATGGAGTAATCTGTCCCGGTGGATCAGGGAAGCGAAGAGGCGGTATGTATAAAAACTAAACAGCCACTTCACAAACGACAAAGACACACGTCGCTTGTGGCAGGGATTTCATATGATCACTGACACTGCGGATATGCCAAAATGACCCCTCTCTACCAGACAAACTAAATTAGTTTTATGCATGTTTTGAAGCTAAAAATACCACTCAGACACAAGCACTCCTGCCATCACCCAGCGACCAGTCACTCAGGCTGTCTACAGCCGGAGTTAAAAAGGCCTTTGCCTGCGTCAATCCACGCAAAGCTGCAGGGCCGGACAACATCCATGGACGCATTTTAAAGGACTGCGCAGAGCAACTGAAAGATGTTTTTGCAGACATCTTTAACATCCCACTCAGCCAGGCAGTAGTGCCAACTGCCTCAAAAGTGCCATGATCGTTCCCGTCCCGAAGAAGCCCAACCCACCTGTCTCAATGACTTTTGTCCAGTGGCTCTCACACCCATATTAATGAAGTGTTTTGAGCGGCTGGTCATGCAGCACATCAAAAACTGTCTCCCTGCCAACCTGGACCCACTACAGTTCGCTTACAGAACCAACAGAGAACCACAGAGGACGCAATCTCTACAACACTCAACCTCGCACTATCACATCTCGACCGGAAGAACACCTATGCCAGGATCCTCTTCATAGACTTCAGCTCGGCTTTTAATACAATCATCCCACAGCAGCTGGTGGAGAAGCTGAAGCTGTTGAAGGTGGACACTGGCACCTGCAATTGGGTCCTTAACTTTTTGATGAAGCGGCAGCAGACAGTCAGGGTGGGCAGTCGGACATCAAGAACCATCGCAGTGAGCACTGGCTCACCCCAAGGCTGTGTACTAAGCCCCCTGCTGTTCAATCTGCTTACTAATGACTGCACTGCCAGACTCAGCAATAATTATATCAATAAGTTCGCTGATGACACAACAGTGGTGGGTCTCATCGGTGACAACAATGAGTCGGCATACAGGATGGAGGTGGAGCTGCTTACAGAGTGGTGCAGATCTCACATCCTCACCCTCAACGTGGAAAAGACAAAGGAGATGGTGATCGATTTTAGGAGGGCTGGCAAACACCATCATACACTGCTGCATATTGATGGTGCTGCTGTGGAGAGAGTCAGCAGTGTGAATTTCCTGGGACTTCACCTGGCGGACAACCTGACCTCAACGACCAACACCACAGTAGTCATCAAAAGAGCACAGCAGCGGCTCCACCCCCTCCGGAGACTAAGAAAAGCAGGTCTCCCCACTGTTCACCTAACAACCTTCTACAGGGGCACCATCGAGAGCATACTGACCTATGGCATCACTTCCTGGTTTGGGAGCTGCAAGGCTTACGAACAGGGACAGCTAAACAGGATAGTGAAGACAGCCAGTAGGATCATTGGTGCTCCACACCCTTTCCTCTTGGAGATCTAACAGAAGCGCAGCATCCGCAGAGCCATCTCCATTATTAAGGACCCTTGTCACCCATCACACCACATCTTCTCCATTCTGCCATCTGGGAAGAGGTACAGGAGTATCTGGTGCAGAACCAGCAGGATGCTACACAGCTTCTTCCCACAGGCAATATGACTGGTTAATGGACTGTGTCCCCTAACCATACCTCCTGCACCCACACATCTAACCTCGCCCAAACTTTGACAGCTGGACACCTGTCAAGGTAAAGTCACTGTTCGGTCTGAATGTCTGTTTATAGCTCAATTTTAGGTCTATTTTAGATATGTTAATTTTAAAGTTGTATGTATTTATTCTGTTTTTATTAACTGCACTGACAGGAACTGATGAGAAACAATTTTTCGTTTCTTCTGTGTATGTAAGTACTCAGTGAAATGATAATAAAGGAAATACTGAATACTGAACAATACAGCTCACCCTCTCAGACACACAAGACAACCTGAGCACTACCTTCAGCAACAGACTGGTTCAACCATGATGCAGTACAGAACGCCTGAGGATATCCTTCCTCCCTGTGTCTATCAGACTGTACAATTCCTCACCTTTCTGTCTTGGGGTAGACTGACTCCCCTCCACCCCCCCCTCCCCCCAAATCTTTGCACCCCCCAATCCTTTCCATTCGTCACTTTAATTTTATGTTTCATGTATCTTGTGCGTTATGACTGTTCAAACACAAAACAAAGGCTCTACTTAGCCACCCACAGCCTCACAGTGAGAGCAGTGACCCGGGCGTGAGTAGATTCAGATTGTAATGTGCTTTATGAAACTTTAGTTATTGTTCGAACCAAAGAATATCGGCAGCCGACAGTAAAAGATCAAACACAAGGCGATGTCAGTTGCCCCTTTACCGATATACCTCATGATTTATGCAGCAACAGGAGGGTCGATTCGAAACCGTTCCCTGGGTAACAGACGCTTATTTCCAGTCACGAGCAGAGCTGAATTCCGTCTGCACCGGGATTCGGTCTGTTAATCCGCGCCGCATATTCAGTGAATGATTTAAGCGAGTAATTAATGTGGATTTGATATTAAATTGTCAAAAACTGAATTCATTTCGAATTATAAATAAAATACTGCCCTCGGTTCCCGGCTGCTATGAAAATGGCGGGAATTGGAAATTCAACCCGCAACCAATGATACTGCAGTCCGTGCTCTCTGGTTGGCTGAGCTTCTCCCTCCCCACCAGCCGGTCACAAATCTCCGCCCCTCCCGCTTCTTCAACCTGGTGCTGACAAACCTGCATCTCTGAGTGACATCTCTGCTCCAGCCATTCAGAGGCTGTGGGCCGGCCCTTCACCAACGCTTTAAAAGCCGGTCCCAGAGCCGGCTCCGACATTCAGTCCCTGTATTTCACACTGTGCTCCCACTGTTGAAGGAGAATGGCCCGGACCAAGCAGACAGCGCGCAAATCGACCGGAGGGAAAGCTCCTCGCAAACAGCTGGCGACCAAAGCGGCGCGGAAGAGCGCTCCAGCCACGGGCGGAGTGAAGAAGCCTCATCGCTACAGGCCCGGCACCGTGGCTCTGAGGGAGATCCGGCGCTACCAGAAATCCACCGAGCTGCTCATCCGCAAACTGCCCTTCCAGCGCCTGGTGCGGGAGATCGCTCAGGACTTCAAGACAGACCTGCGCTTCCAGAGCTCGGCCGTCATGGCCCTGCAGGAGGCCAGCGAGGCTTACCTGGTGGGGCTCTTTGAGGACACCAACCTGTGCGCAATCCACGCCAAGCGAGTCACCATCATGCCCAAAGACATCCAGCTGGCCCGCCGTATCCGCGGGGAGCGCGCCTAAACTCCACCTCTCCACCAAGAACAAACGGCTCTTTTAAGAGCCACTAATCCGGCAGAAGAAAGAGCTGTGGCTTTCTAATGTCCTTTTACATCAATGTTCTGTTTATCCTGCGGAATTTTATCTGAATTGATGCTGCTGAGTTGAGTCTGACTTCAGTGATTCAAGTGTAACTGGTTTCGATGTAAATGTCAACGCGGCTCATAATGGTGTGTACACGACCAGCCCCTGTTCGCTCTGCGCCCCCTTTTCTCACGCTCCGGGCTCAATGACAACAAACGCCTTTATTACGCACTTTCCACGCGCGCACCTCAGTCGCTGATCAGTCCTTCCACAGACACCGAGTTACACCATCTCCAATACAATGCGGTTTTATTCGTCACATTGCACATAAAGTGCAAGTGAAATGAATTTGCCAGCAGCGGTACAATGATAATGAACACACAATAAAAATTGAACACAAACATCCACCACAGCATTCATCACTGGTGGAAGGCACAACATTTGACCAGTCCTCCTCCATTTTCCCCCGTGGTGGGGACCTCAACCCGTTGCTGCGGGCGTCCAGATGTACAGACAGGTAAAAGTCCAGAATCGGCTCTTCCCCACCAGAGACCGCGGCTTCAGGTAGGTGTATGCCGCAGGCCGACGGTCGAAGATTTAAAGTCCCCGCCGCGCCGCAGCCAGAAGCACCGCAGACCGCAGGGCCGGCGGTCAGCTTCTCCTCCCGGGTCCCCACGAGGGATCTCAGGCTGCGGACGCCGTGTCAGCTGGAGCTCTGCAGACCGCGGCTTCAGGCTGCCGCGGGGCAGCGAACGGAGCGCTCCCCTCCAGCGAGGGCTCGCCCGCTCCACGCCGAGAGTCCGCGCAGCGCCCGCCACTGAAGCCCCGGGCTCGTCTCCGGGAAAGGCCGCCTGACCCTTGATGTTAGGCCACGGGGCAGGCGACCTGGAAATTCGCCTCTCCGTGGAACAGGCGACCGAAACGGGTTCCCCCTTACCCCACACACAAATACACATTAGAACCATACATTAAAAATCACTAAAAAATTATTTAAAAAGTTGAAAAAACGAACACGCCGACGGCTTGCAGCGCCCTACCGACCTACAACAAATTATAATTAATCAGATCTCATGATCACTGCTCCTTCTGTGAGGCTGTTGGTGGCTCTTAGAAGAGCCTTTGTTTTGTGTTCGAATAAAGGGGGTCGTTATTTAGCCGCCGAACCCGTAGAGAGTGCGGCCCTGTCGTTTCAGAGCGTACACCACATCCATGGCAGTGACCGTCTTGCGCTTGGCGTGCTCGGTGTAGGTGACCGCATCCCTGATCACATTCTCCAGGAAAACCTTCAGCACCCCGCGGGTCTCCTCGTAGATCAGACCCGAGATCCGCTTTACCCCGCCACGCCGAGCCAGGCGGCGGATAGCTGGCTTGGTGATGCCCTGGATGTTATCGCGAAGCACTTTGCGGTGCCGCTTTGCTCCGCCTTTGCCTAATCCTTTTCCTCCTTTCCCTCTGCCAGACATGATGCTGCTTTACTCGAGTCGCTGCTCAATGACAAGCTGACCGTTGCTGTCTTCTTTTATACGCAGCGCCCCGACCTGCCGGGGGATTGCAGAGAAAGACGAAGGAGGGGAAAAGGCAGAATCAGAGTGACAGACAGAAAGAGGGACGCCTCTCATCTTCCAGCTCCGCCCTCGGTATTTTGCAACAGGGAGACGCCCCACAGACCTAGATTTTGCCGAAGACATTGCTGAAGACAAGCAGAGTCGAGACACATCCTTAAAGAGATGCGAATTCTGGATGAGAATTCATCAAAGGTTGGATTAAAGATCAGCTGCCAGAAGACAAAGACCATGCAGACTGGATACCAGCAGCCAATAGAACAACTGATAATCAATGGGGAACCTGTGGAAAACGCCACAAGATTTACCTATCTTGGCAGCATGTTCATAGTAGATGGAGAGGTCGGTATCAACTCCCGAATTGGTAAAGCTGCATGTCTTCAGAAAAATGCAGCAAATATGGTCTAGTTGCGGGATATCGAGGATGCTAAAAGTCAAGCTCTTCCAATCCGTATTCCTCCCTACAACCCTCTGTGCCAGTGAGACATGGAAAATCAATGTGAAGATGAAAAAGAAATTGGATGAATTCCAACACTGCTGCTTTAGAAAAACCCTGAAGACTAGCTACAGAGACCACATCACAAATGAGGACATCTACCGGGAAACTCCAACAAAGCCTCTCAGCCAGGACATAGAGTTATGCAGGATGAAATTTGCAGGACATGTACTCAGAATGTTACCAGATCGTGCATCTAAGATAGCAATGACCTGGCAACCTGACGGAAGAAGAAAAAGAGGCCGACCAAAACTCACATGAAGGCTAACATTCCAGAAGGATTTGGAAGCCCGGGACACAAACCTATCGAGGGTGGAACACGTTGTACATAACCAAACAGAATGGCGAAAGCTTGCGGCACAATGCACTCAACAGTGGGAGGAAGTAAGTCGAAGTAAAGTCATTTCCAACCGTCAATCAACAACAGAATTTAAATTTGGCACCCCCGCTAATCCCTGTGTTGAACTGGTTGAAATAAGGACCTGCAGATGCTGGTTCATAATAAAGATAGACACAAAGTGCTGGAGTAACCAGCATCTCAGGAGAAAAGGGATAGGTGACGTTTTTGTTCGGGACCCTTCTCCAGCCTGAAATTGGGGAGTGGGAATGGGGAAATTGAGGAGGGAGTGGGGAGGGTGTGGAAAGTTGGAGACGAGCAAAGACCGGGACAAATCTGGAGGAACAGCACCTGATGTTTAGCTTGTGAAGCGGTATGAACGGTGATTCTCTGTGTTTAAATGACTTCCACCAACACTCTCCTCCGCTAGGAAGGGCAGACTAGGAAGGGCAGATGGCAACTAAGAGATGTTGTATTTTGTTTTATGAAACAATGGACAGGACTTGCACATAAATGGTAGGACCCTGAAGCGCGTTGCAGAACACAGAATTTGGATGTACAGCCCCCTGAAAATGGTGAGTCAGGTGGACAGTGCGGTGTAGGCGGTATTTTGCATGCTTTACTTCACTGGGAAGGATATAGAGTACAAAAGTTGCCACATCCAGCCAAAGTTGACTGGAAAAATACCCTAGCAGGGATGACAGTAGAACAACAATGGCAGGTATTTCTGGGAATAATACAGAAGAAGCAGGATTAGTTCATTCCAAAGAGGAAGAAAGATTCTAAGGGGAGTAAGAGGCGACCGTGGCTGACAAGGGAAGTTAAGGACAGTATAAAAATAAAAGAGAAGTATAACATAGCAAAGATGAGCGGGAAGTCACGGGATTGAATCATTTTATAGAGCAACAGAAGATAACTAAAATGGCAATACGGCGAGAAAAGATGAGGTACAAAGGTAAGCTAGCCAAGAATATAAAGGAGGATAGTGAAAGCTTTGTTATCCCACTTTTTAAGAAAGGCGGGAGAGAAAACGGGGAATTATAGACCAGTTAGCCTGACATCGGTGGTGGGGAAGATGCTGGAGTCAATTATAAAAGATGAAATAGCGGCACAATTGGATTGCAGTAACAGGATCGATCCGAGTCAGCATGAATTTACGAAGGGGAAATCATGCTTGACAAATCTTCTGGGATTTATTGATGTAACTAGGAAAATGGGCAAGGGAGAGCCAGTGGATGTAGTGTACCTGGACTTTCAGAAAGCCTTTGACAAGGTCCTCCAGAAGAGATTAGTGTGCAAAATTAGAGCACATGGTATTAGCAAATTTGCAGATGACACAAAGCTGGGTGGCAGTGTGAACTGTGAGGAGGATGCTATGAGGATGCAGGGTGACTTGGACAGATTGGGTGTGTGAGCAAATGCATGGCAGATGCAGTTTAATGTGGATAAAGTTGCGGTTATCCAGCTTGGTGGCAAGAACAGGAAGGCAGATTATTATCTGAATGGTGTCAAGTTAGGAAAATGTGAAGTACACCAAGATCTGGGTGTCCTTGTGCATCAGTCACTGAAAGTAAGCTTGCAGGTACAGCAGGCAGTGAAGAAAGCTAATGATATGTTGGCCTTCATAACAAGAGGAGTTGAGTATTGGAGTACAGAGGTCCTTCTGCAGTTGTACAGGGCCTGAGTGAGACCACACCTGGAGTGTTGTGTGCAGTTTTGGTCTCCAAATTTGAGGAAGGACATTCTTGCTATTAAGGGAGTGCAGTGTAGGTTCATGAGGTTAATTCCCGGGAAGGCGGTACTGTCATATGTTGAAAGAATGGAGCCAGTGGGCTTGTATACATTGGAATTTAGAAGGATGAGAGGGTTTCTTATTGAAACATATGCGATTATTAAGGGATTGGACACACTAGAGGCAGAAAACATGTTCCCGATGTTGGGGGAGTCCAGAACCAGGGCCCACTGTTTAGGAATAAGGGCTAGGCCATTTAGAACGGTGATGAGGAAAAACTTTTTTACCCAGAGAATTGTGAATCTGTGGAATTCTCTGCCTCAGAAGGCAGTGTAGGCCAATTCAAGAGATGGTTAGGTAGAGCTCTCAATAGATTTAGATAGCGTAGTCAAGCAATATGGGGAGAAGGCAGGAACGGGGTACTGATTGGGGATGATCATCCATGATCACAGTGAATGGCGGTGCTGGCTCGAAAAGGCCAAATGGCCTACTCCTGCACCTATTGTCTATTGATATCCTGTCAGCAGTGGTGTACCACAGGCATCAGTGCTGGGATCCTTGCTGTTTGCCATCTTATTTAACAAATTCAGATGCGAATACAGGAGGTATGGTTGACAGGTTCGCAGATAACACAAGAACAGCTGGTAAACAAAAGTGCTGGAGAAACTCAGCGGGTGCAGCAGCTTCTATGGAGCGAAGGAAATAGGCAACCTTTCAGACTAATCTTCTGCAATTTTTTGAGGATGTGACAATTAGAATGGATGAAGGGGTGCCGGGTGACCTGGAGAGGTTGAGTGAGTGGGCAGATGCATGGCAGATGCAGTATAATATAGATAAATGTGAGGTTATCCACTTTGGCGGCAAAAACAAGGGGGCAGATTATTATCTCAACGGGGTTAGGTAAAGGTAAGGGGGAGGTACAGCGAGACCTGGGTGTCACTGAAAGTTGGCGTGTCAGTACAGCAGGCAGTGAAGAAAGCTAATGGAATGTTGGCCTTCATAACAAGAGGATTTCAGTATAGGAGTAGAGAGGTTCTTCTGCAGTTGTATATAGCATATAACCATGTAACCATATAACCATAACAGCACGGAAACAGGCCATCTCGGCCCTTCAAGTCTGTGCCGAACATTAAAAAAATTTTTTTTTAAACTTAAAAATAAATACTTCCCCCTAGTCCCATCTACCTGCACTCAGACCATAACCCTCCATTCCTTTCCCGTCCATATACCCATCCAATCTATTTTTAAAGGATAACATCGAACCTGCCTCCACCACTTCCACTGGAAGCTCATTCCACACAGCTACCACTCTCTGAGTAAAGAAGTTCCCCCTAATGTTCCCCCTAAACTTCTGTCCCTTAATTCCCAAGTCATGTCCCCTTGTTTGAATCTTCCCTACTCTCAATGGGAAAAGCTTATCCACATCCACTCTGTCTAACCCACTCATAATTTTAAAGACCTCTATCAAGTCCCCTCTTAACCTTCTGCGCTCCAAAGAATAAAGACCTAACTTGTTCAACCTTTCTCTGTAACTTAGTTGCTGAAACCCAGGCAACATTCTAGTAAATCTCCTCTGTACTCTCTCTATTTTGTTGACATCCTTCCTATAATTAGGCGACCAAAATTGTACTCCATACTCCAGAATTGGCCTCACCAATGCCTTGTACAATTTTAACATTACATCCCAACTTCTATATTCAATGCTCTGATTTATAAAGGCCAGCACACCAAAAGCTTTCTTTACCACCCTATCTACATGAGATTCCACCTTCAGGGAACTATGCACAGTTATTCCTAGATCCCTCTGTTCAACTGCATTCCTCAATTCGCTACCATTTACCGTGTACGTCCTATTTTGATTTGTCCTGCCGAGATGTAGCACCTCACATTTGTCAGCATTAAACTCCATCTGCCATCTTTCAGCCCACTCTTCCAAATGGCCTAAATCTCTCTGTGGACTTTGAAAATCTTCTTCATTATCCACAACACCACCTATCTTAGTATCATCTGCATACTTACTAATCCAATTTTCCACACCATCATCCAGATCATTGATGTACATGACAAACAACAGTGGACCCAACACAGACCCCTGAGGCACCCCACTAGTCACCGGCCTCCAACCTGACAAACAGCCATCCACCATTACTCTCTGGCATCTCCCATTCAGCCACTGTTGAATCCATCTTGCTACTCCACCATTAATACCCAACAATTGAATCTTCTTAACCAACCTTCCATGAGGAACCTTGTCAAAGGCCTTACTGAAGTCCATATAGACAACATCCACTGCTTTACCCTCATCAATTTCCCTAGTAACCTCTTCGAAAAATTCAAGAAGATTAGTCAGGCATGACCTTCCAGGCACAAATCCATGTTGACTGTTCCTAATCAGACCCTGCTTATCCAGATGCTTATATATATTATCTTTAAGTATCCTTTCCATTAATTTGCCCACCACTGACGTCAAGCTAACAGGTCTATAATTGGTAGGTTTACTCTTCGAACCCTTTTTAAACAACGGAACAACATGCGCAGTACGTCAATCCTCCGGCACTATTCCCGTTTCTAATGACATTTGAAATATTTCTGTCATAGCCCCTGCTATTTCTACACTAACTTCCCTCAATGTCCTAGGGAATATCCTGTCAGGACCTGGAGACTTATCCGTTTTCATATTTTTCAAAAGTGTCCGCACCTCCTCTTCTTTGAATCTCAGAGTTTCCATTGCTACTCTGCTTGTTTCCCTTACCTCACATAATTCCATATCCTTCTCCTTCGTGAATACCGAAGAAAATAAATTGTTCAATATCTCCCCCATCTCTTTTGGCTCTGCAGATAGCTGTCCACTCTGACTCTCTAATGGACCAATTTTATTCCTTGTTATCCTTTTGCTATTAATATAGCTGTAGAAACCCTTTGGATTTACTTTCACCTTACTTGCCAAAGCAACCTCATATCTTCTTTTAGCTTTTCTAATTTCTTTCTTAATATTCTTTTTACATTCTTTATACTCCTCAAGCACCTTATTTACTCCATGCTGCCTATAATTATTGTAGATCTCTCTGTTTTTCCGAACCAAGTGTCCAATTTCCCTTGAAAACCATGGCTTTTTCCATTTTTTACTATTTCCTTTCAACCGAACAGGGACATAAAGATTCTGTACTCTTAAAATTTCACCCTTAAATGTCCTCCATTTTTCTTCTACATCCTTCCCATAAAACAACATGTCCCAATTCACTCCTTTTAAATCCTTTCGCATCTCCTCAAAGTTAGCCTTTCTCCAAACAAAAATCTCAACCCTAGGTCCAGTTCTGACACTCTCCATAATTATATTGAAACTAATGGTATTGTGATCACTGGACCCGAAATGCTCCCCGACGCATACCTCCGCCACCTGCCCTGTCTCATTTCCTAACAGGAGGTCCAGCACTGCCCCATCTCTAGAAGGTACCTCTATGTATTGCTGCAAAAAACTATCTTGCACACATTTTACAAACTCCAAACCATCCAGCCCTTTTACAGAATGTGTTTCCCAGTCTATGTGTGGAAAATTGAAATCTCCCACAATCACTACCTTGTGCTTACTACTAATATCTGCTATCTCCTTACATATTTGCTCTTCCAATTCTCGCTCCCCATTTGGCGGTCTATAATACACCCCTATAAGTGTTGCTACACCTTTCCCATTTCTCAGTTCCACCCAAATAGCCTCCCTAGACGAGCCCTCTAATCTATCCTGCCAAAGCACTGCTGTAATATCTTCCTTGACAAGCAATGCAACACCCCCACCTCTTGCCCCTCCAATTCTATCACCCCTGAAGCAACGAAATCCTGGAATATTTATTTGCCAATCACAGCCCTCCTGCAACCATGTTTCACTGATCGCCACAACATCATACTTCCAGGTGTCAATCCAGGCTCTAAGCTCATCCACCTTTCTTACAATGCTCCTAGCATTAAAATATACACATTTAAGAAACCCACCACCACTTATTCTCTGTTTATTATCTTTTTTTTCTTTCTCCCCTACATTTTGGGTCCGAGTGCTTCCCTTCTCTGCCTCCTGCCTCCCACATTTTCCACTAGCTTTCTCTATTTGAGTCCCTCCCCCCAACCGTTCTAGTTTAAAGTCTCCCCAGTAGCCTTTGCAAATCTCCCCGCCAGGATATTGGTCCCCCTCGGGTTCAAGTGCAACCCGTCCTTTCTGTACAGGTCACACCTTCCCCAAAAGAGGTCCCAATGATCCAGAAATTTGAATCCCTGCCCGCTGCACCAGTTCCTCAGCCACGCATTTATCCTCCACCTCACTCCATTCCTACTCTCACCGTCGCATGGCACAGGTAGTAATCCTGAGATTGTTACATTTGTAGTCCTTCTCCTTAACTCTCGCGGAAAAAAAGGAGTGCTTTAAGACCCTCCTGGTGGGGGATGGAGATGTAGAGTGACAGGACATCCATAGTAAAGATGGAGTGGGGGCCTAGAAAACGGAATTCATTGAAAAGACAAAGAGCATGTGAGGTGTCTTGGACGTAGGTAGGGAGGGATTGGACCAGGAGGGATAGGATGGAATCGTGGTATGTGGAAATTAATTCGGTAGGGCATGAACAAGCAGAAACAATGGGTCTGTCAGGACAGTTCTGTTTGTGGATTTTGGGGAGAAGATAAAATCGGGCTGTGCGGGGCTGGGGGACGGTAATGTTGGAGGCTTTAGGCAGCAGAGAGCCAGAAGTGATGAAGTCTGAAATGGTGTGTGATATAAAGGCCTGGTGCTCGTCTGTGGGGTCATGGTCCAAGAATAAGTAGGAGGAGATGTCTGAGAGTTGTCGCCTGGCCTCAGTCCGGTAGAGGTCATCGTGCCAGACTACCACGGCATCTCCCTTGTCGGCAGGTTTGATTAGCAAGTCGGGGTTGCTGCAAAGTGAGTGAAGGGCTGTACGTTCAGGGGGGAGAGGTTCGAGTAGGTAAGGGGAGTGGAAATTTGTAGATGGTTGATGTCCCTCCGCAAGTTGGAAATTAAAAGGTCTAAAGAGGGTAGAGGACCATCCGGGGAGGAGGTACGTTGGAGATGGGAGAAGGGGTCATCATTGGGTGGTGAGGACTTCTTCCCATAGAAAAAGGCACGGAGACGGAGGCGACGGAAGAAGAGCTCTAAATCGTGGCGCACCCGGAACTCGTTGTGGTGGGGGCGGAGGGGAACAAAGGTGAGGCCCCTGCTGAGGACAGACCGTTCTGTATCAGAAAGGGGGTCAGGGGGGGTGGTGAACACACGGCAACAATGAAGGTTGGGATCTGAGGATGGCAGGTGAGTGGAAGGAGGCCGAGGCGATGTCTGGTGGGTGTTCAGAGAGGAGGGGGGCATGGGAACTAGTGTATGGGTGGGTAGCTGGGGTCACCTGGGTAAAAGGGGAAGGGAAAGTCCCAATGGAACCCCCACTGAGGTTCTCTGTAGAGGGGGGGAGCAGTAGGACCCAGCACAGTCAAACCACGTGGTGTGAGAATCTGCATCGTGGAGACTGTGCTGAGCCTGGGAATCAGGTAATGTGGCGGATGTGGCCCGCTGGTGGGCAGTGGAGTGGCGAGGGTCGGCAGAGTCGCTGGTGGAGGCCGAGTGGAGTCCGGATCAGCGAACAAGATTCAAGATAGTTTATTGTCATGTGTCCCTGATAGGACAATGAAATTCTTGCTTTGCTTCAGCACAACAGAACATAGTCGGCATGACTACTCACACCCTTGTAATGGACTGTTCGAACTCCTACATTCCGGCAGACGTTACAAGGCCTTCTACGCCCGCACCTCCAGACTCAGGAACAGCTTCATCCCCAGAGCTATGCCTGCTGTGAACTGGCCCGGCTGAATGCCACCCTCCCCCCCCCACCCCATGAACTGTCTCCCTCAGATGGTCACGACGCACAGACACATTTGCACTTTAGACTGTTTTGAATGTTTGAATGCTTTACTGTTCTTTTTATAAACCATGTTCTCGGGGTATCTAAATCTAAATTTTATTAGTTGTTTAAGTTATGACATCGGATGGAAGCTGCATACCAAATCTCGTTGCACATATGTGCAATGACAATAAAATATATTACTATTATTATTATTATTATTAGAACAGATCAGTGTGTCCATATACCATTATATAAATATATACACACATGAATAAATAAACTGATAAAGTGCAAATAACAGATAATGGGCTATTAATGTTCAGAGTTTTGTCCGAGCCAAGTTTAATAGCCTGATGGCTGTGGGGAAGTAGCTATTCCTGAACCTGGTCGTTGCAGTCTTCAAGCTCCTGTACCTTCTACCTGAAGGTAGCAGGGAGATGAGTGTGTGGCCAGGATGGTGTGGGTCCTTGATGATACTGCCAGCCTTTTTGAGGCAGCGACTGCGATAGATACCCTTGATGGAAGGAAGGTCAGAGCCGATGATGGACTGATGGAAAGTGTCGGAAGTCCCGGTCAATAGATGGCTGGGGAGGACATCCCAGGCCCAGTACCAGGCCCACAGTCACCACGATGTAGACTCTCACACCACGTAGTTTGACTGTACTGGATCCCATTGCTCCCCCCCCCCCCCCTACAGGGAACCTCAGTGGAGTGTTCCCCTCACACGCTCTTCATCTCTTTATTGGCACGTTTTGCAGGCCCCCACTCCCACAGTCTCCGCTACATTCTTCCTTTGTCCTACCCCCTCCCCTGACATCAGTCTGAAGAACGGTCTCGACCCAAAACGTCGCCAATACCTTCTCTCCATACCTTCTCTGCGTCACGCGCTGAGTTTCGCCAGCATTTTGTGTCTACCTATATATATACTGAACCTATATTGTTTTTTTAATTATGGAAATGATCACTCACACATAGTGATTAGAATCCATAGTCTTTTATTAGCAACTCTTCGGTGGAAACACAAGGTGCTTTTGTCTCCATGCATTCAGCTAGTCTAACTGGAGAGAGAGAGAGAGCTCACTAATAAGTCTGTGGGCGGACCAGTAGTATGAGTGACATAAGGAATGTGCAGCAAACATAATCTGTGTGGTAACATATATATGGTATCGACACACTAATCTACAGTTATCCAAAGTACTGTGTTTACATATCTGTTGTGCTGCTGCAAGTAACAATTTAATTGTTCCATTTTGAGACAAATGACAATAAAACACCATTGACTCAACTTGGAAGTGAGTGGGAACTCAGGAAAATTTACAATTACCGGAGAATTGTTTCCAAGCCATATGTTGGAGCTGTGTGCAGACAAGTCTTTGTTCATCTTCTCTTCATCCCAGTGTTCTATGAGAAGTGGCTGGTGAGGAGGTGGGTGGGTTCCTTTTTTTAATTACCAAAAATCCCCAGATTAGGGTCAGGATCCCCTTGATGAGGTTAAGAAAGTAAAAGATTTACTGGCTTTTCTGAAAGGGAATCCACCCCTCACGAAATTCAGACTTTTTTTGATGTAACATGTATTGCAGCACATGAGAAAGCACACATATATTAATTAGGCTGTTGTTTAAGAAGGAACTGCAGATGCTGGAAAATCAAAGGTAGACAAAAATGCTGGAGAAACTCAGCAGGCGAGGCAGCATCTATGGAGCGAAGGAAATAGTCAACGTCTTCAGTCTGAAGAAGGGTTTCGGCATGAAACATTGCCTATTTCCTTCGCTCCATCCATGCTGCCTCACCCGCTGAGTTTCTCCAGCATTTTTGATATACATTAGGCATTTGGTTAGATCCAGATCAAAGGTTTTGTGGAAAATTAAAGTTCAGAGTTTGGGAGATGACAAGCTGGTGTGAACCAAAGATTGTCTGATAGAGAATGAACATACAGCAAATTGATCCTTCTCTGGTTGGCCACTGACATTAGTGGTGTGTCACAGCAATGAGGGTCTGGGCCCAAACTTCTTACAAAAATGTAATGTCACTGGCTCCTCTGAAGACGGAATTACTGAACATTGATGATGCAAAGAGAAGTTGCAAAGTACATTATGAGGGGGACTTAAGGATACAATGGAGTGTATCTAGGTTAGGTACTAGATACCTAGGCATATTTTATCCTCGATGCGTCAACATACCTATGGAGTAAAGTACATAGTTCCCTGAAAGTTGCATTGAGTAGATGGGTTGGTGAAGAAGGTCTATGGCATGCTTGCCTTCCGAGGTTAGGGCAGGAATATAAATAATGGTACGTTTTATTGCAACTTTACATAACACTGGTTCATCCACATCTGCAGTATTGTGTACCATTCTAGTCACCACAATATGGGAAGAATGTGGTTGTGTTGGAGTGAGTGCAGAGGTGATTCACCAGCATCTTGCCTGGACTGGAGACATTCAGTTGTGGGAAAACTTTACAGATTCTTGTTTTGTTTTCCCTGCAGTGAAGGAGATTGATTATTAACCAGATGAAAGTATATAGGGTTGTAATATCTACAGATAGGTGAGATCAAATTTTATTCCCCACGCCATGTGTATTAAAAACAAGAGAGCAGAGTTTTGCTTTGATGGTTTACACTTGAATCATGTTGCCAGAGGAGATGGTGGAATCAGGTACCATCATCGTGTTTGAGGCAATTAGGCAGTTAAATAGGAAGGGCCTATAGGCCACAGTCCTAATGAAAGCAGATGGGATTAATGTACAGTGGCTTGCAAAAGTATTCATACCCCTTGAACTTTTCCACATTTTGCCACGTTACAACCACAAACGTAAATGTATTTTATTGGGATTTTATGTGATAGACCAACACAAAGTGGCGCATAATTGTGAAGTGGAAGGAAAATGATACATGGTTTTCAAATGTTTTTACAAATAAAAAACTGAAAAGTGTGGTGTGCAAAAGTATTCAGCCCCCTTTACTCTGATACCCCTAAATAAAATCCAGTGCAACCAATTGCCTTCAGAAGTCACCTAATTAGTAAATAGAGTCCACTTGTGTGTAATCTAATCTCAGTATAAATCCATCATCCGAAAATGGAAAGAGTATGGCACAACTGCAAACCTACCAAGACACCTAAACTGACAGGCCTGGCAAGGAGAGCATTGATCAGAGAAGCAGCTCCTCCATGGTAACTCTGGAGGAGCTGCAGAGATCCACAGCTCAGGTGGGAGAATCTGTCCACAGGACAACTATTAGTCGTGCACTCCACAAATCGGGCCTTTATGGAAGAGTGGCAAGAAGAAAGCCATTGTTGAAAAAAAGCCATAAGAAGTCCCGTTTGCAGTTTGCCACAAGCCATGTGGGGGACACAGCAAACATGTGGAGGAAGGTGCTCTGGTCAGATGAGACCAAAATTGAAGTTTTTGGCCTAAATGCAAAACGCTATGTGTGGCGGAAATCTAACACTGCACATCACCCTGAACACACCATCCCCACTGTGAAACGTGGTGGCAGCATCATGCTGTGGGGATGCTTTTCTTCAGCAGGGACAGGGAAGCTGGTCAGAGTTGATGGGAAGATGGATGGAGCCAAATACAGGGCAATCTTGGAAGAAAACCTGTTAGAGTCTGCAAAAGACTTGAGACTGGGGCGGAGGCTCACCTTCCAGCAGGACAACGACCCTAAACATACAGCCAGAGCTACAATGGAATCGTTAAGATCAAAGAATATTCATGTGTTAGAATGGCCCAGTCAAAGTCCAGACCTAAATCCAATTGAGAGTCTCTGGCAAGACTTGAAAATTGCTGTTCACAGACGCTCTCCATCCAATCTGACTGAGCTTGAGCTATTTTGCAAAGAAGAATGGGCAAAAATTTCAGTCTCTAGAAGTGCAAAGCTGGTAGAGACATACCTCAAAAGACTTGCAGCTGTAATTGCAGCGAAAGGTGGTTCTACAAAGTATTGACTCAGGGGGGCTGAATACTTTTGCACGCCACACTTTTCAGTTTTTTTATTTGTAAAAAAATTTGAAAACCATGTATCATTTTCCTTCCACTTCACAATTATGCACCACTTTGTGTTGGTCTATCAGATAAAATCCCAATAAAATACATTTACGTTTGTGGTTGTAACGTGACAAAATGTGGAAAAGTTCAAGGGGTATGAAAACTTTTGCAAGCCACTGTAGATGAGGAAAAGAGGTGGGCATGGACATGGAGGCCCAAAGTTCTCCTTTCTGGGCTGTAGCCTTCTGTCGCTCTGAATGTAGAAATGTCCTTTTTGGAAAAAACAGAAGCACGTTTGGACAGCTAGATCGTTAGGAAATGGCCAAGAGTACACAAATGTGACTCGCTCAGGAAGTCCCTTGGTCAGCATGAATGTTGGGATGAAAGGCCTATTTCCACACTGACTAACAATGATTCCATAATATGCTGCCTGACCCACTGAACCTTTTCATTGTTTTCTAGTTTTAGTTCAGATTTTCAGATTTTGCATTTCATTTTTTTTATTTTCAGAGTGTTATATATTGGTCTGCGGGGAGGGGGCAGGGAATATTATAGTCATAGAGTGATACATTGTGGAAACAGGCCCTTTGGCCCAACTTGCCAACACCGGCCAAAAATGTCCCAGCTACACTAGTTCCACTTGCCTGCGCTTGGTCCATATCCTACCAAAGCTGTCCTATCCATGTACCTGTCTAACTGTTTCTTAAATGATGGGATAGTCCCAGCCTCAACTACCTCCTCTGGCAGCTTGCTCCATACATCCACCATACTTCCATACTCCATACATGTGTGAAAAAAAATTACCTCTTGGATTCCTATTAAATATCTTCCCCTTCACCTTGAACCAATGTCCTCTGGTCCTCGATTCCCCTACTCTGGGCAAAAGACTCTGTGCATCTACCCAATCTATTCCTCTCATGATTTTGTATAGCGCTATAAGATTTCCTCTCATCCTCCTGCGATCCATGGAATAGAGGCCCAGCCCACTCAACCTCTCCCTAAAGCTCAAACCCTCTATTCCAGGCAACATCCTCGTAAATCTTTTCTGAACCCTTTCAAGCTTGACAATATCTTTTCAAAAACATGGTGCCCAGAACTGAACACAATATTCTTATTGCAGTCTCACCAACTTCTTATACAACTGCAATATGACCTCCCAACTTCTATACTCAATACTCTGACTGATGAAGGCCAAAGTGTAAAAAGCCTTTTTGACCACCTTATCTACCTGCCACTCGACCTTCAAGGAATCATGCACCTGTACTCCTAGAACCCTCTGCTCTACAACAACACCCAGAGGCCTACCATTTACTGTGCAGGTCCTGCCGTTGTTCGACTTCCCAAAATGCAACACCTCACAATTCGCTGTATTAAATTCCATTCACCATTCCTGGCCAAACGATCCAGATCCTGTTGCAATCGTTCACAACCATCTTCACTATCTGCAAAACCACTAACTTTTGTATCATCAGCAAACATGCTAATCTTGCCCTGTATGTTCTCATCCAAATCCTTAACGTAGGTGACAAACAATAATGGGCCCAGCACTGTATTCTGAGGCACATCACTCGCCACAGGCAACCAGTCTGAGAAGCAACCTTCCACCCTCTGCTTCCTTCCAATGAGAAAATTTGCTATCCATTCAGTTATCTCTCCTTAGATCGCATGCGATCTAACTTTCCAGAACAGCCTACCATGTGGAACCTTGTCGAACGTCTTACTGAAGTCCATGTACACAACATCTACTGCTCTGCCCTCATCAAACGTTTTGGTCATGTCTTCAAAAATTTAAATCAGATTTGAGAGACACAACCTCCCTGGTGCAAACCATGCCTACTATCCCTAATCAGCCCCTGCCCATCCAAATGCCTGTATATCCTATCCCTCAGAATACTCTCCAGTAACTTACCAACTACAGATGTTAAGCTTACTGGCCTATAGTTCCCAGCATTTTCCCTGCAGCCTTTTCTTGAAAAGGGGCACAACATTTTTGCACACTCCAGTCTTCCGGCACCTGTCCTGTATTGAAGGACGACTCATAAATTTCAACCAGGGCTCCCGCAATTTCCTCTCTAGTTTCCCTCAATGTCCATGAATATATCAGATCAGGCCCTGGAAATTTGTCTACCTTCAAACACGACAGTATCTTCGACAGTAATTCTGACTGCTCTAGACATTTCCAGTGATTGCTCCAATTTCCTCCATCCTACAGTCTTTCTCCTCGGTAAATATTGAGAAGAAATACTCTTTTAGGACCTTGCCCATTTCCTGTGGTTCCACAGAGAGGTGACTGCTTTTATTCCCGAGGTCTCACTCTCTCTCTAGTTACCCTTTTCCCCCTTATGTATTTATAAAATCTTTTGGGATTGTCCTTAATGCTAACCACCAGAGCCATCTCCTGGCCCCTTTTTGCATTTCTGATTTCTTTTTTTAGTTTATTCCTTAGTTCCCCAAATTCCTCCAGGGATACACTTGATCCCAGCTGCCTATACCTGTCCCATGCATCCTTCTTGTTTTTGACTAATGTCTCAATATCCCTCGTCAGCCAAGCTTCCTTACGCTTGCCTGCTTTGCCCTTCAATCTAACGGGGAGGTAAACATCCTGAGCTCTCTTCAGTAGACTTTTAAAAACATCCCACTTGGCCGATGTTCCTTTCCCCTCTAATAACCTGCTCCAGTCAATTTGAGCGAGACCTTCTCTCATACCCTCAAAGTTGGCCTTACCCCAGTTGAGCATTTTAACACTTGGACCCTCTCCGTCACTATCCATAACTATCTTAAACATAATAAAACTGTGGTCACTGGTCCCAACAGGCTACTTCACACACACTTCATTAACCTGCCCTTCCCAATTTTCCCCATTTCCCAATACTAGATCCAGCGTTGCCCTCCCACAATGGCCAATAGTTGCAGGAGTAGGCCATTCGGCCCTTCGAGCCAGAACATTCACTGTGATCATGGCTGATCAGCCACAATCAGTACCCCTTTCCTGCCTTCTCCCCATATCCCTTGACTCCGCTATCTTTAAGAGCTCTATCTAACTCTCTCTTGAAAGCATCCAGAGAATTAGCCTCCACTGCCTTCTGAGGTAGAGAATTACACAGATTCACAACTCTCTGGCTGAAAACATTTTCCTCATCTTCATTTTAAATGGCCTACCCCAACTTTTTAAACTGTGGCCCCTGATTCTGGACTCCCCCAACATCGGGAACATGTTTCCTGCCTCTGGAATCCCTTAATAATCTTATAGGTTTCAATAAGATGCCCTCTCATCCTTCTAAATTCCAGTGTATACAATCCCAGTCCTTCCATTCTTTCAACATATGACAGTCCCGCCATCCCGGGAATTAACCTCATGAACCTACGCTGCTCGAATAGCAAGAATGTCCTTCCTCAAATTTGGGGACCAAAACTGCACACAATATTCCAGGTGTGGTCTCACTAGGGCCCTGTACAATCTCTTTGCTCCTATACTCAACTCCTCTTGTTATGAAGGCCATTAAATTTCTTCACTGCCTGCTTACTTTCAGTGACCGCTGAATAAGGACACCCAGATCTCGGGATTCTTCCCCTTTTCCTAACTTGAGATCATTCAGATAATAATCTGCCTTCGTAGGGTTCTTGCCACCAAAGTGGATAACCTCACATTTATCCACATTAAACTGCATCTGCCATGCATCCGCCCACCCACCGAACCTGCATCCTCATAGCATCCTACCCTCAGTTAACACTGCCACCCAGCTTTGTGTCATCTGATAATTTGCTAATGTTACTTTTAATCCCTTCATCTACTAAATCATTAATGTATATTGTAAATAGCTGTGGTCCCAGCACCGAGCCTTGCGGTACCCCACTAGTCACTGCCTGCCATTCTGAAAGGGACGCGTTAATCCCCACTTTTTGTTTCCTGTTTGCCAACCAATTTTCTATCCATGTCAGTACCCTACCCCCAATACCATGTGCTCTAATTTGTCCCACTAGTATCCTATGTGGGACCTTATCAAAAGCTTTCTGAAAGTCCAGGTACACTACATCCACTGTCTCTCCCTTGTCCATTTTCCTAGTTACATCCTCAAAAATGTCCTGAAGTTAGTCAAACATGATTTCCCCTTCGTAAATCCATGCTGATTCAGACCGATCCTGTTACTGCTCCACAAATGTGCCTCCATTTCATAATTTATAATTGACTCCAGCTTCTTCCCCACCATCGATGTCAGGCTAACTGGTCTATAATTTCCTGTTTTCTCTCTCCCTCCTTTCGTCCAAAGTGGGATAACATTAGCTACCCTCCAATCCACAGGAACCTATCCTGAATTTACAGAACAGTTGAAAATGATCACAAGTTCGTCCACGGTTTCCAGAGCCACTTACGTAAGTACCATGGGATGCAGACCATCAGGCCCTGGGGATTTATCAGCATTCAGTCCCATCAGTCTACCCAACACCATTTCCTGCCTAATGTGAATTTCCCTAATTTCATCCATCACCCTGGGTCCTCTGGCCACCATTGCATCTGGGAGATTGTTTGTGTCTTCCTTAGTGAAGTACCATGTTCAACTCATCTGCCATTTCCCTGTTCTCCAGTATAAATTCACATGTTTCTGTCTGCAACAGTCTACACAGTTGTCTTATCTAATTATTTCCTCCTCACATACCTAAAGAAGCTTTTACTACCCTCCTTTATATTCCTGGCGAGCTTACCTCCGTACCTCATCTTTTCTCCCCGTATTGCCTTTTTAGTTATCTTCTGTTGCACTTTAAACATTACTCAATCCTCTTGCTTCCCACTCATCTTTGCTACATTGTACTTCTTCTCTTTTATATTTATACTGTCCTTGACTTCGTTTGTCAGCCACAGTCACCTCTTATTCCCCTCAGATTCTTTCTTCCTCTGTGGAATGAACTGATCCTTCTGAATTGTTCCCAGAAATACCTGCCATTGTTGTTCCACTGTGATCCCTGCTAGGGTCTCTTTCCAGTCAACTTTGGCCAGCTCGTCCCTCATGCCTCCATGGTTCCCTTTGCTCAACTGTAATAGTGACACTTCCGATTTTCCATTCTCCCTCTCAAATTGTAGATTAATACTTATCATATTCCGGTCACTACCTCCTAACGGCTCGCAAGAGGGGCATCGCCGCCAATGTTCTGAGGAATATCTGCCTAAATGTATCTTCCCGCATCAGCCAACCGCTGTTTCATGTTGTTTTGAGGTACAACGCGGAAACTGACCCTTCGGGCCAGCGAGTCCGCACCGACTAGCGATCTTCACACATGAACACTATCCTACAAATGATAAAGGTTTGAAAAATATTTATATCAAACCAATTAACTTACAACCCGGGACGTCTTCTGTGTGTGGGATGAAACGGGGAGAACGTACAAACTGCGTACAGGCAAGCGCCCGTCGTCAGGATCAAACACCGTGTAGACAATGTGCAGTCGGTTTTCGACAACGACACGGAACACTCGTCCTACAATAAGCATAATTGATGATCAGCCCTTCCACAGACATGGTGAGTGGCTCTGAAAAGAGCCTTTGGGTCACTATGTTGAGTTTCTCTCGCTTACTTGCTCGTTCCGCCGGTTTTCTTGGGTAACAGCACGGCCTGGATATTGGGCAGCACACCGCCCTGAGCGATGGTCACCCCTCCCAGCAGCTTGTTGAGCTCTTCGTCGTTGCGGACGGCCAGCTGCAGATGTCTGGGGATGATGCGGCTCTTCTTGTTGTCCCGGGCTGCGTTGCCGGCCAACTCGAGGATTTCAGCCGTCAGATACTCGAGCACAGCAGCCAGATAGACCGGGGCTCCTGCACCCACCCGCTGAGCATAGTTGCCCTTCCTCAAATGCCTATGAACACGGCCCACCGGGAACTGCAGTCCAGCCCGGGACGAGCGAGACTTGGCCTTTGCCCGAGCTTTGCCGCTAGTTTTTCCTCGTCCAGACATCTTCTGATGTTTTGCACACGCAGAATGAGAACATTATCACAGACTCGCCTTTCTTATACCTGTTTGAGGAATCCAGTGAACCGCTGATGATTGGTGAAAAAGGACATTATTTCATTGGTGTGAAGAATGACCCAATCAGAGAACTGTTTTATCTACCAATCAAAACACACAACAGAAAAGCGCTGAAAATAACTGCCAGTCCCTCCAAAACTCGAACTTTGAAATAACCCGCCAAACTATAAATCTGTATGTTAATACAATTTGCTACATCACATAATCATTGCTTTTTTGATTATCATTTTTATCTAAGTGCATTGCGTTAAGATGTTTATTATATTGCTGTTTGTAAGAATTTCATTGTTCCGTTCACGGCACGTATGACAATTAAATACTCTTGATTGTTGACCACCTTGAACCTCGGGCAATACAGCACAACACATTTAATTTACGATTCATTTGGGCCGGTAACCGATTACAAAAAACGATCCTCGGCATCAATTAGCGATCGGTCACTATGTAAACGGTCTCGGATGATAGTCTGGTTCATTTTCACAAAAATCGGAATATGGGCGACAATGTTAACTGTTCCTCCTTGAAAGACTGGACGAATTGCCGAGTAGAAATGCAATTCAGAAAAGTTACAGAGATGAAGACAATAAAACAGCAACCACAGCACTAATCGACTGGCCGTGGGCACAACCGATGATGACTGGGTAGACACAAATGCTGGAGAAACTCAGCGGGTGAAGTAGCATCTATGGAGCGAAGGAAATAGGCAACGTTTCGGGTCAAAACCCTTCTTCAGACTCTGGCTGATGATGACTGGGACAAGCTGACGTGTAGGGAAAGGAGTTTTTCTTGTTTGATGGACAGGAACGCAACATGGATACCGCGAATATCCAGCGTATATTGGAACGTTTAATCACTAAACCGATTGTGAAATAATTCGCCAAGCAAAAATATCCTGAAACAATTCTGCTGCGATCAATGTCGAAACATTAGTACAACTCTTTCTGCGAAAATGTGGGTGGCTCTTATAAGAGCCGTTGGGTTTTCGGTGTTTTTTCAACAATGTGTGGATCTTTATTTGGAACTGGTGTACTTGGTCACTGCCTTTGTCCCTTCCGACACGGCGTGCTTGGCCAGCTCCCCGGGAAGAATGAGGCGCACGGCGGTCTGAATCTCTCGGGAGCTGATGGTCGCCCGCTTGTTATAATGCGCCAGGCGGGAAGCCTCGCCCGCGATACGCTCGAAAATATCGTTCACGAACGAGTTCATGATGCCCATGGCCTTGGAGGAGATGCCGGTATCCGGGTGAACCTGCTTCATCACTTTGTAGATGTAGATGGCGTAACTCTCCTTCCTCGACTTCCTGCGCTTCTTGCCCCCTTTGGCTGCGGATTTCGGCAAAGCTTTCTTTGCGCCCTTCTTGGCGGCTATTTTCGGCAAAGATCCTGCAGCATCTTTGGTTTTCGGCTGATCTTTGGTTTTCGGCAGATCAGGCATTTCCTCGGTGGATTTCAAACACAGAAGTGAGCAACTGCGAGTCGGAGCGCGGATTAAATAGGCAGCGGCGCCGCCCTATGCTAATGAGGGCTGGAGCAGGAGCGGATCGTCATTGGACGGTCGGAGAGATGTTTAATTCCACTTCTGTAAACGCTCTGATTGGATATCTAAGGGGAAACGCCACAATCACTTGCTCCACCAATCAAAAGCCGCTCCCACAGCAAGGGTTCCCAACCTGGGGTAAATTTCGCCGACCCAGGGAGTACATTTGTTGATTCTGGATTTGTACATATTTTTTCTCATTGAGTGACTGTGTTTGGTTCTCGTGTACCAGTATCTGTTCATCATTAGATGTTCATAAATAAGTGAAATAACATTGTTATGTGCTATTAAGGATGGCAGAGGTAAACGGGACAGAATAGATTGGGAACCCCTGGTGTACAGGATAACTGGAGGGTTGTATTTTGTGATCAGTGCTGTGCTGCAGGTCGGTGCAGAGTTCAATGTTGTTTGTAACCTACATTCATGTTTTGGATGACAATGCAGGTAACATTGTGAGTAAAACTGCAGATGACACCAACATTGATCTAGATCAGTTGGTGCGGTGGGGTGGGAGATTGCAACCTTCACGTGGTCCACCCTGTTTCAACGAAGGCAATCAACCTGGCGTGCACAATCAAATAAAACAAGTTCTCCTACAACTTTAGGCTGTGCACACCATATGCAAGAAGTTTGGTTTAGTGGGCCAAGGAGTGACAAATATAATTTAAATGACAAATGCGAGATGTTGCACACTGTTATGCAAATCCAGGGTAGAACTTGCACAATAAATGGCAGAACCCTGGAGAGTGTTGCAGAACAGAGATCTCGGATTACAGGTGCATGGTTTCTAGAACATCGTAAGATGGATGGTGCGGTGAAGGCTTTGCCATACTTGCATTCAATGGGAAGGGTATTGAATGCATCTTTGTATTGGTGAGACTACACCTGGAATAGTGTATGTAGTTCTAGTTGCTCAGCTGTAGCAACGATGCCATTATGCTGGAAAGGGTGCAGAAGAGGTTTACCAAGATGTTTTGGGGACGTGTGTTTGAATTATAGGGAGAGGCTGGATAGGCAAGGATTGATTTGGGAGCATAGGAGGCCGAGGGGTGACCTAAATAAAGTGTGAAAAACCACGAGGGACATGGATATTGAACACTGAGTTTTCCCAGGATAAAGGATTCTAAAACTAGAAGCATTGGCCCAAGGTGAGAGGAGAGAGATTTAAGAGGTTCATATCTGGAATGAGCTGCTGAGGAAACAGGTACAATTACAATGTTTAAAATATATATTGACCAATATTTGGATAGGAAGGGATTATAAGCTAAGGGTCAAATGTGGGCAAATGGGACTGACCCAGAATGCAGACATGGTTGCCATGGCCAAGGTAGACCAGGCAGCCTGTTTCTGTGCTTTAAAGCTCTATGACTCATTAAATCTAGAAATGTTCCACAGTTCCAATGGCCGATGGCAACATCCCGGGCCAGCGCAGTGTGCAGGTGGGGAAAGGTGAGTGGACAGGGGTTGTTGGCATTGGATTGCACGGGGACTGAGAGAGATCCTCCGGGGTCCAGTACTGCAGATTCCAATCTCTGGTACAGTGTGAAAGTGTGGGGTACCTGCCAGTTCCTGTTACAATTTCTGGTCTGTGACTTCCAGCACTGTTACAACAAGGCCCGACACAAGCTCAAGGAACAACACATCATCTATCACCTGTGCACAATGCAGCATGTAGGAGTCTATGCTGAATCCTCTTCTTGATATCAGTCTGACCAAGTTTGCCTGCCATTTATTTCCCTTACTCTTTCAGTTGTATTGTCTGGACCACTCAGAATGTACCAGTCGACCAGACTACACCAGATTAGGTGTGTTGGAAGGAACTGCAGATGCAGGTTTACATCAAAGATAGACACAACATTTTGGAGCTACTAAGTCGGTCAGACAACATGTCTGGAGATAAAGGATGCGTGATGTTTCGGCTCATGACCCTTCTTCAGACTGAGAGTCAGGGGAAAGGGAGTCTGGAGATATCGCCGGGTAAAATTAGAGTTCCTAGCAGATGATGATAAGGAAATGTAGAATGGTTCATTGTTAGCTAAGGTGACAAGAAGGCATAAAATCAGTAAAAATTATCAGAAGGACAGTGAAACTAGTCAGAGAATTAGGATGGAGAGAGAATCAGAACTAAAACATTTGCTTATTTATCTCACAGAGACCTGCTGACTCTGACCTCGTACTCCCTCACTGTTTATGCTTCCCACACACCAGATAATTTCCCCCTCTAGCCGCTGCTCCCAATCCACTTTTACTGGTCATGTAGAGGTGTCAAGAGTGTTTTTTTGTCATCACAGGTCTTCCAACGCAATATTCCACCTCTCCACCAATTCCAATATTGGTGGCAAATGGGGAGGGGGCTTTCTGGAGCACTAGCATGGGGGTTGTGGGCCGAAGGGACAGGTTTCCAGAAGGCTAGTATGGACATTGTGGGCGGAATGGATTCTTGGGCTGGCAGCTCAGTCACTCGGGTCTGGTGGGCTGGCAGCTCAGTCACTCAGGCCTGTTGGGCTGGCAGCTCAGTCACTCAGGCCTGGTGGGCTGGCAGCTCAGTCACTCAGGCCTGGTGGGCTGGCAGCTCAGTCACTCAGACTTGGTGGGGTGGCAGCTCAGTCACTCAGGCCTGTGCGTGTGTGTGTGTGTGTGTGTGTCTCACCTCAGTATTTTTCTCCCTTCATTGTCCCCCTGTGAGATCCAGGATTGACTATCAAGGTCCTTCACGGCTGGTGGGCTGGCAGTTGACTCACTCACGGCTAGTGGGCTGGCAGTTGACTCACTCATGGCTGGTGGGCTGGCAGTTGACTCACGGTTGGTGGGCTGGCAGTTCACTCAATCACGGCTGGTGGGCTCACACACACTCCCCCATCTCACACACACCCTGCATCTCTCACACACACTCACACCCTCCATCACTCACACACACACACTCACACACAACATATATATGACAGTAAAACTCTCTTGAATCTACTCACGTGGTTGAGCGTGGTCTCTAATCTGAGCGGGACATCCGGAATGAGCGCAACCTCTCCACTGAGCAGGATTTCTGGTGTGAGCAGGTCATCCGGAATGAGCGTGACCTTTGGAATAAGCACGCCAACAACTGAGTTCAAGCACGATGCAGGCCAGCAACTGAGTTCAAGCACGGTGCAGGCCAACAACTGAGTTCAAGCACAGAGCAGGCCAATAACTGAGTTCAAGCACAGTGTAGGCCAACAACTGATTTCAAGCACAGTGCAAGGACAACAACTCATTTCATTTCCATTTGGAGCACAGTGCAAGGCCACCAATTCATTTCATTTCCAATTCAAGCACAGTGCAAGGCCAACAACTCATTTCATTTCCATTTCGAACACAGTGCAAGGCCAACAACTCATTTCATTTCCAATTCAAGTACAGTGCAGGCAAACAACTCATTTCAAGCACAGTGCAAGCTAACAATTCAATTCAAGCACAGTGCAGGCTAACAATTAATTTCAAGCACAGTGCAGACTCACAGTTCAGTTCACTTGTGGCGTAGACTCACAGTTCTGGACTCAACTCTCACTCACATTCTTCCAGAGTGACTGATTCACGTCCGACCTCTGGGGATTTATTTTACAGGGCCCCCGGAAGGGGCGTGACATGCATCATGGTGACTGACAGGCGAGAAGACCAATCAGCTGATCTCACAATTTTTTTAACATTCATAACTTTTTTATTATTTCACAGATCGGGAAAAATCCTTGGGGTGGTTGGAGGAGAGGAGGACGGTGAGTAAGGTGGTGAAAAAAATCATAGCAATATATGGTAGCATTTTTTCTAAAATGTATTTACAACGTAGACAGGAAGTGGTCAAGATGAGAATTTTAGAAATAGTATTGATGTCCCAGATAGAATAATAACATTCTTACTTGCTGCAGCACAACAGAATATGTAAACATAGTACATAAACAAAAAAGTTCAGTGTGTGTATATCTACACATACTCACAAAAAAAATAATTATAGTGCAATAAAAATAATAGTCTGATGTTGTTCTGAGCTTATTTGTTGTCATGTTTAATAGCCTGATGGCAGAAGGGAAGAAGCTGTCCCTGAACCTGGACGTTACAGTTTTCAGGCTCCTGCACCATCTTCCCGATGGCAGTGGTGAAATTAGTGTGTGGCCAGGATAATATGGGTATCTGATGATGGAGTATCATTAGGATGGAGAGTGACATTGTTAATTCAGAAACAAGGGTCCTGAACTTAAAGAAAGGTAACTTTGAGGGTATGAGAAGTGAATTGGCCAAGATAGACTGGCAATTGATTCTTAATGGGTTGACGGTAGATATGCAATGGAAGGCATTTAAAGACTACATGGATGAACTACAACAATTGTTCATCCCAGTTTGGCAAAAAAATAAATCAGGGAAGGTAGTGCATCCATGGATAACAAGGGAAATCAGGGATAGTATCAAAACAAAAGATGAAGCGTACAAATTAGCCAGAAAAAGCAGCCTACCAGAGGACTGGGAGAAATTCAGAGTCCAGCAGAGGAGGACAAAGGGCTTAATTAGGAAAGGGAAAATAGATTATGAAAGAAAACTGACAGGGAACATAAAAACTGACTGCAAAAGCTTATATAGATATGTGAAGAGAAAAAGATTAGTTAAAACAAATGTAGGTCCCTTGCAGTCAGAACAGGTGAATTGATCATGGGGAACAAGGACATGGCAGACCAATTCAATAACTACTTTGGTTCTGTCTTCACTAAGGAAGACATAAATAATCTGCCGGAAATAGCAGGGGACCGGGGGTCAAATGAGATGGAGGAACTGAGTGAAATCAAGGTTAGCCGGGAAGTGGTGGTAGGTAAATTGAATGGATTAAAGGCCGATAAATCCCCAGGGCCTGATAGGGTGCATTCCAGAGTATTTAAGGAAGTAGCCCCAGAAATAATGGATGCATTAGTGATAATTTTTCAAAACTCTTTAGATTCTGGAGTAGTTCCTGAGGATTGGCGGGTAGTTAATTTAACCCCACTTTTTAAAAAGGGAGGGAGAGAGAAAACGGGGAATTACAGACCAGTTAGTCTAACGTTGGTAGTGGGGAAACTGCTAGAATCAGTTATTAAAGATGGGATAGCAGCACATTTGGAAAGTGGTGAAATCATTGGACAAAGTCAGCATGGATTTATGAATGGTAAATCATGTCTGACGAATCTTATAGAATTTTTCGAGGATGTAACTAGTAGAGTGGATAAGGGAGAACCAGTGGATGTGTTATATCTGGACTTTCAGAAGGCTTTCGACAAGGTCCCACATAAGAGATTAGTATACAAACTTAAAGCACATGGTATTGGGGATTCAGTATTGATGTGGATAGAGAACTGGCTGGCAGACAGGAAGCAAAGAGTAGGAGTAAACGGGTCCTTTTCACAATGGCAGGCAGTGACTAGTGGGGTACCGCAAGGCTCAGTGCTGGGACCCCAGCTATTTACGATATATATTAATGATTTGGACGAGGGAATTGAATGCAACATCTCCAAGTTTGCGGATGACACAAAGCTGGGGGGCAGTGTTAGCTGTGAGGAGGATGCTCGGAGGCTGCAAGGTGACTTGGATAGGCTGGGTGAGTGGGCAAATGCATGGCAGATGCAGTATAATGTGGATAAATGTGAGGTTATCCACTTTGGTGGCAAAAACAGGAAAGTAGACTATTATCGGAATGGTGGCCGATTAGGAAAAGGGGAGATGCAACGAGACCTGGGTGTCATGGTACACCAGTCATTAAAAGTAGGCATGCAGGTGCAACAGGCAGTGAAGAAGACGAATGGTATGTTAGCATTCATAGCAAAAGGATTTGAGTATAGGAGCAGGGAGTATCTACTGCAGTTGTACAGGGTCTTGGTGAGACCACACCTGGAGTATTGCGTACAGTTTTGGTCTCCTAATCTGAGGAAAGACATTCTTGCCATAGAGGGAGTACAGAGAAGGTTCACCAGACTGATTCCTGGGATGTCAGCACTTTCATATGAAGAAAGACTGGATAGACTCGATTTGTACTCGCTAGAATTTAGAAGATTGAGGGGGGATCTTATAGAAACGTACAAAATTCTTAAGGGGTTGGACAGGCTAGATGCAGGAAGATTGTTTCCGATGCTGGGGAAGTCCAGAACAAGGGGTCACAGTTAAAGGATAAGGGGGAAATCTTTTAGGACCGAGATGAGGAAAACATTTTTCACACAGAGAGTGGTAAATCTCTGGAATTCTCTGCCACAGAAGGTAGTTGAGGCCAGTTCATTGGCTATATTTAAGAGGGAGTTAGATGTGGCCCTTGTGGCTAAAGGGATCAGGGGGTATGGAGAGAAAGCAGGTACAGGATACTGAGTTGGATGATCTACCGAATGGCCTACTCCTGCACCTATTTTCTATGATTTTATGTTTGCTGCCTTTTTGAGGCAGCGACTCCGATAAATCCCATTGATGGTGGGGAGGTCAGAGCCGGTGATGGACTGGGCAGTGGTCACAACTTTTTGCAGTCTTTTCTGCTCCTGGACATTCAAGTTGCTGAACCAGGCCATGATGCAACCAGTCAATATGCTCTCTACTGTAAACCTGTAGAAGTTCAGGTAAATCCTCTTTGACATACCAAATCTCCGTAATCTTCTCAGAAAGTAAAGGCTCTGATGTTTAAGAAAGAACTGCAAATCGAATATAGGAAAAAAAATGCTGGAGAAACTCAGCATCTATGGAGAGAAGGAACAGGCGACTTTTCGGGTCGAGACCCTGTTTCTGAGTCAGCATGAATTTACGAAGGGGAAATCATGCTTGACAAATCTTCTGGGATTTATTGAGGATGTAACTAGGAAAATGGGCAAGGGAGAGCCAGTGGATGTAGTGTACCTGGACTTTCAGAAAGCCTTTGACAAGGTCCTCCAGAAGAGATTAGTGTGCAAAATTAGGGCACATGGTATTAGCAAATTTGCAGATGACACAAAGCTGGGTGGCAGTGTGAACTGTGAGGAGGAGGCTATGAGGATGCAGGGTGACTTGGACAGATTGGGTGTGTGAGCAAATGCATGGCAGATGCAGTTTAATGTGGATAAAGTTGCGGTTATCCAGCTTGGTGGCAAGAACAGGAAGGCAGATTATTATCTGAATGGTGTCAAGTTAGGAAAATGTGAAGTACACCAAGATCTGGGTGTCCTTGTTCATCAGTCACTGAAAGTAAGCTTGCAGGTACAGCAGGCAGTGAAGAAAGCTAATGATATGTTGGCCTTCATAACAAGAGGAGTTGAGTATAGGAGTACAGAGGTCTTTCTGCAGTTGTACAGGGCCCGAGTGAGACCACACCTGGAGTGTTGTGTGCAGTTTTGGTCTCCAAATTTGAGGAAGGACATTCTTGCTATTAAGGGAGTGCAGTGTAGGTTCACGAGGTTAATTCCCGGGAAGGCGGTACTGTCATATGTTGAAAGAATGGAGCAACTGGGCTTGTATACATTGGAATTTAGAAGGATGAGAGGGTTTCTTATTGAAACATATGCGATTATTAAGGGATTGGACACACTAAAGGCAGAAAACATGTTCCCGATGTTGGGGGAGTCCAGAACCAGGGCCCACAGTTTAAGAATAAGGGGTAGGCCATTCAGAACGGTGATGAGGAAAAACTTTTTTACCCAGAGAATTGTGAATCTGTGGAATTCTCTGCCTCAGAAGGCAGTGTAGGCCAATTCAAGAGAGGGTTAGGTAGAGCTCTCAATAGAGTTAGATAGCGTTGTCAAGCAATATGGGGAGAAGGCAGGAACGGGGTACTGATTGGGGATGATCAGCCATGATCACAGTAAATGGCGGTGCTGGCTCGAAAAGGCCAAATGGCCTACTCCTGCACCTATTGTCTATTGATATCCTGTCAGCAGTGGTGTACCACAGGCATCAGTGCTGGGATCCTTGCTGTTTGCCATCTTATTTAACAAATTCAGATGCGAATACAGGAGGTATGGTTGACAGGTTCGCAGATAACACAAGAACAGCTGGTAAACAAAAGTGCTGGAGAAACTCAGCGGGTGCAGCAGCTTCTATGGAGCGAAGGAAATAGGCAACGTTTCAGACTAATCTTCTGCAATTTTTTGAGGATGTGACAATTAGAATGGATGAAGGGGTGCCAGGTGACCTGGAGAGGTTGAGTGAGTGGGCAGATGCGTGGCAGATGCAGTATAATATAGATAAATGTGAGGTTATCCACTTTGGCAGCAAAAACAAGGGGGCAGATTATTATCTCAATGGGGTTAGGTAAAGGTAAGGGGGAGGTACAGCGAGACCTGGGTGTCACTGAAAGTTGGCGTGCCGGTACAGCAGGCAGTGAAGAAAGGTAATGGAATGTTGGCCTTCATAACAAGAGGATTTCAATATAGGAGTAGAGAGGTTCTTCTGCAGTTGTATACGGCTCTGGTGAGACCATATCTGGAGTATTGTATACAGTTCTGGTCTTCTAATTTGAGGAAAGACATCCTTGTGATTGAGGCAGTGCAGCGTAGGTTCACGAGATTGAGCCCTGGGATGGCAGGACTGTCATATGAGGAAAGATTGAAAAGACTAGGCAAACTTTTTTTTTTAAAGGCGAGGCAAATAATTGGGCAGCAAGCAGCCACTTGACAACCAAAATTCATTTTGTGAACACAAACTTTTTTTTTTTTTAAAGGCGAGGCAAACAATTGGGCAGCAAGCAGCCACCTGACAACCAAAATTCATTTTGTGAACAAAAACTTTTAACAAAAGACGAGGCAAACAATTGGGCAGCAAGCAGCCACCTGACAACCAAAATTCATTTTGTGAACACAAACTTAAAAAAAAAAGGCGAGGCAAACAATTGGGCAGCAAGCATCCACCTGACAATCAAACTTCATTTTGTGAACACAACATTTTATTAACAAAAGGATTCAAACAATTGGGCAGCAAGCATCCACCTGACTACCAAAATTCATTTTGTGAACACAAACTTTTTTTTAACAAAAGGCGAGGCAAACAATTGGGCAACAAGCAGCCACCTGACAACCAAAATTCATTTAGTGAACACAAACATTTTTTTTTTAAAGGCAAGACAAACAATTGGGCAGCAAGCAGCCACCTGACAACCACAATTCATTTTGTGAACACAAACTTAAAAAAAAAAGGCTAGGCAAATAATTGGGCAGCAAGCAGCCACCTGACAACCAAAATTCATTTTGTGAACACAAACTTAAGAAAAATAAGGCGAAGCAAACAATTGGGCAGCAGCCACTTTACAGCCGCATCGAGGGGACTCACCGTGGAGTAGACGTGCGTTCAGTGTTATTCGCAGCTCAGAGAGCCGTGATCCTCTGCCTTCCTGGGTCTGGCAGAGACTGAGTGAGGCACGACACCTCTGGGTTTTATAGTCCCTCCCCCTGCCGCCAGCGGGGGCAGCAGAGAGAATGAGGAATTTCGTAAAAACATTAATATCTCTCATATTTCTCATCGGCGGGAAAAATCCTCTGTGCCCGGAAGGCGGAGGGGGGCTCTGTGCGAGGTGGCCAAAAATGACGGCCGTACGTGGCGGCGATCTCTCGGAAATCGCGCCAAAGTGAGCCAAAAGCGGTCAAGATCATACTTTTAGTAATATAGATAAAAGGACTGGACAAGCTAGATGCAGGAAAAATGTTCCCAATGTTGGGCGTCCAGAACCAGGGGCCACAGTCTTAGAATAAAGGGGAGGTCATTTAAGACTGAGGTGAGAAAAAACTTTTCTCCCAGAGAGTTGTGAATTTATGGAATTCCTTGCCACAGAGGGCAGTGGAGGCCAAATCACTGGATGGATTTAAGAGAGAGTTAGATAGAGCTCTATGGGCTAGTGGAGTCAAGGGATATGGGGAGAAGGCAGGCACGGGTTATTGATAGGGGACGATCAGCCATGATCACAATGAATGGCGGTGCTGGCTCGAAGGGCCGAATAGCCTCCTCCTTTACCTAATATCTATGTTTCTATGAAACCCTTCTTCAGACTCTTCTTTTTCTCCATTGATGCTGCTGCACCCGCTGACTTTCTCCAGCACGTTTGTCTACCTTCGATTTCCCAGCATCTGCAGTTCCTTCTTAATCACAAGAACGTTGATAGTGAGGAGTGCAGTCTTGGACTATAGAATGATATCTATCAGCTGGTAAATTATCAAATGGAACCTAATCCTATACATGTGATGTTAAGCATTTGGCAGGGTTAAACAAGAGTCAGATGTACCATGGGCTGAGGAGATAGTGTAGAATAGAGAGATCTTGATGGACATGCAAAATACTCCTGAAGGTGGCAGCACAGTTAGGATGGGTGGTGAAGAAGGGCTGTGGGATATTTGACTTCATTAGTCAGAACACACGTCTTACTAGAACCTTTTACAACTCAGGTGAGGCCACAGCTGGAACAATGTGGACATTTCTGGTGCCGTATTGTCAGAAGGACGAGATTACACTGGAGAGGAGATTGTCCTAGATGTTTCCTGGTGTGGAATAATTTAGTTATAAGGAGAGACTGGACAGGCTGGGCTTGATTTCATTGGAGCAGTGGAGGCTGACCAGGTGAAGATGTATAAGATTATGTGTGATCATTGTGTACTCCTACCTGGTTTAACTTTCAAAATTCATCACTGCACACTTGTCGAAATAAAATTACATTGCCATTCCCATGCCCACTTTCCCAGTAGATCAGTATTCAGTTGTTTGTTGTTTTTTATTTTTTATTTATTAGAAGTACATTACATTACAACCACATACATTAGTACTCGTCACTTATATCTTCTTACAATTAATGTACTCCGTTTGTTTTTTACACTAGTAAAAGGAAAGGATAAGATTGAAAGAAAGAAGAAAGTGAAGGAAAAAGTGAAAGTGTAGAAAGTATGACAACAAGACAGAACAAAGACCCTATAAGAACAAAATTAAAAACAAAAGAAAAAGAGTTAAGAAATAGACCCTAGAAAAGAAGGAGAAAGAGAAAGAGAAAGAGAAAAACAAATAGTTTTTATGAGCATTATGCAAATGGGACATACCAACTTTCCAGCTATCATCACCCTTTACCTGACCTCAGGTTTTTTTTAAGGTACCTTTGCACCCTATATTTGTAATAATTCTATAAATGCAGACCACATCAGATGGAAGTGATCTGGTTTACCTGCCAGGAGGAGTCTTATCTCTTCTAGTGTAATGTTTCGAACATATTTGAAATCCACATGTTTATAGTTGGTATTGGAGCTTTCTTCCAAAATTTTAGGATTAGCTTTTTTCCAGTTATTAACCCATAGTCTATTAGTTTCTTTTGAAACACATTTAGTTCTGGACCATCTTCCGTTATTCCGAGGATAATCCATTCTGCTTTGGGTATCAGTTTTATTTTAAATAATTTTGTAAAGATTTCTAAAATTTCATTCCAACATTTTTGAATTTTTGTACAGAAAACAAATGAGTGCGCTATAGTAGCTTCTTGGGATTGACATTTATCTGGTCGCTCCAACACCTCCCGCCCGGGGAATCTCTCATGTCCACCCCCCGGGCCCAGGCTGCTCCTCCTCTGTCGGCCTCGCCGTCGGTTGCCGAGGGAACGACGTCCGCCACACTGCGCGACCTCCTTGACGTCACTGCGAGACCACGTCTGCAAGTGAGGAAGGGAAATAATTCATTGACACCTAAAATGTACAAGGAATTCATAAAATAATTCACAAAGAAATACATTAGAATTTTGGTGACAGTAAGCGGTTCTGCTGAGCTTAAACAGCAGAAACATGTAAAGAAAGTGAGCGCTGATACTGTGCAAAGTGAATGAATGAATGAATGAATGAATGAATGAATAAGTTTATTGGCCAAGTATTCACATACAAGGAATTTGCCTTGGTGCTCTGCCCGCAAGTGACAACATGACACACAGTGACAGTTAGGAATGACATATAAAACATTAAACATTAATAATAAAACATTATCGATTAAACATGTGAATTAAATAAAATACCAGACCAAAAGGAGCTACAGATTTTTGGTTATTGAGTAGAGCTACATGTCGTGGAAAAAGCTGTTTTTATGTCTAGCTGTGGCAGCTTTGACAGTCCAGAGTCGCCTTCCAGAGGGAAGTGATTCAAAGAGTTTGTGGCCAGGGTGAGAGGGGTCAGAGATGATCTTACCCGCTCGCTTCCTGCCCCTTGCAGTGTAGAGTTCATCAATGGAGAAAAGGTTGCGGCCAATAAACTTCTCAGCTGATCGGAAAATTTGCTGCAGCCTCTGGATGTCGTGCTTGGTGGCTGAGCCAAACCAGACCATGATGGAGAAGGTGAGGACAGACTCTACGGTGGCCGTATACAATTGGACCATCATTGCCTGTGGCAGATTGTGCTTCCTCAGCTGCCACAGGAAGTGCATTCTCTGTCGTGCCTTTTTGACAGTGGAGCCCCATTTAAGGTCCTTGGAGATGATGGTTCCTAGGAACTTAAAAGACTCCACAGATGTGGTGTTGTTAATGGTGTGGGGTGAGGGGAGGGGGAGCTCTCCTAAAGTCTACTATCAATTCCACTGTCTTAAGAGCATTGAGCTCCAGGTTGTTGCGATGGCACCAGGACGCCAGCTGTGTCACTTCCTGCTGTAGGCAGATTCCTCCCCATCCTGGATCAGTCCAATCAGGGTTGTGTCGTCCGCAAACTTGAGTAGCTTGACAGAGGAGTCAGTGGAGGTGCAGTCAATGGTGTAGAGAGAGTAGAGGAGAGGGGAGAGTACGCAGCCTTGCAGTGCTCCTATGCTGAGGGTCTGCGGGTCCGAGATGGGCTTTCCCAGCCTCACATGCTGCTTCCTGTCTGTCAGGAAGCTGGTGATCCACCGACAGAGCGGGTCAGGCACAGTCAACTTGGAATGTTTGTAGTGCAGTAGCTCTGGCAGAATGGAGTTGAATGCTGAGCTAAAATCATCAGACAAAATCCTTGCATTGGTCCCCTGGTGGTCTAGGTGCCGGAAGATGAAGTGCAGGCCCAGGTTGTCTGTGTCATCCACAACCCTATTGGCCCGATATGCAAACTACAGAGGGTCCAGCTGGGGGTTTGTGATATTTTTCAGCGAGGCCTGCACAAGCCTTTCAGTGGTCTTCGTGACTACAGAGGTCAGTGCGACAGGCCTGTAGTCATTAAGACCAGTAATCCTTGCCTTTTTGGGTAAGGCGACAATAGTGGAGACTTTGAAGCAGGCAGGAACAATACAGGTTTGCAGGGACTGGTTGGAAATGTCTGTGCAGCCCAGTGCCAGTTATTTAGCACAGAGCTTGAGGGGGAAACATTGTCCGGTCCTAGAGATTTCCGGCTTTTCTGTCTTCTGAACAGCCTCTCTACCTCCTCTATTTTTATTGTTGATTATGGAGAAGTGATGTTGTGCAGCACGGAGGGGGTGGGTAGTGGACGAGGCCACAGTCCTTTGCAGTCAGGCTGTAATTGGGTGTTAAGTGGTGACTGGAGAGGGGTGGGTGGGAAAGGGTCCAGTCTTTTCAGACTGGGGTCAGGCTGTGAGTGAGTGTGAATTGTTGGTTGGGGTGGGAAAGGGTCCACTCTTTACAGACTGGAGTCTTGCTATAAGTAGGTGTGAGGTGGTGATTGGTGAGGAGTGGGTGTAGAAGGGTCCAGTCTTTGCAGACTGGTGTCTGGCTGTGTTGGTTGGGGAGGGGTACCAGGGTTACGTTTCTGCTTGTCAAACGTGCAGTAGAACTCATTCAGATCATTGGTCAGCTGATGATTGTCCAAAGAGCGGGGGGCTTTCCTCTTATAGCTGGTGATTTCTTGGAAGCCCTTCCAAACTGAAGAAGAGTCACTAGCTGAGAACTTGCTCCTCAACTTCTCAGAGTACCTTTCCTTGGCAGGTCCGATTCCTCTTCTCAGCTTGTACTTTGCCTGCCTGTAAAGGTCTGCTGTTGGCTTCCTCTGCTGTTGGCTTCCTCTTTAGACTGTCGGAGCTGTCGGAGTTCTGCAGTAAACCAGGGCTTGTCATTGTTGAACCAGGTCCAGGTCCTAGTTGGAATGCAACTGTCCTCACAAAAGCTGACATATGTGCTCATCGAGGCTTGTGGTTGCTTCCCTGAACACATTCGAATCCATGCGGTCAAAGCAGGATTGTAGGATCTCAATGCCCTCGCTTGTCCACCTTTTTGTTGTTCTGACCTCAGGCTTAGCAGATTTTAATTTCTGCCTGTAGGTCGGAATAAAGTTAACTAGACAATGATCAGTGAGACCCAGACCCACCCGGGGAACAGAGCGATAAGCGTTCTCGATTGACGTGTAACAGTGGTCAAGTGTTCTCTCCCCTCTGGTGGGGCAGGTAACCTGAAGTCTGTACTTTGGAATGTCACGGCTGAGGTTAGCTTTGTAAAAGTCCCCCAAAACAATGACCATAGAGTCCACGAAGTCACTCTCTACCCTCATTACCTGGTCAGCAAGTTGCGTACGCAGGCATGGGGGAGGATGCAAACTTCCTTGGAGAGTAGAAGGGTTTGCAGTTTATAAAGAATAATTCTAGGTCGGGAGAGCAGAAGTTTGACAGTACCGTGATGTTGCTGCACCAGACCTGGTTGGTATAGAAGCATACTCCACCGCCTCTTCATTTCCCTGCTGCCTCCACTTCACGGTCCGCTCTGTGAAGTTGCAGTGCGCAATTAGCCAGTTGAGCCTAATGATGGAGAATTAGGAGACAGCAGAGGGAGTGGGAGGTATTTTGAGTGAACTGTAAAACATTGCTACTTCTTCTTCTTGCGTATGGCGTGCACAACCTAAAGTTGTAAGACAATTTGTTCTTTGATCTTCTGTTTGTGTACGCCAGGTTGATTGCATTCGTCGAAACAGGGTGGGCCACATGAAGGTTGCAATCTCCCACCTCAAAACGTTGCTGAGGCCACAGCTGGAGTGCTGTGTGCAGTTCTGGTCACCACACCATAGGAGGTGTGGGAATGCACTTCAGATGTGCAAAGGAGATTGACCAGGCTGTTCCCTGGGACAAAGCGTTTCAGATATGAGGAGAATCTGGTCAGGGCGAGCTGTGGATTATGTGGGTAGAAGTCAAAGGTTTCAAAGGTCTTTTATTGTCACATGTACCAATTAAGGTACAGTGATATGTGAATTACCATACAGCCATACGGAAAAAAAGGCAACAAGACACACAACTCCACACAAGTTAAAATAACATCCACCACAGCGTATTCGCCTCATTCCTCACTGTGATGAAAGTGATGGCAAAAAAGTTCATCTTCTTCCTCCTCATTCTCCTGGGTTGGGACAGTCAAACCATCCGTCGAAACTCACGTGGCTTGGAGTTCCCGAAGTCCGTCTCTGACGAGAGACCGCGGGCTCTGTGATGTTAAGTTTGCAAGCACGTAAGGTGGGAGATTGCAACCTTCATGTTGATGCTCCGAGGTCGACCCCTGGCAAAGGGATCGCGAGCTCCGCGATGGTAAGTCTGCAGGTGACCGTGGTGGAGCACTCAAAATCTGTCTCCAACAAAGGCCGCCAACTCCGCGATGTTAGCCTGCAGTGCAGACAGAGGTATGATATGGTAAAACAATTGCATTTCCGTCGAGGTAAGAAATTAGAAAGAGTTTCCCCCAACCCCCCCACCACCCACATAAAACAAGCTAAAGAACACTAAAAACATACATTTAATACATAAAATTAAAACACAAAGAAGGAAAGGACAGACAGACTGTTGGTGAGGCAGCCATTGCTGGCACCACCTGGTAGTGTGGATAATGAGAAACCTTTCCCCATAAACAAAGATATCTGAAACCAGTTGACATCATTTTCAGGCGAGGAGGGAGAATATGCGAAAAACCTGAGGATCTTCCTTTCACCTCGGAGTTGGTTGTAATGTGCGACACAGTCCCCGAGAAGGTGGCGGATGCAAGGACACTCACAAAATGTGAGAAGTAGCTGGATGAGCACCTGAAGCGTTATGGTGTAGATGTTTACAGACCAAGTGCCAATGAACTGGATCAGTATAGAGGGTTCCTTGTTGGTCAGCATGGTGGGTCACAGGGACTGTCTCTGTGCTGTGCACCATCAGGAATCTACCAGGTATCACAGTAGAGGATACAAGGAATCTCTCAAAAATTGCTTTAGAACAGGTTCCCGCCTGCTTTAAAAGGGCATCTATAATACCATTGCCCAAGAAGAACATGGTGACGTGCCTCAGTGACTAAGTAAATGGTGATGGAGTGCTTTGAGAGGCTGGTTAAGGTGCATATCAACTCCTTTTTCAACAAGAACCTGGACCTGCAACAATTTGCCTCCCACCACAACAGGTCAACAGAAGATGCAATCGTGCTGGCTCACCACTCTACACTGGACTGATTGCATGATAAAAACAGATACATAAGGGTGTTTAACACCATCATCCCCTCCAAGCTGGATACCAAGCTCATGGAATTGGGCCTCTGCTTAACCCTCTGCAACTGGATCCCAGATTTCCTTCTCAGCAGACAATGATCTATATGAATTGGCAGCAACACTTCCTCCTTGATAACCACCAGCATTTGAGGACCTCAAGGCTGTGTGCTCAGCCCGCTGCTCTACTCACAACTGTGTAGCTGGACACAGTTCAAACTCCATCTTCACGTTTGTCAATGACACCACTGTTGTTGCATGAATTATTGATGACGATGAGTTGGAGAAAAGGAGGAAGATCGAACGACTGATCAAATGGTGCCAGAACAACAACTTTACATTCAACATCAATAAGACCAAGGAACTGATTGTGGACTTTGGAAGAGGTAAAAAGAGGATCCACAAACTTGCCTTCATCGCAGGACAGTGGTGGAGAGAGTCAAAGATGGAAATTCCTTGGCCTGCACAACTTTGTCGATCTGACCTAGATCCAGCACTCAGGTGCAATCATGTAAAGCCGATCAACTTCTCTACTTCCATAGAAGATTGAGGAGATTCTGTATGTCAACAAATACTCTTGAACTTCGACAGGTGTACAGTAGAGGGCATATCTCTCTCACTGGTTGCATCACTGCCTGGTTTGGCAAATCGAACACCCAGGAATGAAGAAGATTGCAAAACTGGTAAACCCAGTCAATCACGGGTACTGACCTGCCCATTATCAAAGGGATCTACAACAGTTTCTACCTCAAAAAGGCAGCTTGCATCAAAGACCCACACCACCCTGGCTATGCCCTTATTTCACACCTGCAATTGAGAAGAAGGTACAGGACAATGTAGGTGGAGACAGTGGGTCTAGTGGGAGAACTGAGAAGGCGGAGGGGATGGAGAGAGAGAGTGAAATGATGCCCCACGTGGCCGTCATTTAGGTGATAGCCAGAAAAGAGGTTGTCGCGTGGTGAGGCGTGGTGACGCATGCAGTGACGCACGTTAACGCGCGGTGCTTCACTGTCTCCCCAGGATGTTGGATTGTTGAAAATCCTGGGGCGACATTTCGGTGTCTCATCATGTCGTGCGCCCTGTCACTCGCTGACGTATGCTGTCCTGTGCTTGACGCCCGTTTAGAGTTAGGGTTGGAGTTAGGGACCGCAGACGGGATGTAAAATATTCTTCCTTCAATGCATGGATTTTAAAACATTAATATATTAAAATTAATACAATAAAATCAATCGTGCAATGAAAAGTTGTCTGAGTCGTTCAGTTTTATTTAGAGATGTATTGGTCCGCTTCCAGATCCGACCACCGTCTCTTTTCACAGCGATGGATTCAGTGAGTGTGGACCCTATCCCTCCTTCTCCCCTCCCCTCTCCCCCCTTCTTCCCTTCCCCCCTCTTCCTCCCTTCTCCCTGCTCCACACTTCTCCCCCTTATCCACTCCTACCTCTCCCCTCACATCCCCTCTCCTTCCCTTATCTCATTCTCCACCTCCCCCCACCCCCACTTTCCCCGACGCCCCCCATTTGTGGACCCAGCCTGTGACAGCTACATCCCACTAATAGTATTGCACAAAGGCCACATCATCTGTTTCAGTAACATTGACTATCGGATCCCCTCTCCAATAGAAGGGGATGTGAGGGTAGGGGTAGAAACATAGAAACATACAAAATAGGTGCAGGAGTAGGCCATTCGGCCCTTCGAGCCTGCACCGCCATTTGATATGATCATGGCTGATCATCCAACTCAGTATCCCATCCCTGCCTTCTCTCCATACCCCCTGATCCCTGTAGCCACAAGGGCCACATCTAACTCCCTCTTAAATATAGCCAATGAACTGGCCTCAACTACCATCTGTGGCAGAGAATTCCACAGATTCACCACTCTCTGTGTAAAAAATGATTTCCTCATCTCGGTCCTAAAAGTCTTCCCTCTTATCCTTAAACTGTGACCCCCTAGTTCTGGACTTCCCCAACATCGGGAATAATCTTCCTGCATCTAACCTGTCCAACCCCTTAAGAATTGTGTAAGTTTCTATAAGATCCCACCTCAGTCTTCTGAATTCCAACGTGTACAAGCCAAGTCTATCCAGTCTTTCCTCATATGAAAGTCCTGCCATCCCAGGAATCAGTCTGGTGAACCTTCTCTGTACTCCCTCTATGGCAAGAATGTCTTTCCTCAGATTAGGACACCAAAACTGTACGCAATACTCCAGGTGTGGTCTCACCAAGACCCTGTACAACTGCAGTAGAACCTCCCTGCTCTTATACTCAAATCCTTTTGCTATGAATGCTAACATACCATTTCCTTTCTTCACTGCCTGCTCCACCTGCATTCCTACTTTCAATGACTGGTGTACCATGACACCCAGGTCTCGTTGCATCTCCCCTTTTCCTAATCGGCCACCATTCAGATAATAGTCTACTTTCCTGTTTTTGCCACCAAAGTGGATAACCTCACATTTATCCACATTATACTACATCTGCCATGCCTTTGCCCACTCACCCAACCTATCCAAGTAGTGGATAAGGGGGAGAAGGGAGGAAGAGGGGGGAAGGGGAGAGGGAAAGGGGAGAGGGGAGGGGAGAAGGGTAGGGGGGAGTAGGGAAGGACCGATGGGGGTGGGAGGGGGGAAGAGGGGAGAGTGGAGTTCAGTCTACACTCACTGAATCCATCCCTGGTGATCAGATCGAGAAGCAGACCAATACATCTATAAATAAAACGGAACGACTCAGACATCTTTTCATTTGCACAATTGACTTTATTGTATTAAATATAATATATTAATATTTAAAAACCATGCATTGAAGGAAGAATATTTTACAGCCTCAACCCTAACCGGGTGTCACCCGCATGACAGCATACGTCAGCGTGTATGTCGTGCAACTTGACGGTTTTACGGGCGTTAGTTACTGACGCTCCGCAGTCGCCCAAGTGTGACAGGCCCTTAAGGGTTACCTGAAGTTAGAGAAGTCAATCTTCATATCGCTGGGGCGTAAACTACCCAAGCGAAATATGAGGTGCTGTTCCTCCAATTTGCGCTGGGCCTTACTCTGACAATGGAGGAGACCCAGAACAGAAAGGTCAGATTGGGAATGGGAGGGGAAGTTGAAGTGCTGGGGCACCGGAAGATTATCTTTGTTAAGACGGACTGAGCGGAGGTGTTCGGCGAAACGATCGCTGAGCCTGCGCTTGGGAGACGGTGAGATCTAGAAACGGTGGGGAGATGTCGGAGATGGTCCAAGTGAATTTGAATGCAGGACGGAAATTAGTGTTGAGGTTGAGGAAGTCAGTGAGTTCTGCATGGGTGCGGGAGGTAGCACCAATGCAGTTGTCAATGTAGCGAAGGTAGAGTTCGGGTATGGGGCCAGTGTACGTCTGAAACAGGGATTGTTCGACGTACCCTACAAAGAGCGAGGCATAGTTAAGGGCCCATGCGAGTGCCCATAGCTACGCCTTGGATCTGGAGGAAGTGGGAGGAGTCGAAGGAGCAGTTTGTTGAGGGTAAGAACCAGCTCTTCTCGGCAGAGGAGAGAATTGGTGGATGGAAATTGGCTGGTTCGTGGAAAAAAGGAGTGCTTTAAGACCCTCCTGGAGGGGGATGGAGATGTAGAGTGACAGGACATCCATAGTAAAGAAGATGGAGTGGGGCCTGGAAAACGGAATTCATTGAAAAGACGAAGAGCGTGTGAGGTGTCTTGGACGTAGGTAGGGAGGGATTGGACCAGGAGGGATGGGATGGAATCGTGGTATGTGGAAATATAATTCGGTAGGGCATGAACAAGCAGAAACAATGGGTCTGTCCAGGGACAGTTCTGTTTGTGGATTTGGGAGAAGATAAAATCGGGCTGTGCGGGACTGGGGGACGGTAATGTTGGAGGCTTTAGGCAGCAGAGAGCCAGAAGTGATGAAGTCAGAAATGGTGTGGTGATATAAACGCCTGGTGCTCGTCTGTGGGGTCATGGTCCAAGAATAAGTAGGAGGAGATGTCTGAGAGTTGTCGCCTGGCCTCAGTCCGGTAGAGGTCATCGTGCCAGACTACCACGGCATCTCCCTTGTCGGCAGGTTTGATTAGCAAGTCGGGGTTGCTGCAAAGTGAGTGAAGGGCTGTACGTTCAGGGGGGAGAGGTTCGAGTAGGTAAGGGGAGTGGAAATTTTGAGATGGTTGATGTCCCTCCGCAAGTTGGAAATGAAAAGGTCCAAAGAGGGTAGAGGACCATCCGGGGAGGAGGTACGTTGGAGATGGGAGAAGGGGTCATCATTGGGTGGTGAGGACTTCTTCCCATAGAAAAAGGCACGGAGACGGAGGCGACGGAAGAAGAGCTCTACATCGTGGCGCACCCGGAACTCATTGTGGTGGGGGCGGAGGGGAACAAAGGTGAGGGCCCCTGCTGAGGACAGACTGTTCTGTATCAGAAAGGGGGTCAGGGGGGTGGTGAACACACGGCAACAATGGAGGTTGGGATCTGAGGATGGCAGGTGAGTGGAAGGAGGCCGAGGCGATGTCTAGTGGGGTGTTCAGAGAGGAGGGGGCATGGGAACTAGTGTATGGATGGGAGTAGCTGGGGTCACCTGGCTAAAAGGGGAAGGGAAAGTCCCAGTGGAACACCCACTGCGGTTCTCTGTAGAAGGGGGGAGCAGTAGGACCCAGCACAGTCAAACCACGTGGTGTGAGAATCTGCATCGTGGAGACTGTGCTGAGCCTGGGAAACAGGTAATGTGGCGGATGTGGCCCGCTGGTGGGCAGTGGAGTGGCGAGGGTCGGCAGAGTCGCTGGTGGAGGCCGAGTGGAGTCCGGATCAGCGAGCAAGATCAAGATAGTTTATTGTCATGTGTCCCTGATAGGACAATGAAATTCTTGCAGAACATAGTCGGCATGACTACTCACACCCTTGTAATGGACTGTTCGAACTCCTACATTCCGGCAGATGTTACAAGGCCTTCTACGCCCGCACCTCCAGACTCAGGAACAGCTTCATCCCCAGAGCTATAGTTGCTCTGAACCGGCCCGGCTGAGTGACCCCCCCCCCCCCCCCCATGAACTGTCTCCCTCAGATGGTCACGTCGCACAGACACATTTGCACTTTAGACTGTTTTACTGTTTGACTGTTCTTTTTATAAACCATGTTCTCGGGGTATCTAAATCTAAATTTTATTAGTTGTTTAAGTTATGACATCGGATGGAAGCTGCATACCAAATCTCGTTGCACATATGTGCAATGACAATAAAAGATATTACTATTATTATTATTATTATTAGAACAGATCAGTGTGTCCATATACCATTATATAAATATATACACACATGAATAAATAAACTGATCGTGCAAATAACAGATAATGGGCTATTAATGTTCAGAGTTTTGTCCGAGCCAAGTTTAATAGCCTGATGGCTGTGGGGAAGTAGCTATTCCTGAACCTGGTCATTGCAGTCTTCATGCTCCTGTACCTTCTACCTGAAGGTAGCAGGGAGATGAGTGTGTGGCCAGGATGGTGTGGGTCCTTGATGATACTGCCAGCCTTTTTGAGGCAGCGACTGCGATAGATCCCTTGATGGAAGGAAGGTCAGATGGACTGATGGAAAGTGTCGGAAGTCCCGGTCAATAGATGGCTGGGGAGGACATCCCAGGCCCAGTACCAGGGCCACAGTCACCACGATGTAGACTCTCACACCACATAGTTTGACTGTACTGGATCCCATGGGTCCCCCCCCCCCTACAGGGAACCTCAGTGGAGTGTTGCCCTCACACGCTCTTCATCTCTTTAATGGCTTATGTTTTGCAGGCCCCCACTCCCTGATCTTACTATGGATGTCCAGTCACTCGACACCTCCATCCCCCACCAGGAGGGTCTTAAAAGTCCTCCATTTCTTAACGACCGTAGAACCAGCCAATTTCCGTCCACCAATATTCTTCTCCACCTAGAAGAGCTGGTCCTTACCCTCAACAACTTCTCCCTCGATTCTTCCCACTTCCTCCAGATCCAAGGCTTAGCTATGGGCACTCGCATGGGCCCTTGCTATGCCTGCCTCTTTGTAGGGTACGTCGAATAGTCCCTGTTCCAGGATTACACTGGCCCTATCCTGAACTCTACCTCCGCTACATTGACGACTGCATTGGTGCTACCTCCTGAACCCATGCAGAACTGACTGACTTCATCAACTTCACCACTTATTTACATCCTGCACTCAAATTCACTTGGGCCATCTCCAACATGTCCCTACCGTTTCTAGATCTCACCGTCTCCATCACCGTCACAAACTATTGACCGACATTTACAACAAACCTACTGACTCCCATAGCTATCTTCACAACACTTGCTCCCACTTGCTCTCACCCTTCTTCTTGTAAAGACTATCCCATACTCACAATTCCTCCATCTACGCCGCATCTGCACCAGGACGAGGGTTTCCATACCAGGGCATTGGAGATGTCCTCATTCTTTAGGGAACGGGGGTTCCCTCTTCCATTATAGATGAGGCTCTCACTGGACTCTCCTCGATATCCCGCAGCTCTGCTCTTACTCCCCTCCCCCCATCTCATGACAAGGACAGAGTCCCCCTTGTCCTCACCTTCCACCCCGTTAGCTGTCGCATACAGTATATAATCCTCCAACATTTTCTCCACCTCCAAAGGGATCACACTCCTAGCCATATCTTCCCATCTCCACCCCTTTCTGCTTTCCGCAGAGACCGTTCCCTCCGTAACTCCCTGGTCAACTCGTCCCTTCCCAACCAAACTACCCCCTCCCAATGTACTTTCCCCTGCAACACAGGAGTTGCAACACCTGTCCCTTTACCTCCCCCCTCGGCTCCATCCAAGGACCCAAACAGTCTTTCCAGGTGAGACAGGGGTTTGCTTGCATCTCCTCCAACTTTATCAACTGCATCCGCTGTTCCACGTTCAACTTCCTACATCGGCGAGACCAAGAGCGGCTGAAAACCTCCGGTCAGTCCGTCTTAACCAAGCTGATCTCCCGGTGGCCCAGCACTTCAACACCCCTCCCATTCCAAATCTGACCTTTCTGTTCTGGGCCTCCACCATTGTCTGAGTGAGGCCCAGCACCAATTGGAGGAACAGCACCCCATATTTTGCTTGGGTAGTTTACACCCCAGCGGTATAAACATTGACTTCTCTAACTTCATGTAACCCTTACTCTCTCTCTCCATCCCCTCCCCCTTCCCATTTCTCCCACTAATCCCCAGTCTCCGCTACATTCTTTCTTTGTCCTACCCCCTCCCCTGACATCAGTCTGAAGAACGGTCTCGACGCAAAACATCGCCAATACCTTCTCTCCATACCCTTCTCTGCCTCACGCGCTGAGTTTCGCCAGCATTTGGTGTCTACCTATATATATACTGAACCTATATTGTTTTTTTATTATGGAAATGATCACTCACACATAGTGATTAGAATCCATAGTCTTTTATTAGCAACTCTTCGGTGGAAACACAAGGTGCTTTTGTCTGCATGCATTCAGCTAGTCTAACTGGAGAGAGACAGAGAGAGCTCACTAATAAGTCTGTGGGCGGACCAGTAGTATGAGTGACATAAGGAATGTGCAGCAAACATAATCAGTGTGGTAACATATATATGGTATCGACACACTAATCTACAGTTTTCCAAAGTACTGTGTTTACATATCTGTTGTGCTGCTGCCAAGTAACAATTTAATTGTTTCATTTTGAGACAAATAACAATAAAACACCATTGACTCGACTTGGAAGTGAGTGGGAACTCAGGAAAATTTACAATTACCGGAGAATTGTTTCCAAGCCATATGTTGGAGCTGTGTGCAGACAAGTCTTTGTTCATCTTCTCTTCATCCCAGTGTTCTGTGAGAAGTGGCTGGTGAGGAGGTGGGTGGGTTCCTTTTTTTAATTACCAAAAATCCCCAGATTAGGGTCAGGATCCCCTTGATGAGGGTAAGAAAGTAAAAGATTTACTGGCTTTTCTGAAAGGGAATCCACCCCTCACGAAATTCAGACTTTTGTTGATGTAACATGTATTGCAGCACATGAGAAAGCACACATATATTAATGAGGCTGTTGTTTAAGAAGGAACTGCAGATGCTGGAAAATCAAAGGTAGACAAAAATGCTGGAGAAACTCAGCGGGTGAGGCAGCATCTATGGAGCGAAGGAAATAGTCAACGTCTTCAGTCTGAAGAAGGGTTTCGGCATGAAACTGCCTATTTCCTTCGCTCCATCCATGCTGCCTCACCCGCTGAGTTTCTCCAGCCTTTTTGATATACATTAGGCATTTGGTTAGATTCAGATCAAAGGTTTTGTGGAAAATTAATGTTCAGAGTTTGGGAGATGACAAACTGGTGTGAACCAAAGATTGTCTGATAGAGAATGAACATACAGCAAATTGATCCTTCTCTGGTTGGCCACTGACATTAGTGGTGTGTCACAGCAATGAGGGTCTGGGCCCAAACTTCTTACAAAAAAGTAATGTCACTGACTCCTCTGAAGACTGAATTACTGAACATTGATGATGCAAAGAGAAGTTGCAAAGTACATTGTGAGGGGGACTTAAGGATACAATGGAGTGTATCTAGGTTAGGTACTAGATACCTAGGCATATTTTATCCTCGATGCGTCAACATACCTATGGAGTAAAGTACATAGTTCCCTGAAAGTTGCATTGAGTAGATGGGCTGGTGAAGAAGGTCTATGGCATGCTTGCCTTCCGAGGTTAGGGCAGGAATGTAAGTAATGGTACGTTTTATTGCAACTTTACATAACACTGGTTCATCCACATCTGCAGTATTGTGTACCGTTCTAGTCACCACAATATGGGAAGAATGTGGTTGTGTTGGAGTGAGTGCAGAGGTGATTCACCAGCATCTTGCCTGGACTGGAGACATTCAGTTGTGGGAAAACTTTACAGATTCTTGTTTTGTTTTCCCTGCAGTGAAGGAGATTGATTATTAACCAGATGAAAGTATATAGGGCTGTAATATCTACAGATAGGTGAGATCAAATTTTATTCCCCACGCCATGTGTATTAAAAACAAGAGAGCAGCGTTTTGTTTTGATGGTTTACACTTGAATCATGTTGCCAGAGGAGATGGTGGAATCAGGTACCATCACCGTGTTTGAGGCAATTAGGCAGTTAAATAGGAAGGGCCTATAGGCCACAGTCCTAATGAAGGCAGATGGGATTAATGTACAGTGGCTTGCAAAAGTATTCATACCCCTTGAACTTTTCCACATTTTGCCACGTTACAACCACAAATGTAAATGTATTTTATTGGGATTTTATTTGATAGACCAACACAAAGTGGCGCATAATTGTGAAGTGGAAGGAAAATGATACATGGTTTTCAAATTTTTTTACAAATAAAAAACTGAAAAGTATGGCGTGCAAAAGTATTCAGCCCCCTTTACTCTGATACCTCTAAATAAAATCCAGTGCAACCAATTGCCTTCAGAAGTCACCTAATTAGTAAATAGAGTCCACTTGTGTGTAATCTAATCTCAGTATAAATCCATCATCTGAAAATGGAAAGAGTATGGCACAACTGCAAACCTACCAAGACATGGCCGTCCACCTAAACTGACAGGCCTGGCAAGGAGAGCATTGATCAGAGAAGCAGCCAAGAGGCCCATGGTAACTCTGGAGGAGCTGCAGAGATCCACAGCTCAGATGGGAGAATCTGTGCACAGGACAACTATTAGTCGTGCACTCCACAAATCGGGCCTTTATGGAAGAGTGGCAAGAAGAAAGCCATTGTTGAAAAAAAGCCATAAGAAGTCCCGTTTGCAGTTTGCCACAAGCCACGTGGGGGACACATCAAACATGTGGAGGAAGGTGCTCTGGTCAGATGAGACCAAAATTGAAGTTTTTGGCCTAAATGCAAAATGCTATGTGTGGCGGAAAACTAACACTGCACATCACCCTGAACACACCATCCCCACTGTGAAACATGGTGGTGGCCCCAGCCTCATGCTGTGGGGATGCTTTTCTTCAGCAGGGACAGGGAAGCTGGTCAGAGTTGATGGGAAGATGGATGGATCCAAATACATGGCAATCTTGGAAGAAAACCTGTTAGAGTCTGCAAAAGACTTGAGACTGGGGCGGAGGTTCACCTTCCAGCAGGACAACGACCCTAAACATACAGCCAGAGCTACAATCGAATGGTTTAGATCAAAGCATATTCATGTGTTAGAATGGCCCAGTTAAAGTCCAGACCTAAATCCAATTGAGAATCTCTGGCAAGACTTGAAAATTGCTGTTCACAGACGCTCTCCATCCAATCTGACTGACCTTGAGCTATTTTGCAAAGAAGAATGGGCAAAAATTTCAGTCTCTAGATGTGCAAAGCTGGTAGAGACATACCCCAAAAGACTTGCAGCTTTAATTGCAGCGAAAACCATGTATCATTTTCCTTCCACTTCACAATTATGCACCACTTTGTGTTGGTCTATCACATGAAATCCCAATAAAATAAATTTACGTTTGTGGTTGTAACGTGGCAAAATGTGGAAAAGTTCAAGGGGTATGAAAACTTTTGCAAGCCACTGTAGATGAGGAAAAGAGGTGGGCATGGACATGGAGGCCCAAAGTTCTTCTTTCTGGGCTGCAGCCTTCTGTCGCTCTGAATGTAGAAATGTCCTTTTTGGAAAAAACAGAAGCACGTTTGGACAGCTAGATCGTTAGGAAATGGCCAAGAGTACACAAATGTGACTCGCTCAGGAAGTCCCTTGGTCAGCATGAATGTTGGGATGAAAGGCCTATTTCCGCACTGACTAACAATGATTCCATAATATGCTGCCTGACCCACTGAACCTTTTCATCGTTTTCTAGTTTTAGTTCAGATTTTCAGATTTTGCATTTCATTTTTTTTATTTTCAGAGTGTAATATATTAGTCTGCCGGGAGGGGGCAGGGAATATTATAGTCATAGAGTGATACATTGTGGAAACAGGCCCTTTGGCCCAACTTGCCAACACCGGCCAAAAATGTCCCAGCTACACTATTTCCACTTGCCTGCGCTTGGTCCAAATCCCACCAAAGCTGTCCTATCCATGTACCTGTCTAACTGTTTCTTAAATGATGTGATAGTCCCAGCCTCAACTACCTCCTCTGGCAGCTTGCTCCATACATCCACCACCCTCTGTGTGAAAAAATACCTCTTGGATTCCTATTAAGTATCTTCCCCTTCACCTTGAACCTATGTCCTCTGGTCCTCGATTCCCCTACTCTGGGCAAAAGACTCTGTGCATCTACCCAATCTATTCCTCTCATGATTTTGTATAGCGCTATAAGATTTCCTCTCATCCTCCTGCGATCCAAGGAATAGAGGCCCAGCCCACTCAACCTCTCCCTAAAGTTCACACGCTCTATTCCAGGCAACATCCTGGTAAATCTTTTCTGAACCCTTTCAAGCTTGACAATATGTTTCCAAAAACATGGTGCCCAGAACTGAACACAATATTCTTATTGCAGTCTCACCAACATCTTATACAACTGCAATATGACCTCCCAACTTCTATACTCAATACTCTGACTGATGAAGGCCAAAGAGCAAAAAGCCTTTTTAACCACCTTATCTACCTGCCACTCGACCTTCAAGGAATCATGCACCTGTACTCCTAGAACCCTCTGCTCTACAACACCACCCAGAGGCCTACCATTTACTGTGCAGGTCCTGCCCTTGTTCGACTTCCCAAAATGCAACACCTCACAATTCGCTGTATTAAATTTCATTCACCATTCCTGGCCAAACAATCCAGATCCTGTTGCAATCCTTCACAACCATCTTCACTATCTGCAAAACCACTAACTTTTGTATCATCAGCAAACATGCTAATCTTGCCCTGTATGTTCTCATCCAAATCCCTGATGTAGATGACAAACAATAATGGGCCCAGCACTGTATTCTGAGGCACATCACTCGCCATAGGCAACCAGTTTGAGAAGCAACCTTCCACCCTCCGCTTCCTTCCAATGAGAAAATTTGCTATCCATTCAGTTATCTCTCCTTAGATCGCATGCGATCTAACCTTCCAGAACAGCCTACCATGTGGAACCTTGTTGAATGTCTTACCGAAGTCCATGTACACAACATCTACTGCTCTGCCCTCATCAAACTTTTTGGTCATGTCTTCAAAAATTTAAATCAGATTTGAGAGACACAACCTCCCTGGTGCAAACCATGCCTACTATCCCTAATCAGCCCCTGCCCATCCAAATGCCTGTATATCCTATCCCTCAGAATACTCTCCAGTAACTTACCAACTACAGATGTTAAGCTTACTGGCCTATAGTTCCCAGCATTTTCCCTGCAGCCTTTTCTTGAAAAGAGGCACAACATTTTTTCACTCTCCAGTCTTCCGGCGCCTGTCCTGTATTGAAGGACGATTCATAAATTTCAACCAGGGCTCCCGCAATTTCTTCTCTAGTTTCCCTGGAGATTTGTCTACCTTCAAACACGACAGTATCTTCGGTACTTCTTCGACAAACCCTTTCCAGTGATTGCTCCAATTTCCTCCATCCTACTGTCTTTCTCCTCGGTAAATACAGAGAAGAAATACTCTTTTAGGACCTTGCCCATTTCCTGTGGTTCCACAGAGAGGTGACTGCTTTTATTCCCAAGGTCTCACTCTCCCTCTAGTTACCCTTTTCCCCCTTATGTATTTATAAAATCTTTTGGGATTGTCCTTAATGCTAACCACCAGAGCCATCTCCTGGCCCCTTTTTGCATTTCTGATTTCTTTTTTTAGTTTATTCCTTAGTTCCCAAAACTCCTCCAGGGATGCACTTGATCCCAGCTGCCTATACCTGTCCCATGCATCCTTCTTGTTTTTGACTAATGTCTCAATATCCCTCGTCAGCCAAGCTTCCTTACGTTTGCCTGCTTTGCCCTTCACTCTAACGGGGAGGTAAACATCCTGAGCTCTCTTCAGTAGACTTTTAAAAACATCCCACTTGGCCGATGTTCCTTTCCCCTCTAATAACCTGCTCCAGTCAATTTGAGCGAGACCATCTCTCATGCCCTCAAAGTTGGCCTTACCCCAGTTGAGTATTTTAACACTTGGACCTTCTCCGTCACTATCCATAACTATCTTAAACATAATCAAACTGTGGTCCCTGGTCCCAACAGGCTACTTCACACACAATTCATTAACTTGCCCTTCCCAATTTTCCCCATTTCCCAAAACTAGATCCAGCGTTGCCCTCCCACAATGGCCAATAGTTGCAGGAGTAGGCCATTCGGCCCTTCGAGCCAGCACATTCACTGTGATCATGGCTGATCAGCCACAATCAGTACCCCTTTCCTGCCTTCTCCCCATATCCCTTGACTCCGCTATCTTTAAGAGCTCTATCTAACTCTCTCTTGAAAGCATCCAGAGAATTGGCCTCCACTGCCTTCTGAGGTAGAGAATTACACAGATTCACAACTCTCTGGCTGAAAAAGTTTTTCCTCATCTTCGTTTTGAATGGCCTACCCCTACTTTTTAAACTGTGGCCTCTGATTCTGGACTCCCCCAACATCGGGAACATGTTTCCTGCCTCTGGCGTGTACAATCCCTTAATAATCTTATAGGTTTCAATAAGATGCCCTCTCATCCTTCTAAATTCCAGTGTATACAAACCCAGTCCTTCCATACATTCAACATATGACAGTGCCGCCATCCCGGGAATTAACCTCATGAACCTACGCTGCTCGAATAGCAAGAATGTCCTTCCTCAAATTTGGGGACCAAAACTGCACACAATATTCCAGGTGTGGTCTCACTAGGGCCCTGTACAACTGTAGAAGGACCTCTTTGCTCCTATACTCAACTGCTCTTGTTATGAAGGCCATTAACTTTCTTCACTGCCTGCTTACTTTCAGTGACCGCTGAATAAGGACACCCAGATCTCGCTCTACTTCCCCTTTTCCTAACTTGAGATCATTCAGATAATAATCTGCCTTCGTGGGTTTCTTGCCACCAAAGTGGATAACCTCACATTTATCCACATTAAACTGCATCTGCCATGCAACCGCCCACTCACCAAACCTGCATCCTCATAGCATCCTCCCCTAAGTTAACACTGCCACCCAGCTTTGTGTCATCTGATAATTTGCTAATGTTATTTTTAATCCCTTCATCTACTAAATCATTAATATATATTGTAAATAGCTGTGGTCCCAGCACCGAGCCTTGCGGTACCCCATTAGTCACTGCCGGCCATTCTGAAAGGGACGCGTTAATCCCCACTTTTTGTTTCCTGTTTGCCAAACAATTTTCTATCCATGTCTGTACCCTACCCCCAATACTATGTGTTCTAATTTGTCCCACTAGTCTCCTATGTGGGACCTTATCAAAAGCTTTCTGAAAGTCCAGGTACACTACATCCACTGTCTCTCCCTTGTCCATTTTCCTAGTTACATCCTCAAAAATGTCCAGAAGATTAGTCAAGCATGATTTCCCCTTCGTAAATCCATGCTGATTCAGACCGATCCTGTTACTGCTCCCCAAATGTGCCTCTATTTCATAATTTATAATTGACTCCAGCTTCTTCCCCACCATCGATGTCAGGCTAACTGGTCTATAATTCCGTTTTCTCTCTCCCTCCTTTCGTCAAAAGTGGGATAACATTAGCTACCCTCCAATCCACAGGAACCTATCCTGAATTTACAGAACTTTTGCAGATCACCAGTTCGTCCACGGTTTCCAGAGCCACTTACGTAAGTACCATGGGATGCAGACCATCAGGCCCTGGGGATTTATGAGCGTTCAGTCCCATCAGTCTACCCAACACCATTTCCTGCCTAATGTGAATTTCCCTAATTTCATCCATCACCCTGGGTCCCCTGGCCACCATTGCATCTGGGAGATTGTTTGTGTCTTCCTTAGTGAAGTACCATGTTCAACTCATCTGCCATTTCCCTGTTCTCCAGTATGAATTCACATGTTTCTGTCTGCAACTGTCTACACAGTTGTCTTAACTAATTATTTCCTCCTCACATACCTAAAGAAGCTTTTACTACCCTCCTTTATATTCCTGGCGAGCTTACCTCCGTACCTCATCTTTTCTCCCCGTATTGCCTTTTTAGTTATCTTCTGTTGCTCTTTAAACATTACTCAATCCTCTTGCTTCCCACTCATCTTTGCTACATTGTACTTCTTCTCTTTTATATTTATACTGTCCTTGACTTCGTTTGTCAGCCACAGTCACCTCTTATTCCCCTCAGATTCTTTCTTCCTCTCTGGAATGAACTGATCCTTCTGAATTGTTCCCAGAAATACCTGCCATCGTTGTTCCACTGTGATCCCTGCTAGGGTCTCTTTCCAGTCAACTTTGGCCAGCTCGTCCCTCATGCCTCCATGGTTCCCTTTACTCAACTGTAATACTGACACTTCCGATTTTCCGTTCTCCCTCTCAAATTGTAGATTAATACTTATCATATTCCGGTCACTACCTCCTAATGTCTCCCAAGAGGGGCATCGCCGCCAATGTTCTGAGGAATATCTGCCTAAATGTATCTTCCCGCATCAGCCAACCGCTGTTTCATGTTTAGTTTTGAGGTACAACGCGGAAACTGACCCTTCGGGCCAGCGAGTCCGTACCGACTAGCGATCTTCACACATGAACACTATCCTACAAATGATAAAGGTTTGAAAATATTTATATCAAACCAATGAACTTACAACCCTGGACGTCTTCTATGTGTGGGATGAAACGGGGAGAACGTACAAACTGCGTACAGGCAAGCGCCCGTCGTCAGGATCGAACCAGGGTCTCTGCCTCCGCCACCGTGTAGACAATGTGCAGAGTCGGTTTTCGACAACGACACGGAACACTTGTCCTACAATAAGCATAATTGATGATCAGCCCTTCCACAGACATGTTGAGTGGCTCTGAAAAGAGCCTTTGGGTCACTATGTTGAGTTTCTCTCGCTTACTTGCTCGATGCGCCGGTTTTCTTGGGCAACAGCACGGCCTGGATATTGGGCAGCACACCGCCCTGAGCGATGGTCACCCCTCCCAGCAGCTTGTTGAGCTCCTCGTCGTTGCGGACGGCCAGCTGCAGATGTCTGGGGATGATGCGACTCTTCTTGTTGTCCCGGGCTGCGTTGCCTGCCAGCTCGAGGATTTCAGCCGTCAGATACTCGAGCACAGCAGCCAGATAGACAGGGGCTCCTGCACCCACCCGCTGAGCATAGTTGCCCTTCCTCAAATGCCTATGAACACGACCGACCGGGAACTGCAGTCCAGCCCGGGACGAGCGAGACTTGGCCTTAGCCCGAGCTTTGCCGCTGGTTTTTCCTCGTCCAGACATCTTCTGATGTTTTGCACACGCAGAATGAGAAAATTATCCCAGACTCGCCTTTCTTATACCTGTTTGAGGAATCCAGTGAACCACTGATGATTGGTGAAAAAGGACATTATTTCATTGGTGTGAAGAATGACCCAATCAGGGAAGTGTTTTATCTACCAATCAAAACACAGATCAGAAAAGCGCTGAAAATAACTGCCAGTCCCTCCAAAACTCGAACTTTGAAATAACCCGCCAAACTATAAATCTGTATGTTAATACAATTTTCTACATCACATAATCATTGCTTTTTTGATTATCATTTTTTTATCTAAGTGCATTGCGTTAAGATGTTTATTATATTGCTGTTTGTAAGAATGTCATTGTTCCGTTCACGGCACGTACGGCAATTAAATACTCTCGATTGTTGACCTGCTTGAAACTCCGGCAATACAGCACAACACATTTAATTTACGATTCATTTGGGCCGGTAACCGATTACAAAAAACGATCCTCGGCATCAATTAGCGATCGGTCACTATGTAAACGGTCTCGGATGATAGTCTGGTTCATTTTCACAAAGATCGGAATATGGGCGACAATGTGAACTGTTCCTCCTTGTAAGACTGGACGAATTGCCGAGTAGAAATGCAATTCAGAAAAGTTACAGAGATGAAGACAATAAAACAGCAACCACAGCACTAATCGACTGGCCGTGGGCACAACCTATGATGACTGGGTAGACACAAATGCTGGAGAAACTCAGCGGGTGAAGTAGCATCTATGGAGCGAAGGAAATAGGCAACGTTTCGGGTCAAAACCCTTCTTCAGACTCTGGCTGATGACTGGGACATGCTGACGTGTAGGGAAAGGAGGTTTACTTGTTTGATGGACAGGAACGCAACATGGATACCGCGAATATCCCGCGTATATTGGAACGTTTAATCACTAAACCGATTGTGAAATAATTCGCCAAGCAAAAATATCCTGAAACAATTCTGCTGCGATCAATGTCGAAACATTAGTACAACTCTTTCTGCGAAAATGTGGGTGGCTCTTATAAGAGCCGTTGGGTTTTCGGTGTTTTTTCAACAATGTGTGGATCTTTATTTGGAACTGGTGTACTTGGTCACTGCCTTTGTCCCTTCCGACACGGCGTGCTTGGCCAGCTCCCCGGGAAGAATGAGGCGCACGGCGGTCTGAATCTCTCGGGAGCTGATGGTCGCCCGCTTGTTATAATGCGCCAGGCGGGAAGCCTCACCCGCGATACGCTCGAAAATATCGTTCACGAACGAGTTCATGATGCCCATGGCCTTGGAGGAGATGCCGGTATCCGGGTGAACCTGCTTCATCACTTTGTAGATGTAGATGGCGTAACTCTCCTTCCTCGACTTCCTACGCTTCTTGCCCCCTTTGGCTGCGGATTTCGGCAAAGCTTTCTTTGCGCCCTTCTTGGCGGCTATTTTCGGCAAAGATCCTACAGGATCTTTGGTTTTCGGCTGATCTTTGGTTTTCTGCGGTTCAGGCATTTCCTCGGTGGATTTCAAACACAGAAGTGACCAGCTCGGTGTCGGAGCGCGGATTAAATAGGCAGCGGCGCCGCCCTATGCTAATGAGGGATGGAGCAGGAGCGGATCGTCATTGGACGTTCGGAGAGATGTTTAATTACACTTCTGTAAACGCTCTGATTGGATATCTAAGGGGAAACGTCACAATCACTTGCTCCACCAATCAGAAGCCGCTCCCACAGCAAGGGTTCCCAACCTGGGGTAAATTTCGCCGACCCAGGGAGTACATTTGTTGATTCTGGATTTGTACATATTTTTTCTCATTGAGTGACTGTGTTTGGTTCTCGTGTACCAGTATCTGTTCATCATTAGATGTTCATAAATAAGTGAAATAACATTGTTATGTGCTATTAAGGATGCCAGAGGTAAACGGGACAGAAAAGATTGGGAACCCCTGGTCCACAGGATAACTGGAGGGTTGTATTTTGTGATCAGTGCTGTGCTGCAGGTCGGTGCAGAGTTCAATGTTGTTTGTAACCTACATTCATGTTTTGGTTGACAATGGTATTGGGGGTTCAGTATTGATGTGGATAGAGAACTGGCTGGCAAACAGGAAGCAAAGAGTAGGAGTAAATGGGTCCTTTTCACAATGGCAGGCAGTGACTAGTGGGGTACCGCAAGGCTCAGTGCTGGGACCCCAGCTATTTACAATTTATATTAATGATCTGGACGAGGGAATTGAAAGCAACATCTCCAAGTTTGCGGATGACACTAAGCTGGGGGGCAGTGTTAGCTGTGAGGAGGATGCTAGGAGACTGCAAGGTGACTTGGATAGGCTGGGTGAGTGGGCAAATGTTTGGCAGATGCAGTAAAATGTGGATAAATGTGAGGTTATCCACTTTGGTGGCAAAAACGGGAAGGCAGACTATTATCTAAATGGTGGCCGATTAGGAAATGGGGAGATGCAGCGAGACCTGGGTGTCATGGTACACCAGTCATTGAAAGTAGGCATGCAGGTGCAGCAGGCAGTGAAGAAAGCGAATGGTATGTTGGCCTTCATAGCAAGAGGATTTGAGTATAGGAGCAGGGAGGTTCTACTGCAGTTGTACAGGGTCTTGGTGAGACCACACCTGGAGTATTGCGTACAGTTTTGGTCTCCAAATCTGAGGAAGGACATTATAGCCATAGAGGGAGTGCAGAGAAGGTTCACCAGACTGATTCCTGGGATGTCAGGACTTTCATATGAAGAAAGACTGGATAGACTTGGCTTATACTCGCTAGAATTTAGGAGATTGAGAGGGGATCTTATAGAAACGTACAAAATTCTTATGGGGTTGGACAGGCTAGATGCAGGAAGATTGTTCCCGATGTTGGGGAAGTCCAGGACAAGGGGTCACAGCTTAAGGATAAGGGGGAAATCCTTTAAGACCGAGATGAGGAAAAACTTTTTCACACAGAGAGTGGTGAATCTCTGGAACTCTCTGCCACAGAGGGTAGTTGAGGCCAGTTCATTGGCTATGTTTAAGAGGGAGTTAGATGTGGCCCTTGTGGGTAAAGGGATCAGGGGGTATGGAGAGAAGGCAGGTACAGGATACCGAGTTGGATGATCAGCCATGATCATTATTGAATGGCGGTGCAGGCTCGAAGGGCCGAATGGCCTACTCCTGCACCTATTTTCTATGTTTCTATGTTTCTATGACAATGCAGGTAACATTGTGAGTAAAACTGCAGATGACACCAACATTGATCTAGATCAGTTGGTGGGGTGGGAGATTGCAACCTTCACGTGGTCCACCCTGTTTCAACGAAGGCAATCAACCTGGCGTGCACAATCAAATAAGATCAAATAGAACAAGTTCTCCTACAACTTTAGGCTGTGCACACCATATGCAAGAAGTTTGGTTTAGTGGGCCAAGGAATGACAAATATAATTTAAATGACAAATGCGAGATGTTGCACACTGATATGCAAATCCAGGGTAGAACTTGCACAATAAATGGTAGAACCCTGGAGAGTGTTGCAGAACCGAGATCTCGGATTACAGGTGCATGGTTTCTAGAACATCGTAAGATGGATGGTGCGGTGAAGGCTTTGCCATACATGCCTTCAATGGGAAGGGTATTGAATACAAAGATTTGGATATCATAATGCATCTTTGTATTGGTGAGACTACACCTGGAATAGTGGATGTAGTTCTAGTTGCTCAGCTGTAGCAACGATGCCATTATGCTGGAAAGGGTGCAGAAGAGGTTTACCAATATGTTTTGGGGACGTGTGTTTGAATTATAGGGAGAGGCTGGATAGGCAAGGATTGATTTGGGAGCATAGGAGGCCGAGGGGTGACCTAAATAAAGTGTGAAAAACCACGAGGGACATGGATATTGAACACTGAGTTTATTTTCCCCAGGATAAAGGATTCTAAAACTAGAAGCGTTGGCCCAAGGTGAGAGGGGAGAGATTTAAGAGGTTCATATCTGGAATGAGCTGCTGAGGAAACAGGTACAATTACAATGTTTTAAATATATTTTGACCAATATTTGGATAGGAAGGGATTAGAAGCTAAGGGTCAAATGTGGGCAAGTGGGACTGACCCAGAATGCAGACATGGTTGCCATGGCCAAGGTAGACGAGGCGGCCTGTTTCTGTGCTTTAAAGCTCTATGAGTCATTAATTCTAGAAATGTTCCACAGTTCCAATGGCCGATGGCAACATCCCGGGCCAGCGCAGTGTGCAGGTGGGGAAAGGAGAGCGGACAGGGGTTGTTGGCATTGGATTGCACGGGGACTGAGAGCGATCCTCCGGGGTCCAGTACTGCAGATTCAAATCTCTGGTTCAGTGTGAAAGTGTGGGGTACCTGCCAGTTCCTGGTACAATTTCTGGTCTGTGACTTCCAGCACTGTTACAACAAGGCCCAACACAAGCTCAAGGAACAACACATCATCTATCACCTGTGCACAATGCAACATGTAGGACTCTATGCTGAATCCTCTTCTTGATATCAGTCTGACCAAGTTTGCCTGCCATTTATCTTCCTTACTCTTTCAGTTGTATTGTCTGGACCACTCAGAATGTACCAGTCGACCAGACTACACCAGATTAGGTGTGTTGGAAGGAACTGCAGATGCAGGTTTACATCAAAGATAGACACAACATGTTGGAGCTACTAAGTCAGTCAGACAACATGTCTGGAGATAAAGGATGCGTGATGTTTTGGCGCATGACCCTTCTTCAGACGTTGGGTCCCATGTTCACACGAGAGGGCTGGTCTTCCAATGCAATATTTCACCTCTCCACCAATTCCAATATTGGTGGCTAGTGGGGAGGGGGATTTCTGGAGCACTAGTATGGGTTTTGTGGGCCGAAGGGACAGGTTTCCAGAAGGCTAGTATGGACATTGTGGGCGGAATGGATTCTTGGGCTGGCAGCTCAGTCACTCGGGTCTGGTGGGCTGGCAGCTCAGTCACTCAGGCCTGGTGGGCAGGCAGCTCAGTCACTCTGCCCTGGTGGGCTGGCAGCTCAGTCACTCAGGCCTGGTGGGCTGGCAGCTCAGTCACTCAGACCTGGTGGGGTGGCAGCTCAGTCACTCAGGCCTGTGCGTGTGTGTGTGTGTGTCTCACCTCACCCCAGTATTTTTCTCCCTTCATTGTCCCCCTGTGAGATCCAGGATTGACTATCAAGGTCCTTCACGGCTGGTGGGCTGGCAGTTGACTCACTCACGGCTGGTGGGCTGGCAGTTGACTCATTCACGGCTGGTGGGCTGGCAGTTGACTCACGGTTGGTGAGCTGGCAGTTGACTCAATCACGGCTGGTGGGCTCACACACACTCCCCCATCTCACACACACCCTCCATCTCTCACACACACTCACACCCTCCGTCTTTCACACACTCACACACAACATATATATGACAGTAAAACTCTCTTGAATCTACTCACATGGTTGAGGGTGGCCTCTACACTGAGCGGGACATCCGGAATGAGCGCAACCTCTCCACTGAGCAGGACTTCTGGAGTGAGCAGGACATCCGGAATGAGCGTGACCTTTGGAATAAGCACACCAACAACTGAGTTCAAGCACGATGCAGGCCAGCAACTGAGTTCAAGCATGGTGCAGGCCAACAACTGAGTTCAAGCACAGAGCAGGCCAATAACTGAGTTCAAGCACAGTGTAGGCCAACAACTGCTTTCAAGCACAGTGCAAGGACAACAACTCATTTCATTTCCATTTCGAGCACAGTGAAAGGCCAACAATTCATTTCATTTCCATTTCAAGCACAGTGCAAGGGCAACAACTCATTTCATTTCCATTTCGAACACAGTGCAAGGCCAACAACTCATTTCATTTCCATTTCAAGCACAGTGCAGGCCAACAACTCATTTCATTTCCATTTCAAGTACAGTGCAGGCCAACAACTCATTTCAAGCACAGTGCAAGCTAACAATTCAATTCAAGCACAGTGCAGGCTAACAATTAATTGCAAGCACAGTGCAGACTCACAGTTCAGTTCACTCGTGGCGTAGACTCACAGTTCTGGACTCAACTCTCACTCACATTCTTCCAGAGTGACTGATTCACGTCCGACCTCTGGGGATTTATTTTACAGGGCTCCCGGAAGGGGCGTGACATGCATCATGGTGACTGACAGGCGAGAAGACCAATCAGCTGATCTCACAATTTTGTAACATTCATAACTTTTTTATTATTTCACAGATCGGGAAAAATCCTTGGGGCGGTTGGAGGAGAGGAGGACGGTGAGTAAGATGGCGAAAAAAATCATAGCAATATATGGTAGCGTTTTTTCTAAAATTTATTTACAACGTAGACAGGAAGTGGTCAAGATGAGAATTTTAGTAATAGTATAGATGTCCCAGATAGAACAATAAAATTCTAACTTGCTGCAGCACAACAGAATATGTAAACATAGTACATAAACAAAAAAGTTCAGTGTGTATATATATACACATCTACACATACTCACAAAACAAATAATTATAGTGCAATAAAAATAATAGTCTGATGTTCTTCTGAGCTTATTTGTTGTCATGTTTAATAGCCTGATGGCAGATGGGAAGAAGCTGTCCCTGGACGTTACAGTTTTCAGGCTCCTGTACCATCTTCCCGATGGCAGTGGTGAAATGAGTGTGTGGCCAGGATAATATGGGTATCTGATGATGGAGTATCATTAGGATGGAGAGTGACATTGTTAATTCAGAAACAAGGGCCCTGAACTTAAAGAAAGGTAACTTTGAGGGTATGAGAAGTGAATTGGCCAAGATATACTGGCAATTGATTCTTAATGGGTTGACGGTAGATATGCAATGGAAGGCATTTAAAGACTGCATGGATGAACTACAACAATTGTTCATCCCAGTTTGGCAAAAAAATAAATCAGGGAAGGTAGTGCATCCATGGATAACAAGGGAAATCAGGGATAGTATCAAAACAAATGATGAAGCGTACAAATTAGCCAGAAAAAGCAGCCTACCAGAGGACTGGGAGAAATTCAGAGTCCAGCAGAGGAGGGCAAAGGGCTTAATTAGGAAAGGGAAAATAGATTATGAAAGAAAACTGACAGGGAACATAAAAACTGACTGCAAAAGCTTTTATAGATATGTGAAGAGAAAAAGATTAGTTAAAACAAATGTAGGTCCCTTGCAGTCGGAACAGGTGAATTGATCATGGGGAACAAGGACATGGCACCAATTGAATAACTACTTTGGTTCTGTCTTCACTAAGGAAGACATAAATAATCTGCCGGAAATAGCAGGGGACCGGGGGTCAAATGAGATGGAGGAACTGAGTGAAATCCAGGTTAGCCGGGAAGTGGTGTTAGGTAAATTGAATGGATTAAAGGCCGATAAATCCCCAGGGCCTGATTGGGTGCATTCCAGAGTACTTAAGGAAGTAGCCCCAGAAATAGTGGATGCATTAGTGATAATTTTTCAAAACTCATTAGATTCTTGAGTAGTTCCTGAGGATTGGAGGGTAGCTAATGTAACCCCACTTTTTAAAAAGGGAGGGAGAGAGAAAACGGGGAATTACAGACCAGTTAGTCTAACGTCGGTAGTGGGGAAACTGCTAGAATCAGTTATTAAAGATGGTATAGCAGCACATTTGGAAAGTGGTGAAATCATTGGACAAAGTCAGCATGGATTTATGAAAGGTAAATCATGTCTGACGAATCTTATGGAATTTTTCGAGGATGTAACTAGTAGAGTGGATAAGGGAGAACCAATGGATGTGTTATATCTGGACTTTCAGAAGGATTTCGACAAGGTCCCACATAAGAGATTAGTAAAATCCGAGGAAATGATTATTTCAGATATCTTCAACTCAGAGATTATGTAAAATCGAATACTCAAAATTTTCGAATTAGAAATTCAGAAATTCTTGACGAATGTTGGAATAAACATCCTAATACAGAAAAATTAATATCTTATAATATATAATATCTTATTAGACAGTGACATTCCATCGACGGACTTACACAGACTAACATGGGAAAAAGAATTAAATCAAATAATAACGAAAGATACTTGGGAAGAAAGTTTACAACACATACATCAATGTTCATTAAATGCCAGACATTCTTTAATACAATTTTTTTTATTTATTTTTTAAATATTTTTTTATTGGAGATATGTACACAGCCTAGTTACATCATTACAGTCTTACATTTTTAAATTGATAATATTGTCAATTATTATTACATTGTCTCCAATACCTTTTGCCTTTTTTGTAAAACTAAATAGAACTAAATAGAAGTAAAGAAAGAAAAGAAAGAGAAGAAAAAAAAAAAAAAAAGGAAAAAAGATAGTTAAAGAAGAATGGAAAAATTTATTAAAATAGAAAACTTCATTCGAGATATATTCGTACATTTCTAAATATAGCATTTCATCCATTCTTTAGCCTGGGTGCTAGTCAGGTTCCTGTGCTGAACTGTTCTGACCCTTTAAGTAATCAATAAAAGGAGATCATGTTCCAACGAATAATTCCTGTTTGTCCAACAGGGAGAATCTGATTCTTTCCACGTTTAAGGTCTCCGGCATTTCTATAATCCACATTTTGATTGTGGGGGTCGTAGGGCCTTTCCAAAATTTTAGAATTAATTTTTTTCCTGTTATTAAACTATAATCAATAAAGTTTCTTTGTGTTGTTCTAAATGTTTGATTTAATTCTAATATTCCAAGTATTATTAATTTTGGATCTGGTTCCAATTGTGTGCTGGTTACTTTAGATATTATACTGAAAATATTTACCCAGAATTTTTTAATTTTTATACAGTTTGCAAACATATGAGATAAGGTAGCTTCTAAATGTTGACATTTATCACATATGTTGAGATATGTTGAAAAATTTTATGTAGTTTTGTTTTTGAATAATGTAACCTATGTATTACTTTAAATTGTATTAGAGAATGTCTGGCGTTTAATGAACATTGATGTATGTGTTGCAAACTTTCTTCCCAAGTATCTTTCGTTATTATTTGATTTAATTCTTTTTCCCATGTTTGTCTGTGTAAGTCCGTCGATGGAATGTCACTGTCTAATAAGATATTATATATATAAGATATTAATTTTTCTGTATTAGGATGTTTGTTCCAACATTCATCAAGAATTTCTGAATTTCTAATTCGAAAATTTTGAGTATTCGATTTTACATAATCTCTAAGTTGAAGATATCTGAAATAATCATTTCCTCGAAGTCCATAAGTCTGTTGCAACTCCTGAAATGTCAGAAAAGTGCCTTCCTTGTAAAGTTGTCCCATATTTTTAATTCCATAATTCTTCCATTGTGTAAAACCCCCGTCCAACCATGAAGGTTAAACAAAGGGTTATTCACAATTGGAAGAAAAAGTGATAAATTATCTAATTTTAATGTCTTTTTTAATTGTTTCCAAATTCGTATAGCACTAAATATTATAGGGTTTTCCCTATAAATTTTTTTGTTTAATTTAGACGTAGCAAATAATATAGAGCCGATATCAAAAGGTAAACAATCTTCCTTTTCCATTTTTAACCAGTCTGGTTGATGATCTATTTCTTCCAACCAGAAATTCATATTTTTAATATTAACTGCCCAGAAATAAAACAAAAAGTTGGGTAAAACCAAGCCTCCATTTATTTTTGATTTACACAAATGTCTTTTGTTTATCCTATGATTCTTATAATCCCAGATAAAATCATTAACAATAGAGTCCAGTTTAAAAAAAAAGTTTTTTGCCAGATATATCGGAATTGTCTGAAAAAGGTATAATATTTGCGGTAAAAAAATCATTTTTATGGCATTAATTTTGCCAACCATTGAGATAGGAAGTGTTTTCCAGTATTGAATATTCTTATGTAGTTTATTCAGTAATGGTGGAAAATTTGCTTTAAATAATGATGTATATATCTTAGTTACATAAATACCTAGGTATTTAAATTTTTCCTTTACTATTTTAAATGGAAATTGTTGTATTATCTGTTTGTTATGTTCCCTTATTGGCATAATTTCACTTTTATTCCAATTTATTCTGTATCCTGAAAGTGAACCAAATTGGGTTATTAGCTTTAATAAGTTTGGAATACTAATTTCTGGTTTTGTAATGTAAATTAATACAACATCTGCGTATAGAGAAATTTTATTCACTGTGTCCTTTGTGTTATATCCGTGTATTTCCGGATGCCCCCTGACTCTTTCTGCAAGTGGCTCAATAGCAAGCGCAATTAATAATGGAGATAACGGGCATCCTTGTCTACAACCTCTAGATAGGCTAAATTTAGATGACAACCTTTGGTTTGTAAATATTCTAGCCGTGGGATTTGTATATAACAGTTTTATCCATGTACAGAATTTCTCCCCTAGCTGCATATTTTCCATCACCGAAAATAAATAAGACCATTCGACCTGATCAAATGCTTTTTCAGCGTCAAGTGAGATTATTGCTAGATCTTCCTTAATAATTCTCTTGGAATATATAATATTAAATAATCTTCTTAGATTATAATATGAGTACCGTTTCTGAATAAAGCCTGTTTGGTCAGGGTGTATTAATTTATTCATCACTGTACTTAATCTATGCGCTAGTATTTTAGTTAATATTTTCTGATCTGTATTTAAAAGTGCAATTGCTCTATATGATCCCGGGTCTTCCGGATCTTTATCAGCTTTAGGAATAAGTGTTATTATAGATTCATTTAAAGTGTCTGGAAGTTTCTGTTGAGTATAGATGTACTCATACAGTCTTTGTAAACGTGGGCAAAGCAAATCATAATTTTTTTTATAAAATTCGGAGCCTAAACCATCTGGTCCTACTGCTTTACCATTTTTTAAAGAGCCAATAGACTCCTCAATATCTTTTATGGTAATCTCCCTTTCTAATAATTCTCTATCGTTTGAATCTAAACCTTTTAAATTACATTTTAGTAAAAAATCTGCTATTCCTTCTGATTGTCCTACGGTTTTAGTTGAATAAAGGTTATGATAGTATTGGAGAAATCTATCATTTATGTCCTTGGGCATTTTTAATAATTCTCCTGTCTCTGTTCTAATTTTATGAATTACTTTTTCCCCTTCCATTTTTCGTAACTGACGTGCTAATAGTTTTTGTGGTTTGTCTCCAAATTCAAAATGTAATTGTTTGGTTTTTTGATAAAGTTTTATTACTTGTTCTGAATACATTTTATTTAATTTATATTTCAATACAGCAATTTTATTATGTTTTAAAATAGATGGCATTCTCGCATTTTCTATATCTAGTTGCTTGATTTCACTTTCCAATGTTTGTTGCTTAATCCTGTTCTCTTTATTATAAAATGCTTGAGCGGAAATTAATGTACCTCGAACAAACGCTTTAAACGTTTCCCACATAAGAGAAGTAGGTGTGTCAGGGTTGTCATTTACCTCAAAAAATATTTGAATCTGTTTAATAATATATTCCTGGCATGATCTTTCGTTCAAAATTTGTGGGTTGAATCTCCAATATGTTTGTTTCTCAGACATTCCATTTAATTTAATCATGAATGTTACAGGTGCGTGATCTGAGATTATAATGTTATGATATTTTGAATTATAAATAAATGGAATAAACATGGAGTCAACTAAAAAATAATCTATTCTTGAGTATGTTTTATGTACTGGTGAGTAAAATGAATATTCCCGTCCAGTTGGATTTTCTATTCTCCAGACATCCTTAATATTAGTGGTATTAATAAATGAATTTAGAAATACACTTGATTGAGATTTTACTTTTTTTTGCCTTGATGATCTATCTAAGTATGAATCTAATGTACAATTGAAGTCTCCTCCAATTATTAATTTATATTGTGTAAATTCAGGAATTTTATTAAATGTTTTATTAAAAAACATGGGGTTATCAAAGTTAGGCCCATATACATTAAGAAGAATCACTTTTTCTCCATTTAACTCTCCAACTAATATAATATATCTACCATCAATATCCACTATTGTTGAAGAGGTCGTAAAAGGTATTCCTTTACGAATTAATATTGCAACTCCTCTGGACTTATGGGAAAAAGAGGAATGATATGATTCAGCGATCCACTTAGCTTTAAGTCTATGTTGAGATTCCTTTTTAAGGTGTGTTTCTTGGAGAAATATTATATCTGTTTTGATTAAGTTTAGATGTGCCAAAACTTTACCTCTCTTAATTGGTTCATTGATTCCCTTGACATTCCAACTACAAAATGTTATTCCCTGACCCCCTCTTGTCATATTAACATTTTGCATATTGTTTCTAAGGTGGTCTATAGCCGAGCAGAAGGTACAACACATAAAACCTGACCCTGCTACCGAGCTTCAGATAGATGAATTTAAAATCATATACATCGCTCTTCCGAACACATCTCCTTGTATTAGACTTGTTTTTCCATTCAAACATTAAGTTATAAAAATATCTAAAGTGAAAAAAGTGATAGAATTGATTAGTAAAGGGTGAAAGAAAAAGAACTACATCTACAATTAGTGTAGTTAGTGATAGCCACACTAACGTGGCTAGAATTCTAAAGACTTCCGTAGCCTTTGTAAGAAAAAAAAATTCCCAGCTCCGTGCCCGAAGAAAAAGAAAGATTATTTCTAACATTCAAATAACTTCTTTGGGAGTAACAAACTTATATACATACCCATACATACACACACACAATATACATACATATATATATGTATATATACCCATGTGCATACATACATAAGCACGTATCCCTGCAGAAAAGTTCAAGAATAGCAAAAATTCACAACGTTATTATTCTCTACATATCATATTAATTTCTTCGCTAAATCTATAAATTTAATTTTAAATTGAAATATAAAGAGGAAAACCGTCAAGTTTTATTATGACGTAGGCTTATTTACCTCTTGCATATCCTCTTATATAATATAAGTATGTAATTCATTTCTACGTTAATCAAAGATTATTAATTATTAATCATTGTTATCAATCATATACAGTATTAAATTTTTATGAGAAATGTTAATGTTAATAATTTTAGTGGTAATATGGATATTTAATAAGTATTAGTTGTTACATATATAGTTAGATATGAATATATGGATAATAACAATGATTAGTTAAAAAAAAAAAAGTTTTAAAAAAATAATTAAAAAAAATACAAAGATCACGGTTTTCTCCAATGTCCTCCGTCCATTTCGGTTTTCGAATGTCCTTAAAGCTCTTAAAAGAACTTTAAAGGTCCTTTTAGATCTGGCGGTCCTGTTAGTCCTTGACTCCTAAGGAGTAAAGTAAATTCTTCAGTCTACGGTCATGTTCCCGATTTCTTTGGCGTATTCCAGTGCTTTTTCATGGTCTGTAAAAAATTGCTCCTTGGACTTGTAGGTGACTCTTAGTCTTGCGGGATAAAGCAGGCCGTATCTCAAACCAGGTACATTCTTCAGTATTCTTTTTGTCTCAGTGAACAGCGCTCTTTTCTTGAAGACTTCTGCCGGATAATCTCGGTAAATACTGAATCTCACACCTTCAAAAAGGAGCTGTCCGCCTCGAACAATTTTCTTCATTATATCGTCAAATTCATGATCCAGTTGCACCTTTACGATGATTTGTCTTGGATGGGCATCATCTTGTGTACGACGTCGCTGCGCTCTATGAGCTCGACCAAGTGAAGGTTTGTGATCCAATTTTAAGGCTTTTTGTAATAGGTCTGCCACAAAGTCCCGAGAGCCCATTTCCTTCTCACTTCCTTCTTTCACCCCTACAATTCTTAGGTTCTTACGTCTTTGACGTCCCTCCAAATCGGTACATTTATCACTTAATTTGATCACCATATCGGAGAGGCGTTGGTTTTCTGTAAGGAGTCGACTTACAGTTTCCGCACTTGTCGCCGCCCATTTCTCAAGTTCGGTTATCGCTGTTCTATGTTGATCAAGTTCGTGATGAATGGGGGCCACATCCATATTGACGTTCGCTTCCACCGAAACGAGCCTGGTTTCCAGCTCTTCCATCTGATCCTTGATTTCTTCCTCCGTCGTCCTTTTCCAGATTTCCAGTATTTGTTGAACGGTAGAAAGCATTTCTGCTTTAAAATCTACCTTAAAAGAGTAAAGATCCTCTTTAAATTTCTCTCCAAAATTCTCTCCAAAGGTTTTCAATTCGGCAACGAGAAAAGTTTTAAGATCCTCCATTTCAGACTTTTTCTGTTTTGTTTTCTTCGGAGGGTCTTCCTGGGGCGTCGTTGTAACTGAGACCGAGGCCTCTGTAGGGCCTTCCTCTTCCGTCTGCAGTTTCCCTTTAACGGCTTTTTTTTGTGTCACTCGTGTGGGGGTACGTTGTAAAGACATACCATAAAGTAGCGCGCCTGATGACGTCACGCAGGCAGCCGTTCAGATCGCGATCGCTGCAGGTAAGACCCGATTTTCTCCCGTTTTTAGTTTCTTCGGCACGGAGCTAGTTGGCGCTGGACTCAAGCCTCCATAGCGCCACCGGAAGTCTCTTTAATACAATTTAAAGTAATACATAGGTTACATTATTCAAAAACAAAATTACATAAAATCTTTCAACATATCTCACCTATATGTGATAAATGTCAACATTTAGAAGCTACCTTATCTCATATGTTTGCAAACTGTATAAAAATTAAAAAATTCTGGGTAAATATTTTTAGTATAATATCTAAAGTGACCAGCACACAATTGGACCCGGATCCAAAATTAATAATACTCGGAACATTAGAATTAAATCAAACATGTACAACAACACAAAGAAACTTTATTGATTATAGTATAATAACAGGAAAAAAATTAATTCTAAAATTTTGGAAAGGCCCTACGTCCCCCACAATCAAAATGTGGATTATAGAAATGACGGAGACCTTAAACGTAGAAAGAATCAGATTTTCCCTGTTGGACAAACAGGAATTATTCATTGGAACATGGTCTCCCTTTCTTGATTATTTAAAGGGTCAGAATGGTTCAGCACAGGAACCTGACTACTACTCGGGCTAAAGAATGGATGAAATGCTATACTCTGAAATGTACAAATATATCTCGAATGAAGTTTTTTATTTTAATAAATTTTTCCATTCTTCTTTAACTATCTTTCTCTTTTTTTTCTTTTTTTTTTTTTCTTTTTTTTTCCTCTTTTTCTTTTCTTCTCTCTCTTTTCTTTCTTTACTTCATCCATCTTTTTAGTTCTATCTAGTTTAAAAAAAAAATAAGGCAAAAAGTATTGGAGACAATGTAATAATAATTGATAATATTATCAATTTAAAAATGTAAGACTGAAATGATGTTAATAGGTTGTGTACTTACCTCCAATAAAAAATATTTAAAATTTTTTTTTAAAAAAAGGCACGGAGACGGAGGCGATGGAAGAAGAGCTCTACATCGTGGCGCACCCGGAACTCGTTGTGGTGGGGGCGGAGGGGAACAAAGGTGAGGCCCCTGCTCAGGACAGACCGTTCTGTATCAGAAAGGGGGTCAGGGGGGGTGGTGAACACACGGCAACAATGGAGGTTGGGATCCGAGGATGGCAGGTGAGTGGACGGGACCTACCTCTGGAAAACGGCACCGAGTGTTTGCAACAGGTCCGTGACATCATCAGACGCGCGACACCGGCAGCATGTCGACTCAACACACCCCCCCCAAGACGAGAAAAATCGGTAAGCGAAAAGAGGCAGGCCCAACTGAAGCCTCGGGCTCAGTTTTAACAGCATCCCAAGAAGATATCTCAAGAAGGAAAAAAACAGATGTGGAAGAATTAAGAACCTTCCTGACACAGGAAATCTCTAAAATAATGATAGAATTTAAAAATCTTAAACAGGAGCTGAAATCTTTAAAAGATGAAATGAAAGAACAAATTAAATATGAGGTTACAGCTTCTGTGCATGAAGTTCTGGAAGACTGGAAATTAACCATGGAAGAAAATATGCATCAAAATACTGTAGAAGTATATGAAAAACTGAATTCGATGGAATCCAGATTTGATGCTAAGTTGGAGCCGATCCTCCAGACTTTAAATCAACACCACGAGGCTGTAAAGGAATTGGAGGAAATTGCTGAGACAAGCACCGAAACAACAAAAAAACGTATTGCCGAGAACAAACGCCTATCGAAGTTATTACATCAAATAACTGAAAAATGTATTGACTTGGAGGGACGACAGAGACGGCAGAATTTAAGAATCGTAGGCGTCCAGGAAGGCAGAGAGGGGAATCGTGACCCTCGCAAATTTGCTGCAGATCTGCTGAAAAAGGTCTTGAATCTGGATCAAGCACCGTTAATTGCCCGAGCGCACAGAGTATCAAGACGTCGCCCAGGGGTGGGCGCCCCCCCAAGGCAACTGATAGTGAAGGTGCAATATGACCATGTTTTGGATGATATGATGAAGATAATTGTTCAAAGCAGAAACCTCGCATTTGAAGGAGACAAGATAAGCATATTTAGAGATTATCCTGTGGAAGTCGCCAAGAAGAGAGCGCTGTTTACAGAAACAAGAAGAATACTTAAGAATATAAACAATCTGAGATATGGACTGTTATATCCCGCAACATTAAGAGTGACCTATGAGAAGAAGGAACATTTCTTCGTCAAGCATACAGAGGCACTTGAATTTGCCCAGAGCATTGTGAATAAGACCGAAGATTGAATAATATTCTACACCCAACATTCACCTGAAGACAGTGGAAACTGTTATCCTGCAGAGAAGAGATGGAACTTTAAACTATAATTTTTAAGAACTGTCCCCATTCTTCTTGCAGATTTTGTCCAAGATCTGCGGGAAGAATTGGGCAATTATCTCGCTACTGATACATAAAATTTATATTTCAGTACTAATTTCTAACAATTAACTCTAATCACAACTACTAATCGATACTAATTGTTGTTAACTGGACCAACTCAGAATTGATTAAAAGTATGAAATATAAGTAAAGTGTGATCCAAATAATTAATTAATAAAATATAGGAAGTTTTTTCCTTGCTATTTTGGATATTTTCATATTTTGGACTTTGATTACTCTTTAATAATGTTTTTTTGATTACTCATTAATAATGTTTTTTGATTACTCTTTAACAGTGTCTTCCCCCCTTTTTTTTCTTTTTTTTTTAAATTAAGAAAAAAGGGAGGAAAAATATTTTTAGCTTGCTATATGATACTAACATTTGAATTGGAGACTAACAAATACTTCAATTATGGAATAAAACTATTGTTTCCCTCCCCCCCATAAATTGTTTTCATTGAAATTGAAACTTTTCTTTTAAGGAAAGTACGGAGCTAGTAATATTTTTTTTTTTTAACAAAAGCTACGGAAGTCTTTAGATGTTTAGCCACACTAGGGTGGCTATCACTAACTGCACTAATCATAGTTGTAGTTTTCTTCTTTTTCTATTTTTTACACGTTACTAATACAACATTTCATTACTTTTTCTATCTTATGTTATATTATATTTTGTATTTGGAATGGAATTATATGTTTTATCTAGGGAGATATGTCCGGATGAAAAACCGACAAGACTTAGAATTCATCTACCTGAGGTTCAAGTATAAGGTAGGGTTTAGTGCGCTGATCCAGCTGCTCCAACATAGACCACTTTAATCACAAGATGCAAGACGTTAATATGCAAATTGGGGGTGAAGGAATTAAATTTTGTAGCTGGAATGTTAAGGGAATTAATGAACCAATCAAGAGAGGTAAAGTATTAGCCTATTTAAAATCACTTAAAGCAGATGTAATATTTCTCCAGGAAACACATCTTAAAAAGGAAGCACAACATAGATTGAAAGCCAAATGGATTGCTAAAACGTATCATTCTTCATTTTCACATAAATCTAGAGGGGTTGCAATATTAATTCGTAAAGGTATACCCTTTAAACATATATCAACGACAGAAGATATTGAAGGCAGATATATTGTATTAGTAGGGGAGTTATACTCATAAAAAGTGACTCTCCTTAATGTATATGGACCAAATTTTGATAGCCCCCTGTTCTTTAAGAGAATACTTAACATTATCCCGGAATGTACACAACATAATTTAATTATCGGTGGAGACTTAAATTGTACACTGGATGCTTACTTGGATAGATCATCAAGTCAAAGAAAATTAAAATCTCAATCAAGTGAATTCCTATATTCATATATTAATACTACAAACATTAAGGATGTTTGGAGAATTGAAAACCCATCTGGTCGAGAATACTCATTCTACTCACCCGTGCATAAAACTTACTCAAGGATAGACTATTTCTTGGTAGACTCTAAACTTATCCCATTTACCTATAATTCGCAATATCATAATATTATAATATCGGACCATGCTCCACTTACATTTATGATTAAACTAAAAGGAATGACCGAGATAAAGACACAATGGAGACTTAACCCCCAAATCTTGAAAGAAAAGTTATGTAATGAATACCTCGTAAAACAGATTAATATGTTTTTCGAGGCTAATGACAGCTCTGGAATCTCCGCCTCCCTTCTTTGGGAAACATTTAAAGCATTAATATCCTCCCAATCATTTATTAACAAAGAGAATAGGGCCAAACAACAGTCTTTGGAAATGGAAATAAAGCAATTAGACATAGAAAATGCAATAGCACCATCTATGGTAAAACACAATAAAATTGCAGTACTGAAATATAAGTTAAACAAGTTATACTCAGACCAAGTAATAAAACTATATCAACGTACAAAACAATTACATTTTGAATTTGGAGATAAACCACAAAAACTATTAGCGCGTCAACTTCGTAAACAGGACGGGGAAAAAACAATTTACAAAATTAGATCAGATAAGGGAGAAACATTAACAATACCTAAAGATATTAATGATAGATTTTTACAATATTATCAAAAATTGTATTCATCTAAAACAACAGAACAACCAGTAGGAATGGAAACATTTCTACAGAAATGTAATCTTACAGGTCTAGATCAGAAAGAGAGAGAATCACTAGATGTAGAAATTACGGTAAAAGACATCGAGGAGTCAATTAGATCTTTAAAAAATGGAAAGGCCGCAGGTCCTGATGGTCTAAGCTCTGAATTTTATTAAAAAATTTACGATCTGATTTCTCCACGTCTACAGAGACTTTACAAACAAGCATATACTCAACAGAAACTTCCAGAAACTCTAAATGAATCTACAATCATACTTATACCGAAACCGGATAAGGATCCTGAAGACCCAGGTTCATATAGAGCAATAGCTCTCTTAAATACTGATCAGAAAATATTAACCAAAATCCTATCTCATAGATTGAGCTTAGTGATTAATAAATTAATACACCCGGACCAAACAGGCTTTATTCCAAAACGTTACTCATTTTATAATTTGAGAAGACTATTCAATATTATATATACAAATAGAATTCCAAAGGCAGATCTAGCAATTATTCCGTTAGATGCTGAAAAGGCATTTGACCAGGTGGAATGGACATATTTATTTTCGGTAATGAAAAAATTTCAATTGGGGGAGAAGTTCTGCACATGGGTTAAATTGTTATACTCTAATCCAACAGCTAGAATATTAACAAATCAAATGCTATCAGCCAAATTTAATCTTTCTAGAGGTTGTAGACAAGGATGTTCACTATCCCCACTATTATTTGCTCTTGCAATTGAACCATTAGCAGAAAGCGTTAGAAACCATCCAGGAATACATGGATACAACACTAGAGATACAAGGAATAAAATTTCCTTATATGCAGATGATGTATTAATATATATTACAAAGTTAGAAACTAGTATTCCAAATCTATTAAATCTAATAACACAATTTGGTCAGTTCTCAGGATATAGGATTAATTGGAATAAAAGTGAAATTATGCCAATAACAAAATTCAACAAATACAATACAACAATCCCCTTTTAAAATAGTTAAAGATAAATTTAAATATTTAGGAATCTATGTAACTAAGGCATATACCTCTTTATTTAAACAAAATTTTCCATCCTTACTTAATAAATTACACAAACATATTCAGTACTGGAAAACACTTCCTATTTCAATGCTTGGTAGAATTAATGCTATAAAAATGATTTTCTTACCGCAACTACTATATTTATTTCAATTAATTCCGATATATATTCCAAAAAACTTTTTCAAAAAAGTCGACTCCATTGCTACAAGCTTTATTTGGGATTATAAGAATCATAGAATAAGTAAAAAACATTTATGTAAGTCAAAGAGCAACGGAGGTTTGGCTTTGCCAAATTTCTTATTTTATTTTTGGGCAGTCCATATTAAAAACATGAATTTCTGGCTGGAAGAAATGGACCAACAACCAGAATGGTTAAGGATGGAAAAGGAAGACTGTTTACCTTTTGAAATAGGTTCGATTATATTTGCTACCACAAAATTGCATAAAAAAACTATAAGGAAAACCCTATAATACATAGTGGAATACGAATTTGGAAACAATTAAAAAAGGCTTTAAAACTGAATAATATACCACTATGTCTTCCCATTGTAAATAATCCTCTATTCAAGCCATCCGTATTGGATAGAGGTTTTATACAATGGAAAAATCATGGAATTAAAAGGATTGGACATCTTTATAGGGAAGGCATCTTTCTGTCATTTCAAGAGTTACAACAGAATCATGGACTACACTCAAATAACTTTTTCAGATATTTACAAATTAGAGATTATGTTAAATCCAATACACAAGTTTATTGGACTAGGGAACCAGAAATTCTTGATGAATGTTTGAATAAGCATCCTAACACTGAAAAACTAATAGCTATATCATAAATGGGAAAATGAGTTAGGTTATCCTATTACGAAAGATATTTGGGACGAAAGTTTACAACATATACATCAATGTTCGTTAAATGCCAGACATGCTTTACTACAATTTAAAGTCTTACACAGATTACATTATTCCAAAATAAAACTAAATAGAATGTTCCCACATATTTCTCCTATATGTGATAAATGCCTGCATTTAGAGGCCAATTTAACACATACCTTTGCAAATTGTATAAACATTAAAAATTACTGGACTGATATTTTTCAAATAATCTCCGAAGTTGTTAATACCATACTAGCTCCAGACTCAAAATTAATAATACTTGGGATATCAGAACAAAGTTTAACACTCACAACAAGCCAAAGAAACTTCCTTGACTACAGTATAATAACAGGGAAAAAATTAATATTAAAATTCTGGAAAGGCCCTACAACCCCCACAATTAAAATGTGGATTGTGGAAATGTCGAAGACCCTACATCTAGAAAGAATTAGACTTGTCTTAATGGACAAGCAAGAACTTTTTGTTAAAATATGGGCTCCATTCATTGCCTATTTGAAGGGATAGAGTGGCCCAGCGCGAAAGCCCGACTGAAGCTTGAACTCAGGATTAGATGTAATTATATTTCATAACCTACGAACTTATCTCCTATGACGTATTATAAGTTATTCATTCCACCTTTTTTTCTTTTTTGTTATTGAAATTCTTCTTTCCTTCTCTTCTTTCTCTCTATTTTTCTTTTTCTATCTATATAAAAAAAACACTAGAAGCAGAATTAACTGACAATTGACAAATTTAATAATGTATGAATGATTGATGTATATGAAAAGTTTTTTCTTCTATTCTATTATAATATGTTACTCTACACTGTAATATGTTTGCTTCTAATAAAAATTTATATCACAGAACATAGTCGGCATGACTACTCACACCCTTGTAATGGACTGTTCGAACTCCTACATTCCTGCAGACATACATAGATACATAGAAAATAGGTGCAGGAGTAGGCCATTCGGCCCTTCGAGCCTCCACCGCCATTCAATATGATCATGGCTGATCATCCAACTCAGTATCCCGTACCTGCCTTCTCTCCATACCCCCTGATCCCTTTAGCCACAAGGGCCACATCTAACTCCCTCTTAAATATAGCCAATGAACTGGCCTCAACTGCCCTCTGTGGCAGAGAGTTCCAGAGATTCACCTCTCTCTGTGTGAAAAAGTTTTTCCTCATCTCAGTCTTAAAGGATTTCCCCCTTATCCTTAAGCTGTGACCCCTTGTCCTGGACTTCCCCAACATCGGGAACAATCTTCCTCCATCTAGCCTGTCCAACCCCATAAGAATTTTGTACGTTTCTATAAGATCCCCTCTCAATCTCCTAAATTCTACCGAGTATAAGCCAAGTCTTTCTTCATATGAAAGTCCTGACATTCCAGGAATCAGTCTGGTGAACCTTCTCTGCACCCCCTCTATGGCTATAATGTCCTTCCTCAGATTTGGAGACCAAAACTGTACGCAATACTCCAGGTGTGGTCTCACCAAGACCCTGTACAACTGCAGTAGAACCTCCCTGCTCCTATACTCAAATCCTTTTGCTATTAAAGCTAACATACCATTCGCTTTCTTCACTGCCTGCTGCACCTGCATGCCTACTTTCAATGACTGGTGTACCATGACACCCAGGTCTCGCTGCATCTCCCCATTTCCTAATCGGCCACCATTTAGATAATAATCTGTTTTCCTGTTGTTGCCACCAAAGTGGATAACCTCACATTTATCCACATTATACTGCATCTGCCAAACATTTGCCCACTCACCCAGCCTATCCAAGTCACCTTGCAGTCTCCTAGCATCCTCCTCACAGCTAACACTGCCCCCCAGCTTAGTGTCATCCGCAAACTTGGAGATGTTGCCTTCAATTCCCTCATCCAGATCATTAATATAGATTGTAAATAGCTGGGGTCCCAGCACTGAGCCTTGCGGTACCCCACTAGTTACTGCCTGCCATTGTGAAAAGGACCCGTTTACTCCTACTCTTTGCTTCCTGTTTGCCAGCCAGTTCTCTATCCACATCAATGCTGAACCTCCAATACCGTGTGCTTTAAGTTTGTAAAATTCTATAAGATTCGTCAGACACGATTTACCTTTCGTAAATCCATGCTGACTTTGGCCAATGATTTCACCACTTTCCAAATGTGCTGCTATCCCATCTTTAATAACTGACTCTAGCAGTTTCCCCACTACCGATGTTAGACTAACTGGTCTGTAATTCCCCGTTTTCTCTCTCCCTCCCTTCTTAAAAAGTGGGGTTACGTTTGCTACCCTCCAATCCTCAGGAACTACTCCAGAATCTAAAGAGGTTTGAAAAATTATCACTAATGCATCCACTATTTCTGGAGCTACATAAAACATACTCAAGAATAGATTATTTTTTAGTTGACTCCACGTTTATCCCATTTACTTATAACTCAAAATACCATAATATTATAATCTCAGACGACGCACCTGTAACATTTATGATTAAATTAAATGGAATGTCCGAGAAACAAACATACTGGAGATTTAACCCACAAATATTGAATGAAAGATCATGTCAGGAATATCTTATTAAACAGATGCAAACATTTTTCGAGGCAATTGACAACCCTGACACATCTGTCTCTCTTATTTGGGAAACATTTAAAGCGTTTGTCCGAGGCGCATTAATTTCTGCCCAAGTATTTTATAACAAAGAGAACTGGATTAAACAACAAACACTGGAAAGGGAAATAAAGCAACTAGATATAGAAAATGTGAGAATGCCATCTATGTTAAAACATAACAAAATTGTTGTACTGAAATATAAACTAAACAAAATGTATTCAGAACAAGTAATAAAACTTTATCAACATACTAAACAATTACATTTTGAGTTTGGAGACAAACCACAAAAACTATTTGCACGTCAGCTACGAAAAATGGAGGGGGAAAAAATAATTCATAAAATTAGAGCAGATACAGGAGAATTACTAAAATTGCCCAAGGATATAAACGAGAGATTTCTCCAATACTATCATAATCTTTACTCAACTAAAACTGTAGTACAACCAGAAGGAATAGAAGATTTTTTACAAAAATGTAATTTAAAAGGTTTAGATTCAAAAGATAGAGAATTATTAGAAGCGGAGATTACGATAAAAGATATTGAAGAGTCTATTGGATCTTCAAAAAATGGTAAAGCAGTAGGACCAGATGGTTTAGGCTCTGAATTCGATAAAAAAAATTATGATTTGCTTTCTCCACGTTTACAAATGATGTATGAACATATTTATACTCAACAGAAACTTCCAGATACCTTAAATGAATCTATAATAACACTTATTCCTAAAGCTGATAAGGATCCGGAAGATCCAGGATCATATAGAGCAATTGCACTTTTAAATACAGATCAGAAAATACTAACAAAAATTTTAGCGCACAGATTAAGTACAGTGATGAATAAACTAATACACCCTGACCAAACAGGTTTTATTCAGAAGCGGTATTCATATTACAATCTAAGAAGATTATTTAATATAATATATTCAAAGAGAAATATTAATGAAGATCTAGCAATAATCTCACTCGATGCTGAAAAAGCTTTTGATCAGGTGGAATGGCCCTATTTATTTTCGGTGATGGAAAAATTGCAGCTGGGCGAGAAATTTTGTGCATGGATAAAACTGTTATATACCAACCCTACGGCTAGAATATTAACAAACCAAAGGTTATCATCTAAATTTAACCTATCTAGAGGTTGTAGACAAGGATGCTCGTTGTCTCCATTATTATTTGCGCTTGTTATAGAGCCACTCGCAGAACGAGTTAGGACCCATCCGGAAATATATGGGTATAACACAAAGGATACAGTGAATAAAATTTCTTTATACGCAGATGATGTATTAATTTACATTACAAAACCAGAAATTAGTATTCCAAATTTATTAAAGCTAATAACCCAATTTCGTTCACTCTCAGGATACAGAATAAATTGGAATAAAAGTGAAATTATGCCAATAAGGGAACATAATAAACATATAATACAACAATTTCCATTTAAAATAGTAAATGAAAAATTTAAATACCTAGGCATTTATGTTACTAAGACATATACATAATTATTTAAAGCAAACTTTCCCCCATTACTGAATAAACTACATAAGAATATTCAGTATTGGAAAACACTTCCTATCTCAATGGTTGGCAAAATTAATGCTATAAAAATGATTTTCTTACCGCAAATATTATACCTTTTTCAAACAATTCCGATATATTTGTCAAAAAACTTTAAAAAAAAGTTAGATTCCATTGTCAGTGACTTTATCTGGGATTATAAGAATCATAGGATAAGCAAAAAACATCTGTGCAAGTCAAAAATAAATGGAGGTTTGGTTTTACCAAACTTTTTGTTTTATTTTTGGGCAGTTAACATTAAAAATATGAATTTTTGGTTGGAAGAAATAGATCAACAACCAGATTGGTTCAAAATGGAAAAGGAAGATTGCTCACCTTTTGAAATCGGCTCGATAATATTTGCTACTTCTAAATTAAATTAAAAAAATTATAGGGAAAATACTATAATATATAGTACTATGCGAATTTGGAAACAATTAAAAAAGACATTAAAACTAGATAATTTATCACTTTTTCTTCCAATTGCGAATAACCCTTTGTTTAAGCCCTCATGGTTGGACAAAGGTTTCACACAATGGAAAAACTATGGAATTAAAAAGATGGGACAACTTTATAAGGAAGGCACTTTTCTTTCATTTCAGGAGTTGCAACAGACTTATGGACTTCAGGTAAATGATTTTTTCAGATATCTTCAACTTAGAGATTACGTAAAAGCAAATACACAGAATTTTAGAATTAGAAATTCAGAAATTTTTGACAACTGTTGGAATAAACATCCTAATACAGAAAAACTAATATCTTATATATATAACATTTTATTAGACAGTGATATTCCATTGACGGACTTACACAGACAAACTTGGGAAAAAGAACTAAATCAAATAATAACGAAAGATACTTGGGAAGAAAGTTTACAACACATACATCAATGTTCATTAAATGCCAGACATTCTCTAATACAATTCAAAGTAATACATAGGTTACATTATTCTAAAACAAAATTAAATAAAATCTTCCCACATATCTCACCAATATGTGATAAATGTCAACATTTAGAAGCTAACTTATCTCATATGTTTGCAAATTGCATAAAAATTAAAAATTTCTGGGTAAATATTTTCACAATAATATCTAAAGTGACTAGCATTCAATTGGACCCTGATCCAAAATTAATAATACTTGGAACATTAGAACTAAATCAAACATTTACATCAACTCAAAGAAACTTTATTGATTATAGTATAATAACTGGGAAAAAATTAATTCTAAAATTTTGGAAAGGCCCTATAACCCCCACAATTAAAATGTGGATTATAGAAATGACGGAGACCTTACACTTGGAAAGAATTAGACTTGTCCTGTTGGACAAACAGGAACTATTCGTCGGAACATGGTCTCCCTTTATTGACTATTTAAAGGGTCAGAATGGTTCAGCACGAGAACCTGACTAACACCCGTGCCAAGGAATAGATGAAATGTTATACTCTGAAATGTACGAATATATCTTGAATGAAGTTTTTTATCATAGTAAATTATTCCATTCTTCTTTATTATCTCTTTTTTTTTTTTTCTTCTTCTCTTTTTTTCACTTTCTTTCCTTATTTCATCTATCTTTTTAGTTCTATTTAGTTTTAAGAAAAGAAAGAAAAAAGTATTGGAGACATTGTAATAATAATGGACGATATTAGTAATTTAAAAATGTAAGACTGGTATCGATTTTAATATGATATGTATCTGCCTCCAATAAAAAATAATTTCAACAAAAAAAATAATAATAAAAAATAAAAAAAAAGATTATTTATGTCTTCCTTAGTGAAGACGGAACCAAAGTAGTTATTCAATTGGTCCGCCATATCCTTGTTCCCCATGAACAATTCACCTGTTTTTTTCTGACTGCAAGGGACCTACATTTGTTTTAACTAATCTCTTTCTCTTCACATATCTATAAAAACTTTTGCAGTCAGTTTTTATGTTCCCTGCCAGTTTTCTTTCATAATCTATTTTCCCTTTCCTAATTAAGCCCTTTGTCCTCCTCTGCTGGTCTCTGAATTTCTCCCAGTCCTCTGGTATGCTGCTTTTTCTGGCTAATTTGTACGCATCATCTTTTGCTTTGATACTACGTACTACTTTGATACTACGTACTACTTTGATACTTTGATACTTTGATACTACTCAGACGTTACAAGGCCTTCTACGCCCGCACCTCCAGACTCAGGAACAGCTTCATCCCCAGAGCTATAGTTGCTCTGAACCGGCCCGGCTGAGTGCCCCCCCCCCCCCAATGAACTGTCTCCCTCAGATGGTCACGTCGCACAGACACATTTGCACTTTAGACTTTGAATGTTTTACTGTTTGACTGTTCTTTTTATAAACCATGTTCTCAGGGTATCTAAATCTAAATTTTATTAGTTGTTTAAGTTATGACATCGGATGGAAGCTGCATACCAAATCTCGTTGCACATGTGTGCAATGACAATAAAAGATATTACTATTATTATTATTATTATTAGAACAGATCAGTGTGTCCATATACCATTATATAAATATATACACACATGAATAAATAAACTGATTAAGTGCAAATAACAGATAATGGGCTATTAATGTTCAGAGTTTTGTCCAAGCCAAGTTTAATAGCCTAATGGTTGTGGGGAAGTAGTTATTCCTGAACCTGGTCATTGCAGTCTTCAAGCTTCTGTACCTTCTACCTGAAGGTAGCAGGGAGATGAGTGTGTGGCCAGGATGGTGTGGGTCCTTGATGATACTGCCAGCCTTTTTGAGGCAGCGACTGCGATAGATCCCCTCGATGGAAGGGAGGTCAGAGCCGATGATAGACTGATGGAAAGTGTCGGAAGTCCCGGTCGATGTAGACTATCACACCACGTAGTTTGACTGTACTGGATCCCATGGCTCCCCCCCTGCAGGGAACATCAGTGGAGTGTTCCCCTCACACGCTCTTTAATGCAGGCCCCCAATCCCTCATCTTTACTATGGATGTCCAGTCACTCGACACCTCCATCCCCCACCAGGAGGGTCTTAAAGTCCTCCATTTCTTAACGACCGTAGAACCACCCAATTTCCGTCCACCAATATTCTTCTCCACCTAGAAGAGCTGGTCCTTACCCTCAACAACTTCTCCCTCGATTCTTCCCATTTCCTCCAGATCCAAGGCATAGCTATGGGCACTCGCATGGGCCCTTGCTATGCCTGCCTCTTTGTAGGGTACTTCGAATAATCCCTGTTCCAGGATTACACTGGCCCTATCCCTGAACTCTACCTCCGCTACATTGACGACTGCATTGGTACTACCTCCTGTACCCATGCAGAACTGACTGACTTCATCAACTTCACCACTAATTTACATCCTGCACTCAAATTCACTTGGGCCATCTCCAACATGTCCCTACCGTTTCTAGATCTCACCGTCTCCATCACAGGAAACCGACTATTGACCGACATCTACAACAAACCTACTGACTCCCATAGCTATCTTCACAACATTTGCTCCCACCCTTCTTCTTGTAAAGACTATCCCATACTCCCAATTCCTCCATCTACGCCGCATCTGCGCCCAGGGCGAGGTTTTCCATACCAGGGCATTGGAGATGTCCTCATTCTTTAGGAAACGGGGGTTCCCCTCTTCCATTATAGACGAGGCTCTCATTGGACTCTCCACGATATCCAGCAGCTCTGCTCTTACTCCCCCTCCCCCCCTCTCGTGACAAGGACAGAGTCCCCCTTGTCCTCACCTTCCACTCCTTTAGCTGTCGCATACAGTATATAATCCTCCAACATTTTCTCCACCTCCAAAGGGATCACACTCCTAGCCATATCTTCCCATCTCCACGCCTTTCTGCTTTCCGCAGAGACCGCTCCCTCCGTAACTCCCTGGTCAACTCGTTCCTTCCCAACCAAACTACCCCCTCCCATTGAACTTTCCCTTGCAACCACGGGAGTTGCAACACCTGTCCCGTTACCTCCCCCCTCGGCTCCATCCAAGGACCCGAACAGTCTTTCCAGGTGAGACAGGGGTTTACTAGCATCTCCTCCAACTTTATCAACTGCATCCGCTCTTCCAGGTGTCAACTTCCCTACATCGGCGAGACCAAGAGCGGCTGAAAACCTCCACTCAGTCCGTCTTAACCAAGCTGATCTCCCGGTGGCCCAGCACTTCAACACCCCTCCCATTCCAAATCTGACCTTTCTGTTCTGGGCCTCCACCATTGTCTGAGTGAGGCCCAGCACCAATTGGAGGAACAGCACCCCATATTTTGCTTGGGTAGTTTACACCCCAGCGGTATAAACATTGACTTCTCTAACTTCATGTAACCCTTACTCTCTCTCTCCATCCCCTCCCCCTTCCCATTTCTCCCACTAATCCCACAGTCTCCGCTACATTCTTTCTTTGTCCTACCCCCTCCCCTGACATCAGTCTGAAGAACGGTCTCGACCCAAAACGTCGCCAATACCTTCTCTCCATACCTTCTCTGCCTCACGCGCTGAGTTTCGCCAGCATTTTGTGTCTACCTATATATATACTGAACCTATATTGTTTTTTTTATTATGGAAATGATCACTCACACATAGTGATTAGAATCCATAGTCTTTTATTAGCAACTCTTCGGTGGAAACACAAGGTGCTTTTGTCTCCATGCATTCAGCTAGTCTAACTGGAGAGAGAGAGAGAGCTCACTAATAAGTCTGTGGGCGGACCAGTAGTATGAGTGACATAAGGAATGTGCAGCAAACATAATCTGCGTGGTAACATATATATGGTATCGACACACTAATCTACAGTTTTCCAAAGTACTGTGTTTACATATCTGTTGTGCTGCTGCAAGTAACAATTTAATTGTTCCATTTTGAGACAAATAACAATAAAACACCATTGACTCGACTTGGAAGTGAGTGGGAACTCAGGAAAATTTACAATTACCGGAGAATTGTTTCCAAGCCATATGTTGGAGCTGTGTGCAGACAAGTCTTTGTTCACCTTCTCTTCATCCCAGTGTTCTGTGAGAAGTGGCTGGTGAGGAGGTGGGTGGGTTCCTTTTTTTAATTAACAAAAATCCCCAGATTAGGGTCAGGATCCCCTTGATGAGGGTAAGAAATTAAAAGATTTACTGGCTTTTCTGAAAGGGAATCCACCCCTCACGAAATTCAGACTTTTTTTGATGTAACATGTATTGCAGCACATGAGAAACCACACATATATACATTAGGCTGTTGTTTAGGAAGGAACTGCAGATGCTGGAAAATCAAAGGTAGACAAAAATGCTGGAGAAACTCAGCGGGTGAGGCAGTGGGTTTCGGCATGAAACTGCCTATTTCCTTCGCTCCATCCATGCTGCCTCACCCGCTGAGTTTCTCCAGCCTTTTTGATATACATTAGGCATTTGGTTAGATTCAGATCAAAGGTTTTGTGGAAAATTAAAGTTCAGAGTTTGGGAGATGACAAGCTGGTGTGAACCAAAGATATTCTGATAGAGAATGAAAATACAGCAAATTGATCCTTCTCTGGTTGGCCACTGACATTAGTGGTGTGTCACAGCAATGAGGGTCTGGGCCCAAACTTCTTACAAGTAATGTCACTGACTCCTCTGAAGACTGAATTACTGAACATTGATGATGCAAAGAGAAGTTGCAAAGTACATTGTGAGGGGGACTTAAGGATACAATGGAGTGTATCTAGGTTAGGTACTAGATACCTAGGCATATTTTATCCTCGATGCGTCAACATACCTATGGAGTAAAGTACATAGTTCCCTGAAAGTTGCATTGAGTAGATGGGTTGGTGAAGAAGGTCTATGGCATGCTTGCCTTCCGAGGTTAGGGCAGGAATTATAAATAATGGTACATTTTATTGCAACTTTACATAACACTGGTTCATCCACATCTGCAGTATTGTGTACCGTTCTAGTCACCACAATATGGGAAGAATGTGGTTGTGTTGGAGTGAGTGCAGAGGTGATTCACCAGCATCTTGCCTGGACTGGAGACATTCAGTTGTGGGAAAACTTTACAGATTCTTGTTTTGTTTTCCCTGCAGTGAAGGAGATTGATTATTAACCAGATGAAAGTATATAGGGTTGTAATATCTACTGATAGGTGAGATCATCAAATTTTATCCCCCAAGCCATGTGTATTAAAAACAAGAGAGCAGAGTTTTGTTTTGATGGTTTACACTTGAATCATGTTGCCAGAGGAGATGGTGGAATCAGGTACCATCATCGTGTTTGAGGCAATTAGGCAGTTAAATAGGAAGGGCCTATAGGCCACAGTCCTAATGAAGGCAGATGGGATTAATGTACAGTGGCTTGCAAAAGTATTCATACCCCTTGAACTTTTCCACATTTTGCCACGTTACAACCACAAACGTAAATGTAATTTATTGGGATTTTATGTGATAGACCAACACAAAGTGGGGCATAATTGTGAAGTGGAAGGAAAATGATACATGGATTTCAAATTTTTTTACAAATAAAAAACTGAAAAGTGTGGCGTGCAAAAGTATTCAGCCCCCTTTACTCTGATACCCCTAAATAAAATCCAGTGCAACCAATTGCCTTCAGAAGTCACCTAATTAGTAAATAGAGTCCACTTGTGGGTAATCTAATCTCAGTATAAATCCATCATCCGAAAATGGAAAGAGTATGGCACAACTGCAAACCTACCAAGACATGGCCGTCCACCTAAATTGACAGGCCTGGCAAGGAGAGCATTGATCAGAGAAGCTCCACAAGTCGGGCCTTTATGGAAGAGTGGCAAGAAGAAAGCCATTGTTGAAAAAAAGCCATAAGAAGTCCCGTTTGCAGTTTGCCACAAGCCATGTGGGGGACACAGCAAACATGTGGAGGAATGTGCTCTGGTCAGATGAGACCAAAATTGAAGTTTTTGGCCTAAATGCAAAACGCTATGTGTGGTGGAAATCTAACACTGCACATCACTCTGAACACACCACCCCCACTGTGAAACATGGTGGTGGCAGCATCATGCTGTGGGGATGCTTTTCTTCAGCAGGGACAGGGATGCTGGTCAGAGTTGATGGGAAGATGGATGGAGCCAAATACAGGGCAATCTTGGAAGAAAACCTGTTAGAGTCTGCAAAAGACTTGAGACTGGGGCAGAGGCTCACCTTCTAGCAGGACAACGACCCTAAACATACAGCCAGAGCTACAATGGAATGGTTAAGATCAAAGCATATTCATGCGTTAGAATGGCCCAGTCAAAGTCCAGACCTAAATCCAATTGAGAATCTCTGGCAAGACTTGAAAATTGCTGTTCACAGACGCTCTCCATCCAATCTGACTGAGCTTGAGCTATTTTGCAAAGAAGAATGGGCAAAAATTTCAGTCTCTAGATGTGCAAAGCTGGTAGAGACATACCTCAAAAGACTTGCAGCTGTAATTGCAGCGAAAGGTGGTTCTACAAAGTATTGACTCAGGGGGGCTGAATACCTTTGCATGCCACACCTTTCAGTTTTTTCTTTGTAAAAAAATTTGAAAACCATGTATCATTTTCCTTCCACTTCACAATTATGCACCACTTTGTGTTGGTCTATCACATAAAATCCCAATAAAATACATTTACGTTTATGGTTGTAACGTGACAAAATGTGGAAAAGTTCAAGGGGTTTGAAAACTTTTGCAAGCCACTGCAGATGAGGAAAAGAGATGGGCATGGACATGGAGGCCCAATGTTCTCCTTTCTGGGCTGCAGCCTTCTGTCGCTCTGAATGTAGAAATGTCCTTTTTGGAAAAAACAGAAGCACGTTTGGACAGCTAGATCGTTAGGAAATGGCCAAGAGTACACAAATGCGACTCGCTCAGGAAGTCCCTTGGTCTGCATGAATGTTGGGATGAAAGGCCTATTCTGACTAACAATGATTCCATAATATGCTGCCTGACCCACTGAACTTTTTCATCGTTTTCTAGTTTTAGTTCAGATTTTTAGATTTTGCATTTCATTTTTTTTATTTTCAGAGTGTTATATATTGGTCTGCGGGGAGGAGGCAGGGAATATTATAGTCATAGAGTGATACATTGTGGAAACAGGCCCTTTGGCCCAACTTGCCGACACCGGCCAAAAATGTCCCAGCTACACTAGTTCCACTTGCCTGCGCTTGGTCCATATCCCACCAAAGCTGTCCTATCCATGTACCTGTCTAACTGTTTCTTAAATGATGGGATAGTCCCAGCCTCAACTACCTCCTCTGGCAGCTTGCTCCATACATCCACCACCCTCTGTGAAAAAAAATTACCTCTTGGATTCCTATTAAATATCTTCCCCTTCACCTTGAACCAATGTCCTCCGGTCCTCGATTCCCCTACTCTGGGCAAAAGACTCTGTGCATCTACCCAATCTATTCCTCTCATGATTTTGTATAGCGCTATAAGATTTCCTCTAATCCTCCTGCGATCCATGGAATAGAGGCCCAGCCCACTCAACCTCTCCCTAAAGCTCACACCCTCTATTCCAGGCAACATCCTCGTAAATCTTTTCTGAACCCTTTCAAGCTTGACAATATCTTTCCAAAAACATGGTGCCCAGAACTGAACACAATATTCCTATTGCAGTCTCACCAACATCTTATACAACTGCAATATGACCTCCCAACTTCTATACTCAATACTCTGACTGATGAAGGCGAAAGTGCAAAAAGCCTTTTTGACCACCTTATCTACCTGCCACTCGACCTTCAAGGAATCATGCACCTGTACTCCTAGAACCCTCTACTCTACAACAACACCCAGAGGCCTACCATTTACTGTGCAGGTCCTGCCCTTGTTTGACTTCCCAAAATGCAACACCTCACACTTCTCTGTATTAAATTCCATTCACCATTCCTGGCCAAACGATCCAGATCCTGTTGCAATCGTTCACAACCATCTTCACTATCTGCAAAACCACTAACTTTTGTATCATCAGCAAACATGCTAATCTTGCTCTGTATGTTCTCATCCAAATCCTTGACGTAGATGACAAACAATAATGGGCCCAGCACTGTATTCTGAGGCACATCACTCACCACAGGCAACCAGTTTGAGAAGCAACCTTCCACCCTCTGCTTCCTTCCAATGAGAAAATTTGCTATCCATTCAGTTATCTCTCCTTAGATTGCATGCGATCTAACCTTCCAGAACAGCCTACCATGTGGAACCTTGTCGAACGTCTTACTGAAGTCCATGTACATCTACTGCTCTGCCCTCATCAAACATTTTGGTCATGTCTTCAAAAATTTTAATCTGATTTGAGAGACACAACCTCCCTGGTGCAACCCATGTCTACTATCCCTAATCAGCCCCTGCCCATCCAAATGCCTCTATATCCTATCCCTCATAATACTCTCCAGTAACTTACCAACTACAGATGTTAAGCTTACTGGCCTATAGTTCCCAGCATTTTCCCTGCAGCCTTTTCTTGAAAAGAGGCACAACATTTTTCCACACTCCCGTCTTCCGGCACCTGTCCTGTATTGAAGGACGACTCATAAATTTCAACCAGGGCTCCTGCAATTTCCTCTCTAGTTTCCCTCAATGTCCATGGAAAAATCAGATCAGGCCCTGGAGATTTGTCTACCTCCAAACACGACAGTATCTTCGGTACTTCTTCGACAGTAACCCTGACTGCTCTAGACATTTCCAGTGATTGCTCCAATTTCTTCCATCCTACTGTCTTTCTCCTCGGTAAATACAGAGAAGAAATACTCTTTTAGGACCTTGCCCATATCCTGTGGTTGCACAGAGAGGTGACTCCTTTTTTTCCCGAGGTCTCACTCTCCCTCTAGTTACCCTTTTCCCCCTTATGTATTTATAAAATCTTTTGGGCTTGTCCTTAATGCTAACCACCAGAGCCATCTCCTGGCCCCTTTTTGCATTTCTGATTTCTTTTTTTAGTTTATTCCTTAGTTCCCAAAACTCCTCCAGGGATGCACTTGATCCCAGCTGCCTATACATGTCCCATGCATCCTTCTTGTTTTTGACTAATGTCTCAATATCCCTCGTCAGCCAAGCTTCCTTACGTTTGCCTGCTTTGCCCTTCACTCTAACGGGGAGGTAAACATCCTGAGCTCTCTTCAGTAGACTATTAAAAACATCCCACTTGGCCGATGTTCCTTTCCCCTCTAATAACCTGCTCCAGTCAATTTGAGCGAGACCTTCTCTCATGCCCTCAAAGTTGGCATTACCCCAGTTGAGCATTTTAACACTTGGACCCTCTCCGTCCCTATCCATAACTATCTGAAACATAATCAAACTGTGGTCACTGGTCCCAACAGGCTACTTCACACACTTCATTAACTTGCCCTTCCCAATTTTCCAATACTAGATCCAGCGTTGCCCTCCCACAATGGCCAATAGTTGCAGGAGTAGGCCATTCGGCCCTTTGAGCGAGCACATTCACAGTGATCATGGCTGATCAGCCACAATCAGTACCCCTTTCCTGCCTTCTCCCCATATCCCTTGACTCCGCTATCTTTAAGAGCTCTATCTAACTCTCTCTTGAAAGCATCCAGAGAATTGGCCTCAACTGCCTTCTGAGGTAGAGAATTACACAGATTCTCAACTCTCTGGCTGAAAAACTTTTTCCTCATCTTCGTTTTAAATGGCCTACCCCTACTTTTTAAACTGTGGCCCCTGATTCTGGACTCCCCCAAAATCTGGAACATGTTTCCTGCCACTTGCGTGTACAATCCCTTAATAATCTTATAGGTTTCAATAAGATGCCCTTCATCCTTCTAAATTCCAGTGTATACAAACCCAGTCCTTCCATTCTTTCAACATATGACAGTCCCGCCATCCCGGGAATTAACCTCATGAACCTACGCTGCTCGAATAGCAAGAATGTCCTTCCTCAAATTTGGGGACCAAAACTGCACACAATATTCCAGGTGTGGTCTCACTAGGGCCCTGTACAACTGTAGAAGGACCTCTTTGCTCCTATACTCAACTCCTCTTGTTATGAAGGCCATTAACTTTCTTCACTGCCTGCTTACTTTCAGTGACTGCTGAATAAGGACACCCAGATCTAGGTCTACTTCCCCTTTTCCTAACTTGAGATCATTCAGATAATAATCTGCCTTCATGGGTTTCTTGCCACCAAAGTGGATAACCTCACATTTATCCACATTAAACTGCATCTGCCATGCATCCGCCCACTCACCGAACCTGCATCCTCATAGCATCCTCCCCTCAGTTAACACTGCCACCCAGCTTTGTGTCATCTGATAATTTGCTAATGTTACTTTTAATCCCTTCATCTACTAAATCATTAATGTATATTGCAAATAGCTGTGGTCCCAGCACCGAGCTTTGTGGCACCCCACTAGTCACTGCCTGCCATTCTGAAAGGGACGCGTTTATCCCCACTTTTTGTTTCCTGTTTGCCAACTAATTTTCAATCCATGTCAGTACACTACCCCCAATACCATGTGTTCTAATTTGTCCCACTAGTCTCCTATGTGGGACCTTATCACAAGCTTTCTGAAAGTCCAGGTACACTACATCCACTGTCTCTCCCTTGTCCATTTTCCTAGTTACATCCTCAAAAATGTCCTGAAGTTAGTCAAACATGATTTCCCCTTCGTAAATCCATGCTGATTCAGACCGATCCTGTTACTGCTCCCCAAATGTGCCTCTATTTCATAATTTATAATTGACTCCAGCTTCTTCCCCACCATCAATGTCAGGCTAACTGGTCTATAATTCTGTTTTCTCTCTCTCTCCTTTCGTAAAAAGTGGGATAACATTAGCTACCCTCCAATCCACAGGAACTGATCCTGAATTTACCGAACATTTGCAGATCACCAGTTCGTCCACGGTTTCCAGAGCCACTTAAGTAAGTACCATGGGATGCAGACCATCAGGCCCTGGGGATTTATCAGCGTTCAGTCCCATCAGTCTATCCAACCATTTCCTGCCTAATGTGAATTTCCCTAATTTCATCCATCACCCTGGGTCCTCTGGCCACCAGTGCATCTGGGAGATTGTTTGTGTCTTCCTTACTGAAGTACCATGTTCAACTAATCTGCCATTTCCCTGTTCTCCAGTATAAATTCACATGTTTCTGTCTGCAACTGTCTACACAGTTGTCTTAACTAATTCTTTCCTCCTCACATACCTAAAGAAGCTTTTACTACCCTCCTTTATATTCCTGGCGAGCTTACCTTCGTACCTCATCTTTTCTCCCCCTATTGCCTTTTTAGTTATCTTCTGTTGCTCTTTAAACATTACTCAATCCTCTTGCTTCCCACTCATCTTTGCTAGATTGTACTTCTTCTCTTTTATATTTATACTGTCCTTGACTTCGTTTGTCAGCCACAGTCACCTCTTATTCCCCTCAGATTCTTTCTTCCTCTGTGGAATGAACTGATCCTTCTGAATTGTTCCCAGAAATACCTGCCATTGTTGTTCCACTGTGATCCCTGCTAGGGTCTCTTTCCAGTCAACTTTGGCCAGCTCGTCCCTCATGCCTCCATGGTTCCCTTTGCTCAACTGTAATACTGACACTTCCGATTTTCCGTTCTCCCTCTCAAATTGTAGATTAATACTTATCATATTCCGGTCACTACCTCCTAATGTCTCCCAAGAGGGGCATCGCCGCCAATGTTCTGAGGAATATCTGCCTAAATGTATCTTCCCGCATCAGCCAACCGCTGTTTCATGTTGTTTTGAGGTACAACGCGGAAACTGACCCTTCGGGCCAGCGAGTCCGCACCGACTAGCGATCTTCACACATGAACACTATCCTACAAATGATAAAGGTTTGAAAAATATTTATATCAAACCAATTAACTTACAACCCTGGACGTCTTCTGTGTGTGGGATGAAACGGGGAGAACGTACAAACTGCGTAAAGGCAAGCGCCCGTCGTCAGGATCGAACCAGGGTCTCTGCCTCCGCCACCGTGTAGACAATGTGCAGAGTCGGTTTTCGACAACGACACGGAACACTCGTCCTACAATAAGCATAATTGATGATCAGCCCTTCCACAGACATGGTGAGTGGCTCTGAAAAGAGCCTTTGGGTCACTATGTTGAGTTTCTCTCGCTTACTTGCTCGTTCCGCCGGTTTTCTTGGGTAACAGCACGGCCTGGATATTGGGCAACACACCGCCCTGAGCGATGGTCACCCCTCCCAGCAACTTGTTGAGCTCTTCGTCGTTGCGGACGGCCAGCTGCAGATGTCTGGGGATGATGCGGCTCTTCTTGTTGTCCCGGGCTGCGTTGCCGGCCAACTCGAGGATTTCAGCCGTCAGATACTCGAGCACAGCAGCCAGATAGACCGGGGCTCCTGCACCCACCCGCTGAGCATAGTTGCCCTTCCTCAAATGCCTATGAACACGACCGACCGGGAACTGCAGTCCAGCCCGGGACGAGCGAGACTTGGCCTTGGCCCGAGCTTTGCCGCTGGTTTTTCCTCGTCCAGACATCTTCTGATGTTTTGCACACGCAGAATGAGAAAATTATCACAGACTCGCCTTTCTTATACCTGTTTGTGGAATCCAGTGACCCGCTGATGATTGGTGAAAAAGGACATTATTTCATTGGTGTGAAGAATGACCCAATCAGAGAAGTGCTTTATCTACCAATCAAAACACACAACAGAAAAGCGCTGAAAATAACTGCCAGTCCCTCCAAAACTCGAACTTTGAAATAACCCGCCAAACTATAAATCTGTATGTTAATACAATTTGCTACATCACATAATCATTGCTTTTTTGATTATCATTTTTTATCTAAGTGCATTGCGTTAAGATGTTTATTATATTGCTGTTTGTAAGAATGTCATTGTTCCGTTCACGGCACGTATGACAATTAAATACTCTTGATTGTTGACCACCTTGAACCTCGGGCAATACAGCACAACACATTTAATTTACGATTCATTTGGGCCGGTAACCGATTACAAAAAACGATCCTCGGCATCAATTAGCGATCGGTCACTATGTAAACGGGCTCGGATGATTCATTTTCACAAAAATCGGAATATGGGCGACAATGTGAACTGTTCCTCCTTGAAAGACTGGACGAATTGCCCAGCAGAAATGCAATTCAGAAAAGTTAGAGATGAAGACAATAAAACAGCAACCACAGCACTAATCGACTGGCCGTGGGCACAACCTATGATGACTGGGTAGACACAAATGCTGGAGAAACTCAGCGGGTGAAGTAGCATCTATGGAGCGAAGGAAATATGCAACGTTTCGGGTCAAAACCCTTCTTCAGACTCTGGCTGATGATGACTGGGACAAGCTGACGTGTAGGGAAATGAGTTTTACTTGTTTGATCGACAGGAACGCAACATGGATACCGCGAATATTGGAACGTTTAATCACTAAACAGATTGTGAAGTAATTCGCCAAGCAAAAATATCCTGAAACAATTCTGCTGCGATCAATGTCGAAACATTAGTACAACTCTTTCTGCGAAAATGTGGGTGGCTCTTATAAGAGCCGTTGGGTTTTCGGTGTTTTTTCAACAATGTGTGGATCTTTATTTGGAACTGGTGTACTTGGTCACTGCCTTTGTCCCTTCCGACACGGCGTGTTTGGCCAGCTCCCCGGGAAGAATGAGGCGCACGGCGGTCTGAATCTCTCGGGAGCTGATGGTCGCCCGCTTGTTATAATGCGCCAGGCGCGAAGCCTCGCTCGCGATACGCTCGAAAATATCGTTCACGAACGAGTTCATGATGCCCATGGCCTTGGAGGAGATGCCGGTATCCGGGTGAACCTGCTTCATCACTTTGTAGATGTAGATGGCGTAACTCTCCTTCCTCGACTTCCTGCGCTTCTTGCCCCCTTTGACTGCGGATTTCGGCAAAGCTTTCTTTGCGCCCTTCTTGGCGACTGCTTTCGGCAAAGATCCTACAGGATCTTTGGTTTTCGGCTGATCTTTGGTTTTCGGCAGATCAGGCATTTCCTCGGTGGATTTCAAACACAGAAGTGAGCAACTGGTAGTCGGAGCGCGGAATAAATAGGCAGCGGCGCCGCCCTATGCTAATGAGGGCTGGAGCAGGAGCGGATCGTCATTGGACGGTCGGAGAGATGTTTAATTACACTTCTGTAAACGCTCTGATTGGATATCTAAGGGGAAACGTCACAATCACTTGCTCCACCAATCAGAAGCCGCTCCCACAGCAAGGGTTCCCAACCCGGGGTAAATTTCGCCGACCCAGGGAGTGGAGTACATTTGTTGATTCTGGATTTGTACATATTTTTTCTCATTGAGTGACTGTGTTTGGTTCTCGTGTACCAGTATCTGTTCATCATTAGATGTTCATAAATAAGTGAAATAACATTGTTATGTGCTATTAAGGATGCCAGAGGTAAACGGGACAGAAAAGATTGGGAACCCCTGGTCCACAGGATAACTGGAGGGTTGTATTTTGTGATCAGTGCTGTGCTGCAGGTCGGTGCAGAGTTCAATGTTGTTTGTAACCTACATTCATGTTTTGGATGACAATGCAGGTAACATTGTGAGTAAAACTGCAGATGACACCAACATTGATCTTGATCAGTTGGTGCGGTGGGGTGGGGGATTGCAACCTTCACATAGAAACATAGAAATTAGGTGCAGGAGTAGGCCATTCGGCCCTTCGAGCCTGCACTGCCATTCAATATGATCATGGCTGATCATCCAACTCAGTATCCCGTACCTGCCTTCTCTCCATACCCTCTGATCCCTTTAGCCACAAGGGCCACATCTAACTCCCTCTTAAATATAGCCAATGAACTGGCCTCGACTACCGTCTGTGGCAGAGAGTTCCAGAGATTCACCACTCTCTGTGTGAAAAAAGTTCTTCTCATCTCGGTTTTAAAGGATTTCCCCCTTATCCTTAAGCTGTGACCCCTTGTCCTGGACTTCCCCAACATCGGGAGCAATTAACCTGCATCTAGCCTGTCCAACCCCTTAAGAATTTTGTAAGTTTCTATAAGATCCCCTCTCAATCTCCTAAATTCTAGAGAGTATAAACCAAGTCTATCCAGTCTTTCTTCATAAGACAGTCCTGACATCCCAGGAATCAGTCTGGTGAACCTTCTCTGCACTCCCTCTATGGCAATAATGTCCTTCCTCAGATTTGGAGACCAAAACTGTACGCTATACTCCAGGTGTGGTCTCACCAAGACCCTGTACAACTGCAGTAGAACCTCCCTGCTCCTATACTCAAATCCTTTTGCTATGAAAGCTAACATACCATTCGCTTTCTTCACTGCCTGCTGCACCTGCATGCCTACTTTCAATGACTGGTGTACCATGACACCCAGGTCTCGCTGCATCTCCCCTTTTCCTAGTCGGCCACCATTTAGAAAATAGTCTGCTTTCCTGTTTTTGCCACCAAAATGGATAACCTCACATTTATCCACATTATACTGCATCTGCCAAACATTTGCCCACTCACCCAGCCTATCCAAGTCACCTTGCAGTCTCCTAGCATCCTCCTCACAGTTAACACTGCCCCCCAGCTTAGTGTCATCCGCAAACTTGGAGATATTGCCTTCAATTCCCTCATCCAGGTCATTAATATATATTGTAAATATCTGGGGTCCCAGCACTGAGCCTTGCGGTACCCCACTAGTCACTGCCTGCCATTGTGAAAAGGACCCGTTTACTCCTACTCTTTGCTTCCTGTTTGCCAGCCAGTTCTCTATCCACATCAATACTGAACCCCCAATGCCATGTGCTTTAAGTTTGTATACTAATCTCTTATGTGGGACCTTGTCGAAAGCCTTCTGGAAGTCCAGATACACCACATCCACTGGTTCTCCCCTATCCACGCTACTAGTTACATCCTCGAAAAATTCTATAAGATTCGTCAGACATGATTTACCTTTCGTAAATCCATGCTGACTTTGTCCAATGATTTCACCACTTTCCAAATGTGCTGCTATCCCATCTTTAATAACTGACTCTAGCAGTTTCCCCACTACCGATGTTAGACAAACTGGTCTGTAATTCCCCGTTTTCTCTCTCCCTCCCTTCTTAAAAAGTGGGGTTACGTTTGCTACCCGCCAATCCTCAGGAACTACTCCAGAATCAAATAAGATCAAATAGAACACAAAGGATGGCTGGACCGTTGTTGGGAAAGATGGTAAAAGTAATACCCCTGATGATGACAATCCTCCATCCTCCCCCTACACCAGCTACCAGGTCACAGTCTGAAGAAGTGTTTCGGCCCGAAACGTTGCCTATTTCTCCAGCATTTTTGTGTACCACCGCAGGTCACAAATCCCTGTATCGCTCCCCCCCCCCCCCCCCCCCCCCCGGCCTCAGACCTTCTGAAACTGTCGCCTGGTGTTGACAAACCTGCAGCCACTCGCAAGGATGGGACACCATGAGTGACATCTCTCCTCCATCCATTCAGAGGCCGTGGGCGGCCCTTCACCAACGCTACAAAAGCTGGTCCCTGAGCCGGCTCCGTCATTCAGTCCCTGTATTTCACACTGTGCTCCCACTGTTGAAGGAGAATGGCCCGGACCAAGCAGACAGCGCGCAAATCGACCGGAGGGAAAGCTCCTCGCAAACAGCTGGCGACCAAAGCGGCGCGGAAGAGCGCTCCAGCCACGGGCGGAGTGAAGAAGCCTCATCGCTACAGGCCCGGCACCGTGGCTCTGAGGGAGATCCGGCGCTACCAGAAATCCACCGAGTTGCTCATCCGCAAACTGCCCTTCCAGCGCCTGGTGCGGGAGATCGCTCAGGACTTCAAGACAGACCTGCGCTTCCAGAGCTCGGCCGTCATGGCCCTGCAGGAGGCCAGCGAGGCTTACCTGGTGGGGCTCTTTGAGGACACCAACCTGTGCGCCATCCACGCCAAGCGAGTCACCATCATGCCCAAAGACATCCAGCTGGCCCGCCGTATCCGCGGGGAGCGCGCCTAAACTCCACCTCTCCACCAAGAACAAACGGCTCTTTTAAGAGCCACAAACTCGGCAGAAGAAAGAGCTGTGGCTTTCTGTTTGATGTCCTGTTACATTAATGTTCTGTTCTTTCTGCGGGGTTTTGTCTGAAAATTATGCCGCATAGTCCGCTGCAGAGCGGAGTCTGACTCCAGTGATTTAAGTGTAAATGGTTACGATTCAAATGCCAAAACGGCTCATAATGCTGTGTACACGACCAGCTCTGCGTCCCCTTTTCTTACGCGCTCTAAGTTGAAGGACAACAAATCTTTCCCCGCGCCGCTGATCAGTCCTTCCACAGACACCGAGTTGCTACATCTACAAAGTAAAGTTCCACACAGCGCTAATACAACAAACGGAAATCATGTTGCGTTAACTCATGCACCCGCTGAGTTTCTCCAAGATTTTTGTGTACCCTCGCTGTAAGTGCGTTGATATTTCGACACCGCATTGCTGCAAATGGTTCGATATTTCCACTTCAGGCGATAATTTGATCAAATTAACCGTCCAAACCCCGGTATAGTGTACCCCTTTGGGGGAATCCAAAACCAGGGGTCACTGTTTAAGAATAAGCGGTAAGCCATTTGGGACTGATGAGGAAAAACGTTTTCACCCAGAGTTGTGTATCTGCGGAATTCACTGGATGTATTCAAGAGAGTTTTAGGGCAAACTGAATCGAAGGATATGGGGGGAAAAGAAGGAACGGGTACTGATTTTGGATGATCAGCCATGATCATTTTGAATGGCGGTGCTGACTCGAAGGGACGAATGGCCTACTTCTGCACCTATTTTCTATACTTTTATAATCCAGGTGTCACTCTAAAACGGAAACTTCACCCTCTCCTTCCCCGTTAGTTTGTTTCTATCTGCATACTTCTCTCTGCGTGATCTATCCCTTCAGAAGGGATTAACGTGAACAAGATGTTTGTGTTTGTTGCTGTTTGTTTTGATAGTGAAATGACTGACTTTTAGTGACTGCAGTCTGTTGTTTTGAAAGCATGCATCCCATTATCTATCCTAGAAAACAACATATCAACATAACAAGTGCTCTCAGACACTTCTTCCTACCTACCCCTGGACCATGATCCCATCCATAAGGTCATAATTTCACAGAACATTTCTGATTTTATCATCTTGTGTGTCTGCCTCCATCCTCCTAGTTTCCCATCCACGCACAACCTGGTTTTACCATCAACACAACTGCCCTGGCAGACCCATTGTTTCTGTCTGCTCCTGTCCAACTGAAATAATTTGCATGTACATCAACTCCAACCTATCTTCCCCCCCACCCCCAAGTCCAATCTATCCTGACCAATGTCCAAGATATCTCACACACTTCTTCTCTTTAATGACTTCCGCTTTCCGAGCCCCCACTCCCTCATCTTCATTATGGACATTCAGTGACTCCACACCTCCAACCCCACAAGGAAGGCCTTAATGCCCTCCATTTCTTCCTCAACCGCAGAACCATCCAATTTCCATCCCCCTAGCAGAGCTGGTCCTCGCCCTTAACAACTTCTCCTTCGACTCCTCCCACTTCCTCCAAGTCAAAGGCATTGGTATGTGCACCCGCATGGGCCCCAGCCACGCCTGCCTCTTGGTAGGGTACGTCGAACAATCCCTGTTCTAGGTGTACTCTGGCCCTATTCCCGAGGTCTATCTCCATTACATTGACGACTGTGTTGGTGCTACCTCCTGCACCTATGCAGAACTCATGGACTTCATTAACTTCACCACCAATTACCAAACGTAAACTGGGCGATCGTTTCACTGAACACTTTCGCTCAGTCCACATGGACCAACCTGATCTCCCGGATACTACACACATTAGTACTCCTTCCAATTCCCACGCTGACCTTTCTGTCCTAGGTCTCCTCCATTGTCAGAGTGGGGCTAAATGCAAATTAGAGGAACAGCATCTCATATTGCACTTTGGCAGCTCACAGCCCAGTGGTATGAATATTGATTTTTCTAACTTCAAGTAACGATGGCATTCCCACTCTCTCCATCCCTCCCCCACCCAAGTCACACCAGCTTCTCGTTTTTACCAAACAAACAGCCAACAATGGCCTGCTTCCTTTATCATTGTTACTTATTTTCACATCTTTCATTCATTGTTTTTTATCTCTCTACATCATCGTCTATATCTCTCGTTACCATTTCCCCAGACTAGTCTGAAGAAGGGTCTCGACCCAAAATGTCATCCATTCCTTCTCTCCAGAGGAGTTTCCTGTCCCGCTGAATTACTCCAGCTTTTTGTGTCTATTTCTGTTCCTTCCTGCCGACATATTAAATGTTCACCTGGCCCCATAGAAGAAGCGTCCACGTCGCGGGGCTGGAAACTGGAAGTATCCTGAGCAAATTCTGCTACCACCATCATCTATTACGACAAGTGATGGCTCCCACTGATTGTCGTCGGAAGCTTGCATCCTGTTCAAGACAGACGATGACAGCGAGGTCAACATTTGTAGCAAGATGGACGCGAAAGAAGAAGAAGTGTTCACATTACTGCGTCGGCTCTGAGAGACATTAGACCATGATAGAAACATAGAAAAATAGGTGCAGGAGTAGGCCATTTGATCATGGATGATCTTCTAAATCAGTACCTTGTTCCTGCATTTTCCCCATATCCCTTGTTTCCTTTAGCCCCAGGAGCTAAAACTAATTCTCTTGTAAACATCCAGTGGTGCTGTTCATCATTTCACCCTTTTTTGTAGTATGTCAAAAGTATGTTTTAAAAGTTTGTTAGTCTTTTTTATGTGGGGGATGGCGGGGAGGAAATACCGGTCAAAGTGTTGTATAAGAATGCGCGAAGTATAAAAAATAAAGTGAACGAACTTGAGGCTCAGTTAGAAATTGGCAAGTATGATGTTGTGGGAATTACGGAGACATGGCTGCTAGAGGGCCAGGGCTGGGAACTGAATATTCAAAGGTATACCTCTTTTCGAAAAGACAGACAGGTGGGCAAAGATAATGGGGTAGCTCTGTTGGTGAGGAATAAAATTCAGTCCCTTGCAAGGGGTGACTGAAACTGGAGATGTGGAGTCAGTATGGATAGAGCTAAGGAACTGTAAGGGTAAAAAGACCCTAATGGGACTTAACTTCAGGCCCACAAACATTAGCCTGGATATAGGGTGCAAGTTGAATCGAGAGTTAAAATTGGCATGTCGTAAAGATAAAGGTTGTTATGGGAGATTTCAACATGAGAAAATCAGGTAAATACTGGACCTCAAGAAAGGGAGTTTGTGGACTGTCTCCTTGATGGATACTTAGTGCAGCTTGTATTGTAGTCTATAGGGAGAAGGCAATACTGCATTTAGTGTAATGTAATGAACCGGATTTGATAAGGGAATTTGAGGTAAAGGAGCCATTAGGAGATAGTGACCATAATATGGTAAGTTTTACTCTACATTTTGAGAGGGAGAAGGGTAAATAGGAAGTGTCAGTGTTACAGTTGAACAAAGGGGACCGTGGAGCAATGAGGGAGGAGCTGGCCAAAGTTGCCTGGAAAGATACTCTAGCAGGGATGACAGTGGAACAACAATGGCAGATATTTCTGGGAATAATACAGAAGGTGCAGGATCAGTTTATTCCAAAGAGGAAGAATGATTCTAAGGGGAGTAAGGGGCAACCGTGGCTGACAAGGGAAGTCAGGGTTAGTATAAAAATAAAAGAGAAGAAGTACAACATAGCAAAGGTGAGCGGGAAGCAAGAGGATTGGGTAATGTTTAAAGAGCAACAGAAGATAATTAGAAGGCAATACGGGGAGAAAAGATGAGGTACGAAGGCAAACTAGCCAAGAATATAAAGGAGGATAGTAAAACCTTTAGGTATGTGAAGAAGATAAAATTAGTTAAGACCAAAGTTGGACCCTTGAAGACTGAAAAAGGTGAATTTATTATGGGGAACAAGGAAATGGCAGATGAGATGAACAAGTACTTTGGATTCGTCTTCACTTAGGAGGACACAAACAATCTTCCTGATGTACTAGTGGCCAGAGGATCTGGGGTGACAGAGGAACTGAAGGAAATCCACGTTTGGAGGAAATGGTGTTGGGCAGACTGATGGGACTGAAGGCTGATAAATCCCTAGGGCCTGATGGTCTGATTCCCAGGGTACTTAAGGAAATGGCTTTAGAAATCGTGGACGCATTGGTGATCATTTTCCAATGTTCCCTAGATTCAGGATCAGTTCCTGTGAATTGGAGGGTAGTTAATGTTATCCCACTTTTTAAGAAAGGCGGGAGAGAGAAAACGGAATTATAGACCAGTTAGCCTGACATCGGTGGTGGGGTAGATGCTGGAGTCAATCATAAAAGATGAAATAACGGCACATTTGGATGGCAGTAACATGATTGGTCCGAGTCAGCATTGATTTACGAAGGGGAAATCGTGCTTGACTAATTTCTGAAATTTTTTGAGGATGTAACTGGGAAAATGGACAAGAGAGAGCCAGTGTATGTAGTGTACCTGGACTTTCAGAAAGCATTTGATAAGGTCCCACATAGGAGATTAGTGGGCAAAATTAGGGCACATGCTATTGGGGGTAGAGTGCTGACATGGATAGAAAATTGGTTGGCAGACAGGAAACAAGAGTAGGGAATATCGGGTCCCTTTCAGAATGGCAGGCAGTGATTAGTGGGGTACCGCAAGGCTCGGTGCTGGGACCGCAGCTATATACAATATACATCAATGATTTAGATGAAGGGATTCAAAGTAACATTAGCAAATTTTCAGATGACACAAAGCTAGGTGGCAGTGTGAACTGTGAGGAGGATGCTATGAGGATGCAGGGTGACTTGGACAGGTTGGGTGAGTGAGCAGATGAATGGCAGATGCAGTTTAATGTGGAAAAATGTGAGGTTGTAGCGGCACCTGCTGGTGCGCGCCAATATAGAACCCGGCGGTCGGAAGCCGCGAGCACGTGACCTGGTCGGGGTTGGGGTTTCCGCGCGGTTTTCTATTTCCCGCGTCAGTTGTTCGACGAACACTGTTGAGGCCAGTTGCGTTTGTTAGACCTGTGGTACCAGAGAATGTGTTCAAAATAAATATTGTTCAAAGAAACTGGTCGTTTGTCTCTCATTCCACTAAAAGGTTATGCACTTTGGTAGTAAAAACAAAGTAAAGTAAAGTATCCTTTATTGTCATTCAGACTTTTCAGTCTGAATGAAATTTTGTGCCTTGCAGTCATAACATAGAATAAATTAACAAAACACACAATAAACACAGATTTAACATCCACCACAGTGAGTCCACCAGGTCCTCCTCACTGTGATGGAAGGCAAAAGTCTTAAAGTCCTTGTCTCTTCCTTCCTTGTTTTCCCTCTGCGTTGAGGCGATCCAGGCTTCCGATGTTGCGACCCCGCCGGGTGATGGTAAGTAAGTCCCGCGGCCGAATCCGAGCTCCGCGAACGGGCCAGTTCAAACTCCGCGGCATAGGGGCGTACGAAGCTGCCGCCCTCCAGTCCAGCGGATGAAGCTGTTGTTTCGGGAGGTCCGGAAAACAGGTCACCAACCTGGGACCTGCGAGCTCCCAACGATGTCGTCCACTGGGCCCGTGGCCGAGGCTCCGAAGTTGGGTCGAAAGTCGGTTCACCACCGCCGACCACAGCCCCGAAGTCGGCCAGCCTCGCGTTGGTAAGTCCTGGCTCTGCCTCCGAAGCCTCGAGGTCGGTCCCAGTTGGAGGCCGCCAGCTCCGCCATTAGGCCTCAGCGCAGACGGAGACGGGGGATACGAGAAGAAAAGGTTGCATCCCCCCGAAGGAAGAGACCAAAAACATGTTTCTCCCCCCCCCCCCCCCACACACACACACATATACACAACCAAAATAAACTGAAACTGGATAAAACGTAAACAAAAAAAAAGAAAAGACAAACGGACTGCAGGCGAGCCGCAGATGCAGGGCAGCGCCGCCACTTCCGGGTAGATTCCAAGAAGGCAGATTATTATCTAAATGGTGTCAAGTTGGGAAAAGGGGAAGTACAACGGGATCTGGGGGTCCTTGTTCATCAGTCAATGAAAGTAAGCATGCAGGTACAGCAGGCAGTGAAGAAAGCGAATGGCATGTTGGCCATAATAACAAGAGGAGTTGCGTATAGGAGCATAGATGTCTTTCTGCAGTTGTACAGGGCCCTAGTGAGACCACACCTGGAGTATTGTGTGCAGTTTTGGTTCCCCTAATTTGAGGAAGGACATTCTTGCTATTGAGGGAGTGCAGCGTAGGTTTACAAGATTAATTCCCGGGATAGTGGGATTGTCATATGCTGAGAGAAAGGAGCGGCTGGGATTGTATACTATGGAATTCATAAGGATGAGAGGATATCTTATTGAAACATATAAGATCATTAAGGGTTTGGACATGCGAGAGGCAGGAAACATGTTCCCGATGTTGGGGGAGTCCAGGACCAGGGGCCACAGTTTAAGAAGAAGGGGTAAGCCATTTAGAACGGAGATGATGAAACACTTTTTCACACAGATTTGTGAATCTGTGGAAAGCTCTGCCTCAGAGGGTGTTGGAGGCCGGTTCTCCGGATACTTTCAAGAGAGAGCTATATAGGGCTCTTAAAGATAGCGTAGTCAGGGGATATGGGGAGAAGGCAGGAATGGGGTACTGATTGGGGATGATCAGCCATGATCACATTGAATGGCAGTGCTGGCTTGAAGGGCTGAATGGCCTACTCCTGCACCTATTGTCTATTGGCGACCCGGCAGGGTGGCCTGCACAGCAACCTACGCAAAAGCTCGAAAAGGAGCAGCTTGTCGACCCCGGGCTCGGGGAAGACCGTCGAAAATAGGCTGTCCAAAAGGACAATACTGGCCAGGGATGCACTGCCTCAACATCTAAGGGTGATATTATCAGTCAACTCACAAGAGTGGAGGTAACTGAGTGAGAGGCTGGTGATAGGGAGGTCAATTCAGATCCCTGAAGGTATATCCTGCTCAGGGGCTGGGAATTGAGGATTCCTTCAACAAATCGATAATACCTTTCAGCTCACAATAAATAAGAGAGCTTACGACACTCGGGATCAGAATTTGCCTTCCCCTCAGGGATAGGTGAACCAGTAGAGGCAGAACTGGCAAGTAGCATTATATACTTGACTTCGCACCAGCTGAATGAGGAGAACATGCAGGACAATGCTGAAAAGTATGTTAATCCTGATAACTGCCAGACTCGTGATGTACCGAAGGTCAACATCACCATCTGGGACATTCTGATTGGCTAAACGAAGCCTAAAGATCTAAAACTCCAGCGAGTTTAGAAAGCTCTCACAAGAGGGATTTTGGTGTTTGCGAGGTCGGAGGATGGAACACAATGTTCTGAAGTGCAGCAAGTCACCTTAGCACTGCTGTGTACAGTGTAAGGATATCATCCCAACCAAGTTAGTGGCTGAAACTGCTATACTGAGGCTGATTGGAACACCAGGCCTACACAACTAAGACAGAGCCAGAGGCCATTTTTAGGCGCAGGTTCACAGTGCTCACCATGGAGACAGCGCATGCCACACACTCAATCTCAACCCCAGCAGTTCACGATGTCAGACCCAGAGGGAAGGGACAGAACAAAAATTGGTGTCAGCAGATGCTGTCAGTCAACCCCCTAATCCCATTGAGGTAGGTGAGTATTATTCCTACAGATGCACGAAATGTACGGAGGATATTCAAGTCGGGGGTATATTGAGGCTGTTCTAAAGTAAGTGGGGAAAGATAACCACTGGCCCTTTCATTTTACTAGCCATAAATGGCTATAAATCTGACGTTCTGTCTGACCGGTTTCCTCCACGGCAAGAAAAGACCAAATTCCCGTGCAAACGGTTTAAAGAGGAATATATAGCTATCCGAGTAGAGGTAGTGAAATTACACAAAAGGATATGATTGAGGAGATTGTCCACGAACAAGATGAATATATTTCCAATATCTTCACCAGGTCTAAGGAAGATGGAGTATACCAAATCATTCCTGATTTGGCCAGTCTGAACATGGACTTGGGATATAACCATTTTAGAATGGATTTTTCATTCAGCAAAACTGCTGATTATTGAGGATTGCTCTGTGGCCTCAATCGATCTCAAAGATGCATTTTTTCTGGTACCAATACATGAGAGTCACAGAAAATAGTTGACACGCTCATCATAGGAAATACAATATATGACACAGATGTAGCTGTTTTAGCAACCTAGACACTCCTAGAAGATCTAGGATTGTTATTCATCCAGGAAAGCCCAGGCTTGAGCTGACAAAAGCTATTACATAAGCTTTCTCATAAACTCTTCAGATAGGTCTGTGACCCTACCTACAGATAAGAAACAGAATTTTGTAGATGCATGCACAGGCTTACCTCAGAATGAGATGTCTACGATACGACAGGTTGTGAGGGTGATAGGCAAGCTGGTAGCTGCCTTCCCAGCTGTGGGGCCATGCATTATAGAAGCCTGGATCGGGAGCAGGATCTTGCCCTAAAATTGAATATGGGAGATGTTGATAGATGTATGAGGCTGATGACAAAGTCGATATCCAAATTCCAGTGGGGGATTGAGCACACACGAGGGTACAGGGTTCATTGTACCTAGTCAGCCCGCAATAACACTACAAAGTGAGGGCTGGGGTGAGACATGGTCATAAAATATGGCATCAACTATATGGAAATGCTAGCAGCATTCCAGGCATTGAGAATATATTGTGGGAATGACCATGATAAGCAAATCAGATGGCACAAGAAAGCAGAATGCTACCCACATTAACATGGGAAAAGTTTTGTGAGGAGACACATGTGAACTACTTTAAAGCAGAAGTAGCAGAGGTTTGGGGGTTTCTTTCAGTTTGGTTTTATGAGAAGCGACTAAGTTATGGCGCAATTATCACTGCCCGCAATGCCTTATCATTGTATCTAGTGCTTGGATTGGGACAACAAACGATTGGCTTTCACCCACTGGTGACAATGTTTATGGGAGTGTCTTTAACATGAACCCTTTAAAGCCTAGATACAAAGAAGTGTGGAATGTGTAATCAGTATTATATTTTTTATGCAATTTCGCACCAGCTGTATCGCTAACTTTGGAGCAGCTACTCATAAGTTAGTCATGCCTATGGCACTTATTTCAGCACGAAGACCTCAGTCTTTACGCGATCTCCGTCTGAATAACTCGGTCAAATATGACAAGAGGGTAGCATTTTATGTGAATGAACTCATAAAGCAGAGCAGGCACAGTTGGGTACAAGTTGGAGCTGGCAGCAAACCCACCAGATCGGAGATTGTGGGTGTTAATAATGTGAAAAAGTACATTAAGGTTACTAAGAACCTACGAGATGAAGGAAAAGTTTGCTTCATATTTATAAAAAGTCTCACAAGAGAGTGTCGGTGCAGACTATTTCAAGATCGATAGAGTGTACGCTGTTGAAAGCGGGAGTGAATACAGATATTTTCAAGTCACACTCTACCAGGGCTGCTGACACGTCGGCAGCCAATAGAATGGATGTTCCTCTTGATCACATTCTTGCAACAGCAGGATGGTCAGATGAACGCACGTTCGGAAGTTTTATAATAAACCGCTTAACAGGTCTGGACGATTGCAGATAGAATTTTGGACAGTGTTACATGAGCTGTTTTGTCTGTAACTCCTAGGCAAATGGGACTGTGGTCTTGTTAAGGACGATGTACATGTATGTAAAGTTGGCATCATGTGTTAATGGCCTCTATCTTTCTACCAGTTATGTATCTGTTCACATACAGTGGTTTACTGCATGAAAAACCACATAGATTCAAAGGCTTCACGTAGTCTCATCACGAGACTTCGAAATTTAAATAGAAAGATTAAACGAAAACTTGCCGTTTGAAGTTTGATCTTTATTTTATGAGAAGTTGGAGTGAGAGACTACGTGCCCTCCACTCCCAACCCTGAATCTCATAAATTTAATTCAGTAATCAAGGGTTATTAATCTTTTTATAGCTTGAAACTGGTTCAAGTGGACTGTGGTTTCATACAGTGGCTCTGAAGATTGATGCACATGCGGACTGGTGGGTTTTTAACATAGTCTCTCATTCCAACTTCTCATAAAATAAAGATCAAACATCAAACGGTAAGTTATCATTTAATCTTTCTATTTCACAGTGGAGCGGGATGATGCCTGACTGGGGATCGCCTGTTGAAGCTCCGGAGTGTTGGGCCTGCTAATTAACACCGTGGAACTGTGGTTTGCAGAGCTTCTAGCCAAGGGAGGTGCTGGCTTTAACATGGCGGAGTCCTGGGATCCTTTGCCAAGGGTTGCCAGTGTTGAATCTCCGACCAGCTCGGCCTGTGGACTTCGGGAGCCGCGGTGTCCTGTAGGAAGCGGCCGATTCGGAAACTCCAAGCCATGTTCTTCCGTTCCGACGACGGAGCTCCGATCATCCCGGTGAGAGGGCCTGAACATCGGGCCACCGTAGCGGCGACTGCGGAGGGCTCAAAAGCCTCGACCACGGGTGACCAGAAGAAGATGACTGAGCTTTATTGCCTTCTCTCACAGTGGGAAACGTTGATTCCGCTGTGTGGGGATGTTCATGTTAAATTCTATCATGTATTGTGTTCTTTTTATTCGTATGGCTGTTTGGTAACACAAATCTCACGGTACCAATTGGTGCATGTGATAATAAATGTAACTTGAACTAGAACTTAAATTGGCTTCCACTGCCTTCTGTGGCAGAGAATTCAACAGATGCATAACTGTCTGGGTGAAAACGTTTTTCCTCATCTCAGTCCTAAATGGCCTACCCCTTATTCTTAATCTGTGACCCCTGGCTTTGGACTCTCCCAACATCGGGAACATTTTTCCTGCATCGAGCCTGTCCAATCCTTTAAGAATTTGATGTGTTTCTATGATCCCTCTTATCCTTCAAAATTCCAGTGAATACAAGCAGTCGACCCATTCTTTCATCATATGTTAGTCCCGCGAATTAACCTGTTGAACCTACGCTACACTCCCTCAATAGCAATAATGTCCTTCCTCAAATTAGGAGACCAAAATTGCACACAATTCACCAGGTGTGGTCTCACCAGGCCCCGGTACAACTGCAGTAGGACCTTCTTGCTCCTAAACTCAAATCTTCTCGCTATGAAGGCCAACATGTGAAAAGGTTTCTTCATTGCTTGCTGTACCTGCATGCTTACTTTCAGTGACTGATGGACAAGCACACCCAGATCTCGTTGCACCTCCCCTTTTCCTTATCTGACACCATTCGGATAATAATCTGCCTTCCTGTTTTTTTTTGCCACCAAAGTGGAAAACCTCACATTTACCCACATTATACTGCATCTGACATGCATCTGCCCACTCAACCAACCTATCCAAGTCACCCTGCAGCCTCATAGCATCCTCCTCGCAACTCACACTACCACCCACCTTTGTATCATCCGCAAACATGAAAATGTCACATTTAATTCCCGCTTCTAAAACGTTAATAAATATTGTAAATAACTGGGGTCCCAGCACTGAGCCTTGCTTGTCACTGCCTGCCATTCTGAAAATTCCTACTTTTTGCTTCTTATCTGTCAACCAGTTCTCTATCCATGGCAACACCCTACCCTCAATACCATGTGCTCTAATTTGGCCCACCAATCTCCTGTGTGGGACCTTGTCAAAGGCTTTTTGAAAGACCATATACACCACATCCACTGGCTCTCCCTTATCCATTATGCCTGTTATATCCTCAAAAAATTCCAGAAGATTAGTCAAGCATGATTTCCCCTTCATAAATCCATGACCAATTCTGACTGCTTTTGAAAAGCATTGCTATTACATCTGAAATATTTAATGGAAATCTGATGAGCAACCTTTTCATACAGGGTGGTGTGTTAATGAGATGAGATGTCAGATAATGTGATGGATACAGGTACAGTAACAATGTTTAAAAAGCCATTTGGACTGTTAGAAGGATAGGAAAACTTCAGAGTGGTGTAGGTCAAACACAGATGCACAGGGGAGGGGCAGTACCGGACTTTATCTTGGGGAACGAGGATGGGAGGTTGATAGGTGTATCTATGGCAAAAACATTTTCCAAACAGTGGCCATGGTTCGATCTGTTTCAATGTAGCCGTGAAAATAATTTGTTTTGTTTGTGAAACAGGGTCTTTAACTGGGAGAAGTTGGAGTTCACTAGTGTTCACCACCGTTGGACGAATTACAGATGGTGATGAGTCAGATAGTGAGATTGACCGATTGACCAAATGGTGCCAGCACAACAACCTGGCTCCCAATACCAGTAAAACCAAGGAACTGACTGTGGACTTTGGAAGAGGAAGGATGAGGACCCACAATCCTGTTTATATCAATGGGACTGATAATGATGAATTATGTTAAAAATATAAGAAAAGCTTACAGCTTATATTTAGTCTCAAATCAGGCTTTTCACCAGTAGAATAATACAGAAAGGCAAGTTAAGTTGCCTCAGGTTGCGGGGTATTGAGATAATGAATACTATAACATTTGTCTTCCAAGTGACGAGAGAGGAAGCAGAGAAGAAGCTAGATTGATATATTTGATATGTAAAATGCCTTGCACCAAATGTCCGATGTTTATGAGGGAGGAGGTGACGAGAGAGGGCCTAGTTTCATTATGGGGCAATAACAAATGTCCGAGGCCTTTGAGATGAAATGTCCTTATACCATATGACACGATGCCTTTGATGTGATGAGACCACTCGGGCGCATCTTGTAGTAACCTTAGTCTCTGTATCTCTGACCATGACTAATGTTTGTGGAATGTGCTAAGGTGACAAAGAAACACTATATAATACGATGTAATTCTGTTGTTCATAGAAGGGGATGAGGACTGTGAAGTGTCTGCATTGCTCACTTGACTAGAGTTCTCGCTTCCTTCCATCGGCCGATAATATGTAAAGTTTTGAACTGGTCTACCAAACGTTTGTGTGTTGTCTGTTTATTAAGAAGCGAACCTGTTTAGTTGGTATAAGAAGTAACCTTTTTCAGGACGAACTTCAAATTCCTGGGCGTGCATATTTCCAAAGATCTTTCCTGGACACAGCACACTGATGCAATTATAAAGAAGGCACATCAGCGCCTCTACTCCATAGTCCTACTCTACCTCTCTAATTTTAGATAGCCCTTGCTTTCTCCCTCCTTCCCCTCCCCCTTCCCAGCTCTCCCGCAAAGCCTAATGTCTCCGGCTCTTCCTTTCTTTGCCCCCACCCGACATCAGTCTGAAAAAGGGTCTCCGCCCGAAACATCGCCTGTTCTTCTCCCCATAGATGCTGCCTCACCGCTGAGTTTCTCCATCATTTTTTTTCTACCTTCGATTTGCAGTTCTTTCTTAAACATCAGCGCCTCTACTTTCTGAGAAGATTACGGAGATTTGGAATGTCAAAGAGGATTCTCCTGAACTTCTACAGGTGTACAGTAGAGAGCATATTGACTGGTTGCATCATGGCCTGGTTCAGCAACTTGAATGTCCAGTAGCGGAAAAGACTGCAAAAAGTTGTGACCACTGCCCAGTCCATCACTGGCTCTGGCCTCCCCACCATCGAAGGGATTTATCGGCGTCACTGCCTCAAAAAGGCAGTGAACTTCATCAGATACCCACATCATCCTGGCCACACACTCATTTCACCACTGCCATCGGGAAGATGGTACAGGAGCCTGAAAACTGTAACGTCCAGATTCAGGGACAGCTTCTTCCCTTCAGCCATCAGGTTATTAAACATGACAACAAATAAGCTCTGAACTACAACAGACTATTATTATTATTGCACTAAAATTATTTCTTTTGTGAGTTTGTGTGTATGTATACACACTGAACTTTTTTTCTCTTGTTTATGTACTATGTTTACATATTCTGTTGTTTATATATATACTGTTGTGCTGCAGCAAGTAAGAATTTCATTGTTCTATCTGGGACATCTATACTTTTACTAAAATTCTCATCTTGACCACTTCCTGTCTACATTGTAAATACATTTTAGAAAAAACACTACCCTATATCGCTATGATTTTTAGCCATCTTACTCACCGTCCTCCTCTCCTCCAACCTCCCCAAAGCTTTTTCTGATCGGTGAAATAATTAAAAAGTTATGAATATTTAAAAAATTGTGAGATCAGCTGATGGGTCTTCTCCCTTGTCAGTCACCATGATGCATGTCACGCCCCTTCTGGGGCCCCAGGAAAATAAAGCCCCAGAGGCCGGACGTGAATCAGTCACTCTGGAAGAATATGAGTGAGAGTTGAGTCCAGAACTGTGAGTCTACGCCATGAGTGAACAGAACTGTGAGTCTGCACTGTGCTTGAAATGAAGTGTTCGCCTGCACTGTGCTTGAAATGAATTGTTAGCCTGCACTGTGCTTGAAATGAGTTGTTGGCCTGCACTGTACTTGAAATGGAAATGAAATGAGTTGTTGGCCTGCACTGTGCTCGAAATGGAAATGAAATGAGTTGTTGGCCTTGCACTGTGCTCAAAATGGAAATGAAATGAGTTGTTGGCCTTGCACTGCGCTCAAAATGGAAATGAAATGAGTTGTTGTTCTTGCACTGTGCTCGAAATGGAAATGAAATGAGTTGTTGGCCTTTGTGTTCGAAATGGAAATGAAATGAGTTGTTGGCCTTGCACTGTGCTCGAAATGCAAATGAAATGAGTTGTTGGCCTTGCATTGTGCTTGAAATGGAAATGAAATGAGTTGTTGGCCTTGCACTGTACTTGAAATGGAAACTAAATGAGTTGTTGGCCGTGCACTGTGCTTGAAATGGAAATGAAATGAGTTGTTGGCCTTGCACTGTGCTTGAAATGGATATGAAATGAGTTATTGGTCTTGCACTGTGCTTGAAATGGAAATGAAATGAATTGTTGGCCTTGCACTGTGCTTGAAATCAGTTGTTGGCCCACACAGTGCTTGAGCTCAGTTGTTGGCCTGCTCTGTGCTTGAACTCAGTTGTTGGCCTGCTCTGTGCTTGAACTCAGTTGCTGGCCTGCATCGTGCTTCAACTCAGTTGTCGGCATGTACTGTACTTATTCCAAAGGTCACGCTCATTCCAGAAGTCCCGCTCAGTCCGGAAGTCCTGCTCAGTGGAGAGGTTGTGCTCATTCCAGAAGTCCTGCTCAGTGGAGAGGCCACGCTCAACCACATGAGTAGATTCAAGAGAGTTTTACAGTCATATATATGTTGTGTGTGTGTGTGAGTGATGGAGGGTGTGAGTGTGTGTGAGAGATGGAGGGTGTGTGTGAGATGGGGGTGTGTGTGTGAGCCCACCAGCTGTGAATGAGTGAACTGCCAGCCCACCAGCCGTGAGGCAACTGCCAGCCCACCAGCCCTGAGTGAGTCAACTGCCAGCCCACCAGCCGTGAGTGAGTCAACTGCCAGCCCACCAGCCGTGAAGGACCTTGATAGTCAATCCTGGATCTCACAGGGAGGCAATGAAGGGAGAAAAATAGTGGGGAGAGGTCACACACACACACGCGCACGCACGCACGAACGCGTGCGCACACACACACACACACACACACACACGCGCCTGAGTGACAGAGCTGCCAGCCCACCAGGCCTGAGTGACTGAGCTGCCAGCCCACCAGGCCTGAGTGACTGAGCTGCCAGCCCACCAGATCTGAGTGACTGAGCTGCCAGCGCAAGAATACATTCGGCCCACAATGTCTGTACTAGCCTTCTGGAAACCTTTCCCTTCGGCCCACAACACCCATACTAGCACTGCAGAAAGCCCGCTCCCCACTGGCCACCAATATTGGAATTGGTGGAGGTGCAATATTGTGTTGGGGGACCAGTCCTCTCGTGTGAACATGGGACCGAACGGGTCCCACTAAGGATGACAATTAAACACTCTTGACTCTTCTACATGACCAGCGAAAGTGGAATGGGAGCAGCGGCTAGAGTGTGGAATTATCTTGTGTGTGGGAAGCATAAACAGTGAGGGAGTATGAGGTCAGGGTCAGCAGGTCTCCGTGAGATTGATAAGCAAATGTGCTTACCTTGGTATATTTCTGACTAGGGGGACTTGGCAGAGTCCCCCTAGTCCTCACCTTTCACCCCACCAGCCGTCACATACAACAAGTGATCCTCCGTCAGTTTCGCCACCTCCAACGTGACCCCACCACTCGCCACATCTTCCCATCTCCCCCCATGTCTGCCTTCCGCAAAGACCGCTCCCTCCATAACTCCCTTGTCAATTCTTCCCTTCCCTCCCATACCACCCCCTCCCCTGGTACTTTCCCTTGCAACCGCAAGAGATGCAACACTTGTCCCTTCAGCTCCCCCCTCCACTCCATTCAAGGACCCAAGCAGTCGTTCCAGGTGCGACAGAGGTTCACCTGCATCTCCTCCAACCTCATCTATTGCATTCGCTGCTATAGATGCCAGCTGATCTACATCGGTGAGACCAAGCGGAGGCTTGGCGATCGTTTCGCCGAACACCTCCGGTCGGTCCGCAATAACCAACCTGAACTCCCGGTGGCTCAGCACTTCAACTCCCCCTCCCATTCCGTATCTGACCTCTCTGTCCTGGGTCTCCTCCATGGCCACAGCGAGCAACACAGTAAATTGGAGGAAATGCACCTCATATTCCGCTTGGGCAGTCTGCATCCTGGGGGTTTGAACATTGAATTCTCCCAATTCTGCTAGCCCTTGCTGTCCCCTCCCCTTCATCAGCCATCTGGTTGTCTCCTCCCCTCCCCCAGCCCTCGGGCTCCTCCTCCGCCTTTTTCCTTTTTTCCTTTCTTCTCCCCACCCCCTATCAGTCTGAAGAAGGGTTTCGGCCCGAAACGTTACCTATTTCCTTCGCTCCACAGATGCTGCTGCACCCGCTGAGTTTCTCCAGCATTTTTGTGTACCTTTTAGTTCTGACTCGCTCTCCATCCCTCCCCCACCCTAATTATCTGATTAGCTTCAATGCCCTTCTGATAATTTTACTGATTTTATGCCTCCTTATCACCTTAGCTAACAATGAACCACTCTACATTTCCTTATCATCGTCTGCTTTGAACTGTAATTTTACCCCACGATATCTCCAGACTCCCTTTCCCCTGACTCTCAGACTGAAGAAAGGTCATGACCCAAAACATCACACATCCTTTCTCTCCAGACATGCTGTCTGACCTACATAGTAGCTCCAAAATTTTGTGTCTATCTTTGATGTAAACCTGCATCTGCAGTTCCTTCCAACACACCTAATCTGGTGTAGTCTGGTTGACTGGTACATTCTGAGTGGGCCAGACAATACAACTGAAAGAGTAAGGAAGATAGATGGCAGGCACATTTGGTCAGACTGATATCAAGAAGAGGATTCACCATAGAGTCCTACATGCTGCATTGTGCACAGGTGATAGTTGATGTGTTGTTCCTTGAGCTTGTGTCGGGCGTTGTTGTAACAGTGCTGGAAGTCACAGACCAGACATTGTACCAGGAACTGGCAGGTACAGAATGAACCCCACACTTTCACACTGTACCAGAGATTGGAATCTGCAGTACTGGACCCCGGAGGATCTCTCTATCAGTCCCCATGCAATCCAATGCCAGCAACCCGTCCGCTCTACTTTCCCCACCTGCACACTGCGCTGGGCCTGGGATGTTGACACCGGCCATTGCAACTGTGGAACATTTCTAGATTTAAAGAGTCATAGAGCTTTATCGCACAGAAACAGGCCGTCTGGTCTACCTTGGCCATGGCAACCATGTCTGCATTCTGGGTCAGTTCCACTTACCCACATTTGACCCTTAGCTTCTAATCCCTTCCTATCCCAATATTGGTCAAAATATATTTTAAACATTGTAATTGCACCTGTTTCCTCAGCAGCTCATTCCAGATATGAACAACTCTCAGTTAAAATGTTGCCCTAATGTCCCTCTTAAATCTCTCTCCTCTCACCTTGGGCCAATGCTTCTAGTTTAAAATCCGTTATCCTGGGGAAAATAAACTGAGTGTTCAATGTCCATGCCCCTCATGATTTCACACTTTATTTAGGTCACCCCTCGGCCTCCTATGCTCCCAAATCAATCCTTGCCTCTCCAGCCTCTCCCTATAATTCACACATACAAGTCCCCAAAACATCTTGTGCACCCTTTCCAGCATAATGGCATCCTGCTACAGCTGAGCAACTAGAACTACATACACTATTCCAGGTGTAGTCTCACCAAATCAAAGCTGCATCATGATATCCAAACCTTTGTATTCAATACCCTTCCCATTGAAGGCAAGTATGACAAAGCCTTCATCGCACCATCCATCTTACGATGTTCTAGAAACCATGCACCTGTAATCCGAGATCTCTGTTCTGCAACACTCTCCAGGGTTCTACCATTTATTGTGCAAGTCCTACCCTGGATTTGCATATCAGTGTGCAACATTCAAGATTCAAGATTCAAGATATTTTATTAGTCACATTCACATACACCCGGGTGTAGTGAAGTGAAATGCTTTTTGCCATTATCAGCACACAAAAAAGAGAAGAGAATACAGACACAACACCAAGATAGTCTTAAACACTGAACATCCCCCCACAATGGCTCCCACCATGAGGGAAGGCACAAAGTCCAGTCCCCAACCCCAGTTCACCCATAGTCGGGCCCATTGAGGCCTCCATAGTTGCCTCTACGGAGGCCTGATGTTCCAGGCCGTTCCAGGTGATGTTGTTCCGGCGTCGGGAGAGTCCTCACATCTCACATTTGTCAGAGTTAAATTATATTTGTCATTCCCCACCAAACCAAACTTCTTGCGTATGATGTGCACAGCCTAAGGTTGTAGGAGAACTTATTCTATTTGATCTTATTTGATTTTGCATGCCTGGTTGATTACTTTCGTTGAAACAGGGTGGACCAAGTGAAGGTTGCAATCTCCCACACCACCAAACCAACTGATCTAGATCAATGGTGTCATCTGCAAATTTACTCACAATGTTACCTGCATTGTCATCCAAAACATTAATGTAGGTTACAAACAACATTGAACTCTGCATCGACCCCTGCAGGACAGCACTGATCACAAAATACAACCCTCCAGTTATCCTGTGGACCAGGGGTTCCCAACCTTTTCCATCCAGTTTACATCTGGCATCCTTAATAGCACATTACAATGTTATTTCACTTATTTATGAACAACTAATGATGAACAGATACTGGTACACGAGAACCAAACACCGTCACTTAATGAGAAAAAATATGTACAAATCCAGAATCACAAATGTACTCCCTGGGTCGGCGAAATTTACCCCAGGTTGGGAACCCTTGCTGTGGGTGCGGCTTCTGATTGGTGGAGCAAGTGATTGTGGCGTTTCCCCTTAGATATCCAATCAGAGCGTTTACAGAAGTGGAATTAAACATCTCTCCGACCGTCCAATGATGATCCGTTCCTGCTCCATCCCTCATTAGCATAGGACGACGCCGCTGCCTATTTAATCCGCGCTCCGACACCGAGCTGGTCACTTCTGTGTTTGAAATCCACCGAGGAAATGCCTGAACCGCAGAAAACCAAAGATACCGTAGGATCTTTGCCGAAAGCAGCCGCCAAGAAGGGCGCAAAGAAAGCTTTGCCGAAATCCGCAGTCAAAGGGGGCAAGAAGCGCAGGAGGTCGAGGAAGGAGAGTTACGCCATCTACATCTACAAAGTGATGAAGCAGGTTCACCCGGATACCGGCATCTCCTCCAAGGCCATGGGCATCATGAACTCGTTCGTGAACGATATTTTCGAGCGTATCGCGGGCGAGGCTTGCCGCCTGGCGCATTATAACAAGCGGGCGACCATCAGCTCCCGAGAGATTCAGACCGCCGTGCGCCTGCTTCTTCCCGGGGAGCTGGCCAAGCACGCCGTGTCGGAAGGGACAAAGGCGGTGACCAAGTACACCAGTTCCAAATAAAGATCCACGCATTCTTGAAAAAACACCGAAAACCCAACGGCTTTTATAAAAGCCACCCACATTTTCGCAGAAAGAGTTGTACTAATGTTTCGACATTGAATTGCAGCAGAATTGTTTCAGGATAATTTAGCTTGGCGAATTATTTCACATTCTGTTTAGTGATTAAATGTTGTTCCAATATACGCGGGATATTCTCGGTATCCATGTTGCGTTCCTGTCAACCAAACAGAAGTACAACTCCTTTTCCTTCACGTCAGCTTGTCCCAGTCATTATAAGTTGTGCCCACGGCCAGCCGACAAGTGCTGTCGTTGCTGTTTTATTTGCTGTGGGTATTGCGGTTTATTAACTCCTGTCTTAATCTATGTAACTGTTCTGAATTACATTTCTACTCGGCAATTCGTCCAGTCTTTCAAGGAGGGGCGTTTCACACTGTCGCCCAAACTCCGAATTTTGTGAAAATGAACCAGACAACAACCAGACCAGGTACACAAAAATGCTGGAGAAACTCAGCGGGTGCAGCAGCATCTATGGAGCGAAGGAAATAGGTAACGTTTCGGGCCGAAACCCTTCTTCAGAGGGTTTGAACAGCATCTGCAGTTCCTTCTTTAACAACAACCAGACCAGAACGTTTACATAGTGACCGATCGCTAATTGATGCCGAGGATCCACTGCGGCGAGCCTCAACGAATTCCGCCCAGTTGCACTTACTCCCATCATCACTAAGTGCTTCGAAAGGCTGGCCCTGGCACACCTCAAAGGCTGCCTACCTCCCACACTGGACCGCCATCATTTGGATACCGCAAGAACAGGAGTACGGAAGATGCCATCTCTACGGCACTTCACTCGCCCTCTCCCATCTCGACAACAGAGACACCTACATGAGAATGCTGTTAATCGACTTTAGCTCAGCATTTAACACCATTATTCCCCCCAAACTGATCACCAAACCCATCGACCTGGGCTTCGACCCCTCCCTCTGTAACTGGATACTGGACTTTCTAACCAACAGACCCCAGTCTGTTAGGTTAGACAACCACACCTCTTCAACCCTCACGCTGAACACCGGCATTCAACAGGGCTGTGTGCTGAGCCCTCTCCTCTACTCCCTCTTCACCTATGACTACACACCTGTGCATGGTACTAACACCATCATCAAGTATGCAGATGATACAACGGTGATTGGCCTCATCAGCGACAACGATGAGTCGGCCTAGGAAAGAGGTCCAGCTCCTAGCAGCATGGCGCGCTGACAACAACCTGGCCCTTAACACCAAGAAGACCTAGGAGCTCATTGTGGACTACAGAAGGTTGAGGGGTGGCACGCACACCCCCATCCACATTAACGGGACGGAAGAGGAGCGTGTTTCCAGCTTCAGGTTTCTGGGGGTCAACATTTCTGATTACCTCTCTTGGACCCACAATACCTCAACACTGATCAAGATGGCTCACCAGCGTCTCTTCTTCCTGACGAGACTAAACAAGGTCCATCTGTCTCATCAGATTCTGGTGAACTTCTACCGCTGCACCATCGAGAGCATCCTTACTAACTGTATCACAGTATGGTATGGCAGTTGCTCTGTCTCTGACCGGAAAGCACTGCAGAGGGTGATGAAAACTGCCCAACGCATCACCGGTTCCTCACTCCCCTCCATTGAGTCTGTCCATAGCAAGTGATGTCCGTGAAGGGCGCGCAGCATCATCAAGGACTGCTCTCACCCCAACCACAGACTGTTTACCCTCCTCCCATCTGGGAGGCGCTACAGGTCTCTCCGTTCCCGGACCAGCAGGTTCAGGAACAGCTTCTTCCCTGCAGTTGTTACCCTCCTTAACTTTACGCCTTGGTGATTGCCAGTCATCCCCCACCTCGGACAATCCTTCCCCCAGTGACTGATCTCCCCCCATGAAAATTGCACTACTGTTACTGTGTTCGCACTTCTGGGTGAGATGCTAACTGCATTTTGTTGTCTCTGTACTTGTACACTGCACAATGACAATAAAGTTTGAATCTGAATCTGAACAGGTACTTTGGATCTGTCTTCACTAAGGAGGACACAAACAATCTTCCTGATATAGTAGTGGCCAGAGGATCTGGGGTGACAGAGGAACTGAAGGAAATCCACATTTGGCAGGAAATGGTGTTGGATAGACTGATGGGACTGAAGGATGATAAATCCCCAGGGCCTGATGGTCTGCATCCCAGGGTACTTAAGGAATTGGCTCTAGAAATCACGGATGCATTGGTGATAATTTGCCAATGTTCTATAGACTCAGGATCAGTTCCTGTGGATTGGAGAGTAGCTAACGTTATCCCACTTTTTAAGAAAGGCGGGAGAGAGAAAATAGGGAATTATAGGCCAGTTAGCCTGACATCGGTGGTGGGGAAGATGCTGTAGTCAATTATAAAAGATGAGATAGCCGCACATTTGGATAGCAGTAACAGGATCGGTCCGAGTCAGCATGGATTTACCAAGGGGAAATCATGCTTGACTAATCTTCTGCAAATTTTTGAAGATGTAACTAGGAAAATGGACAAGGGAGAGCCAGTGGATGTAGTGTACCTGGACTTTCAGAAAGCATTTGATAAGGTCCCCATTGGAGATTAGTAGGCAAAATTAGGGCACATGGTATATGGGGTAGAGTGCTGACATGGAGAGAGAAGTGGTTGGCAGACAGGAAACAAATAGTAGGGATTAACGGGTCCCTTTCAGAATGGCAGGCAGTGACTAGTGGGATACCGCAAGGCTCGGTGCTGGGACCGCAGCTATTTACAATATACATCAATGATTTGGATGAAGGGATTCAAAGTAACATTAGCAAATTTGCAGATTACACAAAGCTGGGTGACAGTGTAAACTGTGAGGAGGATGCTATGAGAATGCAGGGTGACTTGGACAGGTTGGGGGAGTGGGCAGATGCATGGCAGATTAAGTTTAATGCAGATAAATGTGAGGTTATCCACTTTGGTAGCAAAAACAGGAAGGCAGATTACTATCTAAATGGCGTCAAGTTGGGAAAAGGGGAAGTACAACGGGATCTGGGGGTCCTTGTACATCAGTCTATGAAAGTAAGCATGCAGGTACAGCAGGCAGTGAAGAAAGCAAATGGCATGTTTGCCTTTATAACAAGAGGAATCGAATATAGGAGCAAAGAGGTCCTTCTGCAGTTGTACAGTCCCCTAGGGAGACCACACCTGGAGTATTGTGTGCAGTTTTGGTCCCCTAATTTGAGGAAGGACATTCTTGCTATTGAGGGAATGCAGCCTTTACGGGATGGCGGGACTGTCATATGCTGAGAGAATGGAGCAGCTGGGCTTGTACACTCTGGAGTTTAGAAGGATTACAGGAGATCTCATTGAAACATATAAGATTGTTAAGGGCTTGGACACGCTAGAGGCAGGAAACATGTTCCTGATGTTGGGGGAGTCCAGAACCAGGGGCCACAGTTTAAGAATAAGGAGTAAGCCATTTAGAACGGAGACGAGGAAACACTTTTTCTCACAGAGAGTGGTGAGTCTGTGGAATTCTCTGCCTCATAGAGCGGTGGAGGCAGGTTCTCTGGATGCTTTCAAGAGAGAGCTGATCTCACGATTTTTTTAATATTCATAACTTTTTTTATTATTTCACCGATCGGAAAAAAAACTTGGGGTTGGAGGAGAGGAGAAAGGTGAGTAAGATGGCTAAAAATCATAGCGATATAGGGTAGCGTTTTTTCTAAAATGTATTTACAATGTAGACAGGAAGTGGTCAAGATGAGACTTTTAGTAATAGTATAGATAGATTATAAAGGATGACGTTACGTGGTACTCAGAAGTTCACAACAAAATAGACCAAAGTCAGCATGGCTTTGTGAAGCGGAGGTCTTGCTGGATAAATTTGCTAGAATTCTTAGAGGAAGTAAATAACAGGAAAGACAAAGGAGAGTGAGCAGATGTTGTTTACTTAGCCTTTGATAAGGTGCCACGTGTTAGGCTGTGTAGGAAGACGAGAGCCCACGGTATCATAGGGCAGATACTAGCGTGGATAGCTGGTTGGCTGCATGGCAGAAGACAAAGAGTGGCAATAAATGGGGCTTTTTTCAGGTTGGCTGTCAGTTACCAGTGGAGATCCACAATGGTCAGCGCTCGGGCCGCCACGCTTCAGGTTGTATAGTAATGATTTAGTCACTGAAACTTAGAAAATAGGTGCAGGATTACACCATTCGGCCCTCCGAGCCAGCACTTCCATTCGATATGTTCAGAAACACGTTCCTGTTTCTTCCCCATATCCCTTGATTCCGTTATCCCTAAGAGCTAAATCTAACTCTCTCTTGAAAACATCCAGTGAATTGGCAGAGAATTCCACAGATTCACAACTCTCTGGGTGAAAAGGTTTACCTCATCTCTGTCCAAAATGGCCTACCCCCTATTCTGTAGCTGTGAACGCTGGTTTTGGACTCCCCCCCACATGGGGAACATTTTTCCTGCATCTCGCCTGTCCAATCCCTTAAGAATTTTATAACATAACCTCTCATCCTTCTAAATTCCAGTGAATACAAGCCCAATCGACCCGTTCTTTCCTCATGTCAGTTCCGCCATCCCGTGAATTTACCTGGTGAACCAAAGCTGCACTCCCTCAATAGCAAGAATGTCCTTCCCCAAATTAGGAGACAAAAACTGCAGGTGTGGTCTCACCAGGATTCTGTACAACTGCAGTAGCACTTCCTTGCTCCTAAACTCAAAACCTCTCGCAATGAAGACCAACATGCCATTAGTTTTCTTCACTACCTGCTGAACCTGCAGGCTAACATTCAGTGACTGATGTACAAGCACACCCAGGTCTTGTTGAACCTCCCCTTTTCCTAATCTGACACCATTCAGATAATAATCTGCCTTCCTGTTCTTGCCCCATTTGCCTGTTCTTGCCACCAACTTCACATTTATCCACATTATATGGCTCTGCCATGCATCTGCCCACTCACACAACCTATCCAAGTCACACTGCAGCCTCATAGCATCATCATTGCCACTCACTCTGCCACCCAGCTTTGTGTCATCCGCAAACTTGGAAATGTTACATTTAATTCCCTCATCTAAATCGTTCATATATTGTAAATAATTGGGGTCCCAGCATTGAGCCTTGCGGCATCCCACTAGTCACCGCCTGCCATTCTGAAAAGGGCCCGTTAATTACTATTCTTAGCTTCCTGTCTGCCAACTAGTTCTCTATCCATGTGATGGTCGACAGCAAGCAATGTGTGGCTACCCATGGTGTATTCCGATAAAAGTGGTTTAGTTTTGTGTGAGACATGCATGGTATGACATTTGGATGTATTGATGACATCTGTCAGGTTTTTCCCCATTCACAGAGAGCATCCAGATCCTTCTGTAAAGACAAGTTGTCTTCTGGTGTTTTAATCTCTATAAATCGAGAGTAAGACCCTTCTTCAGACTGATATGGGTGGGGGGGGGGGGGGGCGGGAAAATAAAGGAAGAGGCGGAGACAGTAGGACTTGCGGGCGAACTGGGAAGGAGGGAGAAAGCAAGGGCTATCTAAAATTAGCGAAGTCAATGTTCATACTGCTGGGGTGTAGACTACCAAGCAAAATAAGATGTGCTGTTCCTCCAATTTGCGCTGGGCCTCACTCTGGCAATGGAGGAGGCCCAGGATAGAAAGGTCAGATTGGGAATGGGAGGGGGAGTTGAAGTGCTGAGCAACCGGGCGATCAGGTTGGTTAACACAGACTGAGTGGAGGTGTTCAGCGAAGCGATCGCTTGGTCTCGCCGATGTAGAGAAGTTCACACCTGGAACAGATGAGGTTGGAGGAGGTGCGGTGAACCTCTGCCTCATCTGGAAAGACTGATTGGATCCCGTTGTATGTGACGGCTGATGGGGTGGAAGATGAGGACAAGGGGGCCTCTGTCCTTGTTGCGAGTAGGGGGATGGGGAGTAAGAGCAGAGCTGCAGGATATAGAGGAGACCCTGGTGAGAGCCTCATCTATAATAGAAGAGGGGAACCCCTGTTCCCAAAAGAATGAGGACATCTCCGATGCCCTAGTATGGAACACCTCATCCTGGGCGCAGATGCGGTGTAGACGGAAGAATTGGAAGTAGGGGATAGAGTCTTTACAGGAAGCAGGGTGGGAAGAAGTGTAGTCAAGATAGCTATGAGAGCCAGTAGATTTGCAGTAGTCCCCCTTGTCCTCACCTTCCACCCCATCAGCCGTCGCATACAACATATAATCCTCCAACATTTTTGCCAACAATTGTCGCTTTACCTCCCCCCTCGACTCCATCCAAGGACCCAATTAGTTTTTGCAGGTGAGGCGAAGGTTCACCTGCACTTGTGTAGTCTATACCCTAGCGGTATGAACATTGACTTATCTAATTTTAGATAGCCCTTGCTTTCTCCCTCCTTCCCCTTCCCCTTCCAGGTTCTCCCACAAATCCTACTCTCCTCCACCTCCTTTCTCTCCCCCCCCGACATCAGTCTGAAGAAGGGTCTCGACCCGAAATGTCGCCTATTCCTTCTCTCCATAGATGCTGCCTCACCCGCTGAGTTTCTCCAGCATTTTTTGTCCTACCTGAGACATCATCATTGTAGTTTCTTCAGGATGGAGAGTCCCCGGTTTAGTTAAATTCTCCCCATATGGGGTTGTCACTAGACAGTGATCAGTGGACACGAAGCCAGGCGCTCAGGGTGGGGGCTCCCAGTGGGAGATGCTTTTTAAGCAGCCAACTTCGGCTCACTCTCACTCAATTATTCAATTTCCTTTTCCAATCCACAGGAAAATACTTCAATCAATTATTTATTCCTCCCCCGTGGCACAAGGAACAGAGCAGCCGCTCCGTCTCTCACTCACAAGGTACGTTACAGAGCACACAGACTCCGACAGCACATCAGTTCCACGGTCTTAGACACGCAACCTAGATACATATTTCCATGATGGTTGTGGTGTAGATAAGCATCATGGTCGGCAAGGGCAAGTTGGCCAAGGGCCTGTTTCCGTGCTGTATACTCCATTTCACTCAGTGCAATTCCACAGTGACTGCAAGGAAGGCTTTCTGAGTTTACAAAAGTGATCTGGATCACTTGGGGAGGTGTTGAAATGTTTGGTTGATGGAATTTATTTTTGACAAGAGTGACGTGTTGAATTTTGGTCAGTCAAATTAGGGCAGGACCTGCACAGAAAATGGTGGAGCCCTCAGGGTGTTGTGGATGGAGGTTCAGGGGAGCACAGGTTTATTCTTCCCATAATGCAGTGAGTCAGGTGGACAAGGTGCTGAAGAAGGCATAGTGGATAGGAAAGATTTATTGGGACATAGGACAAACACTAGCAAATTATAAAGTCTGTTAGGAATGGGCAAGATGGGCTGAAGGACCTGTTTCCGTACTGTACAACTATGACAGGAGAGATCAGGGCTGGGCCCCAGCTGATCACAGATTACATCAATGATGTGGATTAGAGACTCAGTGTGATATATCCAAGTCTGCTGGTGTTACAGAGCTTTGTGTCAGTGTCAGTGGTGAGAAGGTTGCAGAGAGGGTTTGGGGAACAAGGACAGGAGAGGTGAATGTGGCAGATGGAACAGAGTAGGGATAAAATGTCAGGTTGTCCACTCCGAGATGAAAAAATAGTAAAGAAAAGGACTTTTATATGGGATCAGAGTGAGATGTTCAGAGGAACTTAAGTGTCCTTGTAAACAAAATGATAGGTAACAAGCAGGCTAGAGGGGGTGCAATGAATGTTCACACACGTGTCTGGTCTGCGGGGTTGGAAATTGAAGGGGTTTAAAGGAGAGTTTATCTGAAGAAATCTGAATATTTTATGATGTTTGTGCATCCAAGATGGTTGATTTGCACATTGGTGCTTAGTGTGACAAATCAGGTTGAGCTGAGGAGTGAAAACATGGCATCTGTGTGACGTGCAAGTTTATCCCAAGACTGTGTCAGTGACAGGATTGAGTACAGTTGTTGACAAATGCTTTAGTGCCCGACGGCTGCTGGCAGTGGGACTCACTGGGAACTTGTGTCATGGCCGTGCTGTTGCTGAGAAGCATCAACTCAAGTCAAGTGTCAAGTCAAGTGAGTTTATTGTCATGTGTCCCTGGTAGGACAATGAAATTCTTGCTTTGCTTGAGCACAACAGAACATAGTAGGCATTTACTACAAGGCATTCTATAAATATATACACAATGGTCAATATACTGATAAAGTGCAAATAACAGTATTGGCTAGTAAAGTTCAGTGTTATGTCCGAGCCAGGTTCTGATGTCAATGTGAAATGTAGGACATGGTGGAAAACTCAGCAGGTCAGACAGCATCTGTGGGAAGAGAAATGGCTGACATTTTAACTCTGACATGCTTGATTGGAACAGAGGAAGAAATAAATGTGTCTCAGCAGCAGAGAGGGCTGGGGAGAGCAGTGGGTGGAACAGAGTGAAGTTCGCTGATAGGTGCACCAGGGCTACTCAGGATTTAATCTAATGATGCAGGGGGGTGGGATCCACAGTGACTCTGACCAGGTGGGCTATGTAGAAAATAGGACAGTAAAATCCAGTGGGATGAGTAGACAGAGACAGGGGGGGGATCTCGAGAAGGGCCGGTGGGGTTAACTGCATTTACTTGAATGAAAGTAGTCTTACGGGTAAGATGGGTGAGCTGGGATATCCTGGAGGGATCGACTCATGGAACTTTATGGTTAAAACTTGGGAATAAGAAATGGACAACCACTATGATGGGATTATACTGTCTGCCTCTCAATAGTCAGCATGCATGAGGCGACCAGACACGTAGGCTGAATGAGGAAGGATGTGAAATCAATGTGTTTGTAGTCGTGGGTAATTTTAACTGTTGAGGAGGGGGAACCAGTGATGTTTCAACAGAAAGCAACATCCAGGTCTGTGCTACTAGGACTGGCTCTGTGGCACAGTGGGGATGAATGAGACCAGTCAGGCGACAGTGATAGGATACTGGATAGTCAGGGGAAAAGAAGGAAATTCTGTGAGGATAGGAAGAGGAAGATGGGACTGATGAATGCATAACTGAAAAGTTGGAGCAGGGAGTCAGATTATTGGATTATAGCTTGGATTATAACTACTTTGGTTCTGTCTTCACTAAGGAAGACATAAATAATCTGCCGGAAATAGCAGGAGACCGCGGGTCAAATGAGATGGAGGAACTGTGTGAAATCCAGGATAGCCGGGAAGTGGTGTTAGGTAAATTGAATGGATTAAAAGCCGATCAATCACCAGGAGCAGATAGGCTGCATCCCAGAGTACTTAAGGAAGTAGCCCCAGAAATAGTGGTTGCATTAGTGATAATTTTTCAAAACTCCTTATATTCTGGAGTAGTTCCTGAGGATTGGAGGGTAGCTAATGTAACCCCAATTTTTAAAAAGGGAGGGAGAGAGAAAACGGGGAATTACAGACCAGTTAGTCTAACATCGGTAGTGGGGAAACTGCTAGAGTCAGTTATTAAAGATGGGATAGCAGCACATTTGGAAAGTGGTGAAATCATTGGACAAAGTCAGCATGGATTTACGAAAGGTAAATCATGTCTGACGCATCTTATAGAATTTTTCGAGGATGTAACTAGTAGAGTGGATAAGGGAGAACCAGTGGATGTGTTATTTCTGGACTTTCAGAAGGCATTCGACAAGGTCCCACATAAGAGATTAGTATACAAACTTAAAGCACACGGTATTGGGGGTTCAGTATTGATGTGGATAGAGAACTGGCTGGCAAACAGGAAGGAGTAAACGGGTCCTTTTCAGAATGGCAGGTAGTGACTAGTGGGGTACCGCAAGGCTCAGTGCTGGGACCCCAGCTATTTACAATATATATTCATGATTTGGACGAGGGAATTGAATGCAACATCTCCAAGTTTGCGGATGACACGAAGCTGGGGGGCAGTGTTAGCTGTGAGGAGGATGCTAGGAGGCTGCAAGGTGACTTGGATAGGCTGGGTGAGTGGGCAAATGCATGGCAGATGCAGTATAATGTGGATAAATGTGAGGTTATCCACTTTGGGGGCCAAAACAGGAAAGTAGACTATTATCTAAATGGTGGCCAATTAGGAAAAGGGGAGATGCAACGAGACCTGGGTGTCATGGTACACCAGTCATTGAAAGTAGGCATGCAGGTGCAGCAGGCAGTGAAGAAAGCGAATGGTATGTTAACATTCATAGCAAAAGGATTTGAGTATAGGAGCAGGGAGGTTCTACTGCAGTTGTACAGGGTCTTGGTGAGACCACACCTGGAGTATTGCATACAGTTTTGGTCTCCAAATCTGAGAAAAGACATTCTTGCCATAGAGGGAGTACAGAGAAGGTTCACCAGACTGATTCCTGGGATGTCAGGACTTTCATATGAAGAAAGACTGGATAGACTCGGTTTGTACTCGCTAGAATTTAGAAGATTGAGGGGGGATCTTATAGAAACTTACAAAATTCTTAAGGGGTTGGACAGGCTAGATGCAGGAAGATTGTTCCCGATGTTGGGGAAGTCCAGGACAAGGGGTCACAGTTTAAGGATGAAGGGAAAATCCTTCAGGACCGAGATGAGAAAATCATTTTTCACACAGGGAGTGGTGAATCTCTGGAACTCTCTGTCACAGAAGGTAGTTGAGGCCAGTTCATTGGCTGTATTTAAGAGGGAGTTAGATGTGGCCCTTGTGGCTAAAGGGATCAGGGGGTATGGAGAGAAGGCAGGTACAGGATACTGAGTTGGATGATCAGCCATGATCATATTAAATGGCGGTGCAGGCTCGAAGGGCCGAATGGCCTACTCCTGCACCTATTTTCTATGATTCTATGTTTCTATATAGGGAACTTTTCTGCGGCAGCAGTGACCTGCACAAGAGGGACGGGTTACACCTGAACTGGAGGGTGACCAATATTCTGGCGGGCAGATTTGCTCACGATACCAGGGAAGATTAAATGACATTTATTTCAGTAAAAGTGGCCGGACAAATAAGATCGTCGTACACTGGACGTGAATAAGTACATGGGATTGGGATATTATAGCCGCTGCAGAAATATAGTTAATGGAGGGTCGGGCTGGTAGCTTAATGTTCCAGGGTACCAGTGCGACAGGCGAGATGGAGCAGGAGAAAGAGAGGAGAGGTAGTTGAGTTTTTGATGAAGGGGAACATCACGCAATTATCTAAGATGAAAGTATTGAGAATTTATGAATGGAACATTGAAATAAGTGGGTGATCATGTTGGGAATTAGAGGAGCAAAATGCAGAATGATTGGAGAAAGTTGCAAGAATATCAAAGGCTGTGAAGTGGATTTTACGTTTCTGGATATAGACCAGGACTTGGGGCATAGATGGGGTGGGCAAAGCTTAACCGATTCTTGTGAAATAGGGCAAGTGCCTGAAATGTAGGTGGGGAGGCACTTTAGTTCTATTTGTGTTAATACAGTTATGGAAAAACACAGAACTGCTCCACAAGCTAAAGTTATAAACTGCAGCTAGACAAATGTTCACAGTATATGACAGAATCTTACAAAAAATGATTGGAGTATGTTGTTTGAGTATAAAGGAACGTCCAGCAAGTGAGATAGTGAGCGGTCAAGTTCTGAATATTCCTGTTGGAGTGAAGGGCAGGACCAGCAGGATGAGGGAGCTCTGGGTCACGAGGTATGGAGGCTCTGGTCAGAAAAAAGGAAGGAGTGTTCAGGTACAGCCAGCTGCTATCAAGTGATCCCTGGACATGTACAGTAGATGCAGAAGCATGCATGGGAAGGAATAAGGAAATTAAAATGGGGGCATGAGATAACTTTGGCATAGAAGTTTAAGGAGAAAAATGGAAAAAGTTATTGGAGAGAATGTGGCTCCGTCAAAGACCAACGTCTATGTGTGGAGCTGCAGGAGATTGGCAAGGACCTGAGAGTATTTCTCTGTTTTTAATATAGAAAAATACATGAAGATGACAGAAACACTTTTTCACACAGAGTTGTGAATGTGGAATTCTCTGCCTCAAAGGGTGGTGGACGCCGGTTCTCTGGATACTTTCAAGAGAGAGTTAGATAGGGCTCTTAAAGATAGTGGAGTCAGAGGATATGGGGAGAAGGCAGGAACGGGGTACTGTTGGTGGATAATCAGCAATGATCACATTGAATGGCGGTGCTGGCTCGAAGTGCCGAATGGCCTACTACACCTATTGTCAATTGTCTATTGTCAATACTTGAAGAATTAACAGGGATGTCTTGTGGTGGTCTTCAATATGGTAGAGGAGGTGCTGGACGTATGAAGCAGATAATTCTTTAAGGACTGATCAGCCATATTCAAGAATACTGTGCAAAGCTGGGGAAGAAATTACAGGAACCCAAGCTGAGTTTTATCGATCATGATTCCACACAGGTGAGGTGCTGGGACACTGGATGCTGGCCAATATTGTGTCTCCCTTTAATAACAGCTGCAAAGAAAAACCTGGGGACAAGAGACCGGTAAGCATAACATCCGTGGTTAGTATCCAAAGGATAAACCATATGTGCATTTGGAAAGACGGGTTGATTAAGGATAGTCAGCGTGGCTTTATATGTGGGGATCATGTTTCACAAATTTGAGAATTTTAAGGAGATAACAAAGGTAGTTGATGAGAGCGGAGCCATAGATATAGTTCATATCGACTTCAGCAAGGCCTTTAAGTTTGGGAGGCTGCTCTGGAAGGTGTGATTGCATCAGGTCACGGAGACTTAAATGACTTTATGCTGAGGCAAGTGACCATTGGTATGTCTCAGGAGTTGGTGATGTGCCCATTGTTATTTGTCACCTACATCAACAATTTGGATGGAAATGTATAAGACCAAATTTAGCTTAATGCAGCCAGTGAGCAAGACTGTGCAGGTATAGAGCAAGATATAGATCAGCTCCAGAAATGGCAGAAGGAGGTTATTCTGAGTATGTGTGAGGTTTTGCACTTTGGGAGGTCAAATGGAAGGGTAAAGTATACAACTAATGACAAGATGGCATACCCTTAAGGTGACAGGACATTTAAAGATGTGCAGGGAATGTTTTTATTCTTAGAACTCTGGGAGCCTGGAACGTACACCCAGGGATGGTGGTGGAGGCAGATATGACACTAGCATTTAAAAGGCTTCTTGAAATGCACATGGATGTGCAGTGAATGCAAGGATATGGATCATGTGTAGGCTTGGGAGATTAATTCTACATGGGCATAGTGTACCATGTAGAGTATGTGACATAATTTGTAAGTTTGGAGGTGACAGCAAAATATATGGTATTGTCAACAAAGGAGAAGATTTTCAAGAATTATATCGGTATTTCAATCAGATACATTTGAGATAAGGGCAAGGTGTGCAGTTTGGAAAGACAAAACAGAACTTCACAGTGAATGGTAGTGCTCCGTGGCTGGTTGTAGAAAAGAGGGATCCATGAGGACAATTACTTAGTTCCCTGTGAGTGGCATCATGGGTAGACAGGTTGGTGAAGAGGGCTTTTGGCATGCCGATCATCATCAGTCAGAGCAGTAAGTATAGAAGTTGGTTGTTACATTGCAGTTGCATACGACATTAGTGAGGCTGCATGTGGAGTGTGCTGTTCGGTTTGGGGCACTGTGCTACAAGGAAACGTGCAAATAAGCTGGAAAGAGTGCAGAAAATAATTACAAGAATATTACCAGCATTTGACTGAATTACATGAAGAGAATTTGCAGGCTGGGACTTTATTCTATCGGAGCATATGAGACTGAGTGGTGATCTTATCGAAAAGATCAAACCAAGAGGGGTATAGACAGAGTTATTGAAAGTATTTTATCAATGTTTGGGGAATCAAGAACCAGAGTGCATTGATTTAAGGTGAGAGGTGAAATATTTAATGGAAATCTGATGAGCAACCTTTTCATACAGGGTGGTGTGTTAATGAGATGAGATGTCAGATAATGTGATGGATACAGGTACAGTAACAACGTTTAAAAAGCCATTTGGACTGTTAGAAGGATAGGAAAACTTCAGACTGGTGTAGGTCAAACACAGATACACAGGGGAGGGGCAGTACCGGACTTTATCTTGGGGAACGAGGATGGGAAGTTGATAGGTGTATCTATGGCAAAAACATTTTCCAAACAGTGGCCATGGTTCGATCTGTTTCAATGTAGCCGTGAAAATAATTTGTTTTGTTTGTGAAACAGGGTCTTTAACTGGGAGAAGTTGGAGTTCACTAGTGTTCACCACCGTTGTTGAACGAATTACAGATGGTGATGAGTCAGATGATGAGATTGACCGATTGACCAAATGGTGCCAGCACAACAACCTGGCTCCCAATACCAGTAAAACCAAGGAGCTGACTGTGGACTTTGGAAGATGAAGGATGAGGACCCACAATCCTGTTTATATCAATGGGACTGATAATGATGAATTATGTTAAAAATATAAGAAAAGCTTACAGCTTATATTTAGTCTCAAATCAGGCTTTTTACCAGTAGAATAATACAGAAAGGCAAGTTAAGTTGCCTCAGGTTGCGGGGTATTGAGATAATGAATACTATAACATTTGTCTTCCAAGTGACGAGAGAGGAAGCAGAGAAGAAGCTAGATTGATCTATTTGATATGTAAAATGCCTTGCACCAAATGTCCGATATTTATGAGGGAGGAGGTGACGAGAGAGGGCCTAGTTTCATTATGGGGCAATAACAAATGTCCGAGGCCTTTGAGATGAAATGTCCTTATACCATATGACAAGATGCCTTTGATGTGACGAGACCACTCGGGCGCATCTTGTAGTAACCTTAGTCTCTGTATCTCTGACCATGACTAATGTTTGTGGAATGTGCTAAGGTGACAAAGAAACACTATATAATACAATGTCATTCTGTTGTTCGCAGAAGGGGACTGTGAAGTGTCTGCATTGCTCATTTGACTAGAGTTCTCGCTTCCTTCCATCGGCCGATAATAAGTAAAGTTTTGAACTGGTCTACCAAACGTTTGTGTGTTGTCTGTTTATTCAGAAGCGAACCTGTTTAGTTGGTATAAGAAGTAACCTTTTTCATTGGTGTAGTTATGCAGGCCACGCTGGGACCCCATCAACAGCTGACTGTGCAAGAGGTTGCAGAGGTTGCCAGGATTGGAAGGGAGATAACTGAGCTCTATCGGCCCCCTTGTATGACCGACTCCCCTAGAAACACCCGGGAACATCTGTGATCCTTCATCTGACGTTGAATTGGTTCCCTGCCGAGGTTCTTAGAAACAGACAAAGGTAAGACCAGTTGGGCTTTGTGTATGTATTTTTTAAGAAGGGATTGTGTGTGTATTTTTAAGAAGGGCTGGTGTATGTATTTTTAAGAAGGGTTTGTGTATATCTTTAAGAAGAAATTGAGCAGTTTCTCTCCCTTTTTCTATCTCTATTTTTTTCCTTTCTCTCTCTCTCTCTCTCTCTCTCTCTCTTTCTGTCTATCTCTCTCTTTGTTTTCTCTTTTTCTCTCTCTCTCTACAAAGGGCTCGTCGGCCTTGTTGAGACATCCGTAGTTTGACGGGTTGAGATACAGGGGTCGAGGTGTGCGCCTGGCTTGTTGAGACATCCGAACAGTTGTCGGGTTGAGAAATAAGTGGCGCTGTTTTTTAAAAAGAGTTAAGAAGTCTGCCAGGTTGAGAAACTGGGGTCTCGATTAGTGGATCTGCTTAGTTGAGATACCTGGAACACATTTTTTTAAGGGATAAGGAGTCTGCCAAGTTGAGAAACTGGGGTCTCGATTAGCGGGTCTGCCTGGTTGATATATTTGGAACGGTTAAGAATTGAGAAGTCTGCTTTCTATTTCTCCTTCTTACTCTCTCTCTCTCACTATCTATCTATGGGGAATGCTCTGGGTAACAGTCCAACATATGTGTTATTTGAATCCTAAGTATAATAACAAATTTAGAATGTTCAGTTACAAGTTGACCAAACGGTTAGGGGATGAAGCCTGGATGGTAGGGGGCACATGGAATGTAGTGAACAATTAAAAAAGCAGAGATGTTGATATGGGAAAGGAAGGCAGGAAAGAAATGGAAGAAAGGAATTAAAGCATGGAAAGCAGAAGCAGAGAAGAAGCATGAGGAGAGGAGAGATCGAAGTTGCATGTAACAAAGGGATAGAGTTAAGAAATAAGGATGGCACTAGGAAAGGATGGGAAGTATTGCAACTAGAATGCCAGTGGGCAGAGGAACAAGAGAAAAGAATTAAAAGACAGGCAGGAGGTGAGAAACAGGTGATGGTTAGTAAAAATAAACCCAGTACTGGTAAATCCTCTGGAGGAGACTTCATGTCTGGCACTGTACTGGTAAATCCTCTGGAGGGGACTTCCTCTTTGGTAGTGAAGATGAGGAGTTAGATAATCTTGGGAGATGTCCACCTCCCTACGTCCTACCAGTAGCGATGGCATCCTTACCTGTGACAGCTCCGTCAGTAATATCCCTATACTTTGAAGTTCCGACCTTACAAAGCTCCCCAGGATTGGGAGCACGGGAATGCCTTTGTGTGCGTTATTTGCTTAAGGCATTGATGATACCAGAACAGCTGGCCATTATTAAATGTGCTGCACACACTGGTGCTGGGGACCCTATAACCAAAGGCAATGCATTTGCCAATAGTGTAGCCAAACAAGCAGCCTATGCATCCAAATGCTTAGTGACAGCGGGTAAACAGATGCTAGCAAACAGAACGGTCTTGCAAAACATGAGGGAGGTATGTACATTACAGAGGGACGCCTCTCATATATAAAAATAGCTATGGAAACAAGAGAGCTGTGCCATTGATTCGGCTCACCCTGCTTGGACAAGTTGGTGTATACGATGCATTTTTACCCGTCTGACTAACATATATTCACTCTCTTACCCATGCTGGTAAGGAAGGAATGACAAAGGAAACGTGGTGGCACCCTAAAATTCAGCAAGAGGCACTGAAGCAGGCCTTTGAATGTAAAATTTGCCAACGAAGTAATCCAGGCAAACCAATTAAGATACACTCAGGGGTGACGCCAATGCCATCATGACCGTTTGAATGCATACAGATTGATTTTATTGAAATGCCAAGAGCCCAGTGTTATAAATATTGCTTAGTTATTTTAGATTTATTTAGCAGGTGGATTGAAGCTCTACCAACCACTAATAATACTGCTGAAACTACAGTAACATTGTTGTTAAGAGAAATTATTCCCAGGTTTGGCCTACTTACTGTCATAAGCTCAGACAATGGCAGGGCTGCCAACATTGGGTGAGAGTTGGGAGTGAGAAACTGTGAGAGACCAAGCCCGAGGGAGCATAGCTGGGGGTGGGAGGAAGGTGTCCCTCTCCCATTGGTATGGAACTTTTGCATTTTTCAGCTTGAAATTGTGCAATATGGTGCATACTGTAGCGAGTCTTTTAACTTACACTTGAATGCAATATATATGCTTTAAATTGGATTGGAGCGTTTTTGAAAGGGGGGAGGCTGAGCGATCACTGATCACTGGCCTTGGGGGTACCCGGTGAGGGAGTGGAGCAACCGAGTGGGGAGAGGGTGTGGAAGAAGGGTGTCTCCCCTCCCAGAGTGGGAACTTTTTGAAATTTGATGTATTAAAATCATGTTTTAGTGCATTGTAGAAGTATGATTTCAATGTTTTTTGTATGAAGTATTTTTAAGAGGTAGCTTTTTAAGGGGTAACTTAATCCACACAAAGGGTGATGGGTGTATGGAACAAGCTGCCAGAGGAGGTAGTTGAGGCAGGGACCTTCCCATCTCTTTAGAAAAAGTTACTGATACATGGATAGGACAGGTTTGGAGGTATGGACCAAAAGCAGGTGGCAAAGCTGGGACATGTTGGCGGGTGTGGGCAAGTTGTGCCGAAGGGCCTGTTTTCACACTGTATCACTCTATGACTACATTATACCTCCACCATGCATGAATGCTTCAAAATCAAGTGATCGAGTTTTATTGCCATATACTCAAGCATAGAAACATAGAAAATAGGTGCAGGAATAGGCCATCGGCCCTTCGAGCCAGCACTGCCTTTCAATATGATCATGGCTATTCATCTAAAATCAGTACCTCTTTCCTGTTTTTCCCCATATCCCTTGATGTCGTTAGCCCCAAGAACTAAATGTAACTCTCTCTTGAAAACATCCAGTGAATTGGCCTGCACTGCCTTATGTGGCAGAGAATTCCACAGATTCACAACTCTCTGTGTGAAGAAAGTTTGTCCTCATCTCAGTCCTAAGAATTTCTCACAACAGAGCGAGAGAACTTTGTGATCAGCTTGAGAATTTGGCAAAATGCGTGATTCTCACGCTCAATGCATGGGAGTTGGCAGCCCTGCCTCTCTCCCCCCTCTCACCCTCTCTCTCTCCACCTCTCTCTCTCTCCCCCTCTCTTCCTCTCTCTCTCTCCCTCTCTCTCCCCCCCTCTCTCCCCCTCTCTCACTCTGTCTCTTCCCCCTCTCTCCCTCCCACCTCACTCTCCCCCTCTCTCCTCTCTCTCTCCCTCTCTCTCCCTTATTTCCCCTAACCCTCCTCCCCTCTCTATTCCCTCTCTCCCCCCTCTCTCTCTCCCCCTCTCTCTCTCCCCTCTCCCCCTCTTCTCTCTATCCCACTCTCTCCCTCTCCTCTCTCCCCACGCTTCCCCCTCTCTCTCCCCCCTCTCTCTCTTTCTCCCTCCCTCTCTATCTCCCCCTCTCCCTCTCCACACACTCTCCCTTCTCCCCTCTCTCTCTGTCTCTCCTCTCTCTCTCACCTCTCTCTTCCCCCCTCTCTGTCATCTCTCTCCCCTCCTCTCTCCTCCTCTCTCTCACCCATTTCTCCCTCCCACCTCACTCTCCCCCTTGCTCTCACTCCCCTCTCTTTCTCCACTCTCTATCTCCTCTTTCTCTTTGCCCTCCCATCTCTCTCTCTTTCCCCCGTTTCCCTCTTCCCCCCTCTCCCTCTTCCCCCTCTCTCTTTTACCACCCCTCTCTCCCCCTCTCTCGGTGGAGAAATGAGGATAGGGTAGGGAGACTGAAATGTCACGGGGAGTCTGACTAATCATGATCTGGATCAATGTCCAATTAGGGTTAGATAACCAGGATTCTGGTAAACAGAAGTCTTGTCAGAAAAAGGGAAAGTAAATTACAAAGAGACGTCTTTGAAGATGAAATATTATATACTGCTGGTAAAACAATGTTTTTTGTATATGTACTGCTTGTAAAACAATGTTTTTTGTATGTTGAATGTGTGAAATTTGAAGCAATTAGCAAAGGTGTGTGTCCCTTTAAGAACAGTTTGTCCTTTAAAATGCAAATGAACAGGCAGGTTATGGTGTGTTCCTTTAAGACACTGCCATGAATGGGGGGCGGAGCTATACTCGAATGATAAAATGTGTTGGTGGTTATAAATCTTTTGAGCCAAGTTCAAAAAGAGACTCATCCCGATTAAAGTGTTAAATGAGATTGGAAATGTCAAAATTACAGAGAAAAATAAAATGTATTATTGATTACTGATTCTGAGTGAGTTCTTTTGGGAAAGATTGTTTTGATGTGATAACAGAGGTTGTCCTTTAAAATGCAAATGAAGCAAGATTACTGTCTGCTGAAAAATAAAGGTGTTGAAGCATGTGCTGTGTAAGGGAAATGAATGTACATGTAAAATTGTCTTATGGCTTACAAAAGGAGGTTTGAGGGAACTCACAATGAGGGATAAAAGGTTAGAAGATAAGTAGATTTGGGAAGAGAACATATTTGGAGAATTGAATATTTAGGTGGGGAGAGCCTCTTCGGATATAATCGGAGTAAAGAATAAGTTCACAGGGAAGTGTTTAAGTAGGAACTGCAGATGCTGGAAAGTCAAAGGTGGACAGAAGTGCTGGAGAAACTCAGGGGTGAGGCAGCATCTATGGAGCGAAGGAAATATAGGCATCATTTCGGTCCAAAGCCCTTCTTCAGAGTAGATTGGGGTCATTCAACTGCAGCTAGAGAAACAGGATTTACAACTTTTTTATTGATACAGGAAAGGCTGCTGTGCCCACCCCCTGGAGAGTGGGGGGAAGCCACCTACAGGCCCTGGGCAATTAGCTAATTATGTACGGACAGCAAGTAACCCATGTCTTGCCAGATCTGTATTCCCAGGTTAGAGGAGCTGGGCTGAAAACCAGTGAGCACAGGGACGAGTCCATAAAGGCTACAAAAGACCATGTGCTGGGACAAGAAGTAATTGAGATTGTGTTGAAAGGAGCAACCAAGTGCTACCAACAACATAAACGGCTGTGAAGATTGAAGATCATCGTCGTTGGATACATTTGATTGACTGTGAACAGTTTGTGGAAACAAGAAAGGACAATGGGCTATGGACCCTCCTTTTGTTCTGGGGTGGCCCACATGGACTGGACTTTCTTCAGAATGGCAAACTTGTGGACTAACCCACATTTAAAGGATGGTACACACCTCCTTTTAAACAAGATTGGAGTCAAACATGACAGGCGCAGCAAAGATACCCTGACTACAGACAGTAAGAATTTGCCTGATGAGATGCTTATGGTATTTCGTATGTACTCGGCAAGGACTGTAGTTATTATCAAGATTTTCATAAAAGGATGGAATGATAAAGCTGAATTATGTTAAAAATATAAGAAAAGCTTACAGCTTATATTTAGTCTCAAATCAGGCTTTTCTCCAGTAGAATAATACAGAAAGGCAAGTTAAGTTGCCTCAGGTTGCGGGGTATTGAGATAATGAATACTATAACATTTGTCTTCCAAGTGACGAGAGAGGAAGCAGAGAAGAAGCTAGATTGATCTATTTGATATGTAAAATGCCTTGCACCAAATGTCCGATGTTTATGAGGGAGGAGGTGACGAGAGAGGGCCTAGTTTCATTATGGGGCAATAACAAATGTCTGAGGCCTTTGAGATGTAATGTCCTTGTACCATATGACAAGATGCCTTTGATGTGACGAAACCACGCGGGTGCATCCTGTAGTAACCTTAGTCTCTGTATCTCTGACCATGTTTGTGGAATGTGCTAAGGTGACAAAGAAACACTATATAATATGATGTAATTCTGTTGTTCGTAGAAGGGGATGAGGACTGTGAAGTGTCTGCATTGCTCACTTGACTAGAGTTCTCGCTTCCTTCCATCGGCCGATAATAAGTAAAGTTTTGAACTGGTCTACCAAACGTTTGTGTGTTGTCTGTTTATTAAGAAGCGAACCTGTTTAGTTGGTATAATAAGTAACCTTTTTCAGGACGAACTTCAAATTCCTGGGCGTGCATATTTCCAAAGATCTTTCCTGGACACAGCACACTGATGCAATTATAAAGTAGGCACATCAGCGCCTCTACTCCATAGTCCTACTCTACTTCTCTAATTTTAGATAGCCCTTGCTTTCTCCCTCCTTCCCCTCCCCCTTCCCAGCTCTCCCACAAAGTCTAATGTCTCCGCCTCTTTCTTTCTTTGCCCCCACCCGACATCAATCTGAAAAAGGGTCTCGACCCGAAAAATCACCTGTTCTTCTCCCCATAGATGCTGCCTCACCGCTGAGTTTCTCCATCATTTTTTTTCTACCTTCGATTTGCAGTTCTTTCTTAAACATCAGCGCCTCTACTTTCTGAGAAGATTACGGTGATTTGTAATGTAAAAGAGGATTCTCCTAAACCTCTACAGGTGTACAGTAGAGAGCATATTGACTGGTTGCATCATGGCCTGGTTCAGCAACTTGAATGTCCAGGAGCGGAAAAGACTGCAAAAAGTTGTGACCACTGCCCAGTCCATCACTGGCTCTGACCTCCCCACCATCGAAGGGATTTATCGGAGTCACTGCCTCGAAAAGGCAGTGAACTTCATCAGATACCCACATCATCCTGGCCACACACTTATTTCACCACTGCCATCGGGAAGATGGTACAGGAGCCTGAAAACTGTAACGTCCAGGTTCAGGGACAGCTTCTTCCCTTCAGCCATCAGGCTATTAAACATGACAACAAATAAGCTCTGAACTACAACAGACTATTATTATTATTGCACTAAAACCATTTATTTTGTGAGTTTGTGTGTATGTATACACACTGAACATTTTTTCTCTTGTTAATGTACTATGTTTACATATTCTGTTGTTTATATATTCTGTTGTGCTGCAGCAAGTAAGAATTTCATTGTTCTATCTGGGACATCTATACTTTTACTAAAATTCTCATCTTGACCACTTCCTGTCTACATTGTAAATACATTTTAGAAAAAACACTACCGTATATCGCTATGATTTTTAGCCATCTTGCTCACCGTCCTCCTCTCCTCCAACCTCCCCAAAGCTTTTTCTGATCGGTGAAATAATTAAAAAGTTATGAATATTTTAAAAATTGTGAGATCAGCTGATAGGTCTTCTCCCTTGTCAGTCACCATGATGCATGTCACGCCCCTTCTGGGGGCTCAGGAAAATAAAGCCTCAGAGGCCAGACGTGAGTCAGTCACTCTGGAAGAATATGAGTGAGTGTTGAGTCCAGAACTGTGAGTCTACGCCATGAGTGAACAGAACTGTGAGTCTGCACTGTGCTTGAAATGAAGTGTTCACCTGCACTGTGCTTGAAATGAATTGTTAGCCTGCACTTTGCTTGAAATGAGTTGTTGGCCTGCACTGTACTTGAAATGGAAATGAAATGAGTTGTTGGCCTGCACTGTGCTCGAAATGGAAATGAAATGAGTTGTTGGCCTTGCACTGTGCTCGAAATGGAAATGAAATGAGTTGTTGGCCTTGCACTGCGCTCAAAATGGAAATGAAATGAGTTGTTGTTCTTGCACTGTGCTCGAAATAGAAATGAAATGAGTTGTTGGCCTTTGTGCTCAAAATGGAAATGAAATGAGTTGTTGGCCTTGCACTGTGCTCGAAATGCAAATGAAATGAGTTGTTGGCCTTGCACTGTGCTTGAAATGGAAATGAAATGAGTTGTTGGCCTTGCACTGTGCTTGAAATCAGTTGTTGGCCCACACAGTGCTTGAGCTCAGTTGTTGGCCTGCTCAGTGCTTGAACTCAGTTGTTGGCCTGCTCTGTGCTTGAACTCAGTTGCTGGCCTGCATTGTGCTTCAACTCAGTTGTCGGCATGTACTGTACTTATTCCAAAGGTCACGCTCATTCCAGAAGTCCCGCTCAGTCCGGAAATCCTGCTCAGTGGAGAGGTTGTGCTCATTCGAGAAGTCCCGCTCAGTGGAGAGGCCACGCTCAACCACATGAGTAGATTCAAGAGAGTTTTACAGTCATATATATGTTGTGTGTGTGTGTGAGTGATGGAGGGTGTGAGTGTGTGTGAGAGATGGAGGGTGTGTGTGAGATGGGTGTGTGTGTGTGAGCCCACCAGCTGTGAGTGAGTGAACTGCCAGCCCACCAGCCATGAGGCCACTGCCAGCCCACCAGCCGTGAGTGAGTCAACTGCCAGCCCACCAGCCATGAGTGAGTCAACTGCCAGCCCACCAGCCATGAAGGACCTTGATAGTCAATTCTGGATCTCACAGGGAGGCAATGAAGGGAGAAAAATACTGGGGAGAGGTCACACACACACACACACACACGCACGCACGCACGCACGCACGCGCGCGCACACTCACACACACATGCCTGAGTGACAGAGCTGCCAGCCCACCAGGCCCGAGTGACTGAGCTGCCAGCCCACCAGGCCTGAGTGACTGAGCTGCCAGCCTACCAGATCTGAGTGACTGAGCTGCCAGCACAATAATCCATTCGGCCCACAATGTCTGTACTAGCCTTCTGGAAACCTTTCCCTTCGACCCACAACACCCATACTAGCACTCCAGAAAGCCCACTCCCCACTGGCCACCAATATTGGAATTGGTGGAGAGGTGGAATATTGTGTTGGGGGACCAGTCCTCTCGTGTGAACATGGGACCGAACGGGTCCCACTTAGGATGACAATTAAACACTCTTGACTCTTCTACATGACCAGCGAAAGTGGATTGGGAGCAGCGGCTAGAGGGTGGAATTATCTTGTGTGTGGGAAGCATAAACAGTGAGGGAGTACGAGGTCGGAGTCAGCAGGTCTCCGTGAGATAGATAAGCAAATGTGCTTACCTTGGTTTAGTTCTGACTCGCTCTCCATCCCTCCCCCACCCTAATTATCTGATTAGCTTCAATGCCCTTCTGATAATTTTACTGATTTTATGCCTCCTTATCACCTTAGCTAACAATGAACCATTCTACATTTCCTTATCATCGTCTGCTTTGAACTGTAATTTTACCCCACGATATCTCCAGACTCCCTTTCCCCTGACTCTCAGACTGAAGAAAGGTCATGACCCGAAACATCACGCATCCTTTCTCTCCAGTCATGCTGTCTGACCTACATAGTAGCTCCAAAATTTTGTGTCTATCTTTGATGTAAACCTGCATCTGCAGTTCCTTCCAACACACCTAATCTGGTGTAGTCTGGTCGACTGGTACATTCTGAGTGGGCCAGACAATACAACTGAAAGAGTAAGGAAGATAGATGGCAGGCACATTTGGTCAGACTGATATCAACAAGAGGATTCAGCATAGAGTCCTACATGCTGCATTGTGCACAGGTGATAGATGATGTGTTGTTCCTTGAGCTTGTGTCGAGCGTTGTTGTAACAGTGCTGGAAGTCAAAGACCAGACATTGTACCAGGAACTGGCAGGTACAGAATGAACCCCACACTTTCACACTGTACCAGAGATTGGAATCTGCAGTACTGGACCCCGGAGGATCTCTCTATCAGTCCCCATGCAATCCAATGCCAACAACCCGTCCGCTCTACTTTCCCCACCTGCACACTGCGCTGGGCCTGGGATGTTGACACCGGCCATTGCAACTGTGGAACATTACTAGATTTAAAGAGTCATAGAGCTTTATAGCACAGAAACAGGCCGCCTGATCTACCTTGGCCATGGCAACCATGTCTGCATTCTGGGTCAGTTCCACTTGCCCTCATTTGACCCTTAGCTTCTAATCCCTTCCTATCCCAATATTGGTCAAAATATATTTTAAACATTGTAATTGTACGTTTCCTCAGCAGCTCATTCCAGATATGAACAACTCTCAGTTAAAATGTTGCCCTGATGTCCCTCTTAAATCTCTCTCCTCTCACCTTGGGCCAATGCTTCTAGTTTTAGAATCCGTTATCCTGGGGAAAATAAACTGAGTGTTCAATGTCCATGCCCCTCATGATTTCACACTTTATTTAGGTCACCCCTCGGCCTCCTAAGCTCCCAAATCAATCCTTGCCTCTCCAGCCTCTCCCTATAATTCACACATACAAGTCCCCAAAACATCTTCTGCACCCTTTCCAGCATAATGGCATCCTGCTACAGCTGAGCAACTAGAACTACATCCACTATTTCAGGTGTAGTCTCACCAAATCAAAGCTGCATTATGATATCCAAATCTTTGTATTCAATACCCTTCCCATTGAAGGCAAGTATGGCAAAGCCTTCACCACACCATCCATCTTATGGTGTTCTGGAAACCATGCACCTGTAATCCGAGATCTCTGTTCTGCAACACTCTCCAGGGTTCTACCATTTATTGTGCAAGTCCTACCCTGGATTTGCATATCAGTGTGCAACATTCAAGATTCAAGATTCAAGATATTTTATTAGTCACATTCACATACAACCGAGTGTAGTGAAGTGAAATGCTTTTTGCCATTATCAGCACACAAAAAAGAGAAGAGAATACAGACACAACACCAAGATAGTCTTAAACACTGAACATCCCCCCACAATGGCTCCCACCATGAGGGAAGGCACAAAGTCCAGTCCCCAACCCCAGTTCACCCATAGTCGGGCCCATTGAGGCCTCCACAGTTGCTTCTACGGAGGCCCGATGTTCCAGGCCGTTCTCGCCGGGTGATGTTGTTCCGGCGTCGGGAGAGTCCTCACATCTCACATTTGTCAGAGTTAAATTATATTTGTCATTCCCCACCAAACCAAACTTCTTGCGTATGATGTGCGCAGCCTAAGGTTGTAGGATAACTTATTCTATTTGATCTTATTTGAATTTGCATGCCTGGTTGATTACTTTCGTTGAAACAGGGTGGACCAAGTGAAGGTTGCAATCTCCCACACCACCAAACCAACTGATCTGAACTTAAAGAAAGGTAACTTTGAGGGTATGAGACGTGAATTGGCCAAGATTGACTGGCAATTAGTTCTAAAAGGGTTGACGGTGGATATGCAATGGAAGGCATTTAAAGACTGCATGGATGAACTACAAAAATTGTTCATCCCAGTTTGGCAAAAGAATAAATCAAGGAAGGTAGTGCATCCGTGGATAACAAGGGAAATCAGGGATAGTATCAAAGCAAAAGATGATGCGTACAAATTAGCCAGAAAAAGCAGCATACCAGAGGACTGGGAGAAATTCAGAGACCAGCAGAGGAGGACAAAGGGCTTAATTAGGAAAGGGAAAATAGATTATGAAAGGAAACTGGCAGGGAACATAAAAACTGACTGCAAAAGTTTTTATAGATATGTGAAGAGAAAGAGATTAGTTAAATCAAATGTAGGTCCCTTGCAGTCAGAAACAGGTGAATTGATCATGGGGAACAAGGATATGGCAGACCAATTGAATAACTACTTTGGTTCCGTCTTCACTAAGGAAGACATAAGTAATCTGCCGGAAATAGCAGGGGGCCGCGGGTCAAAGGAGATGGAGGAACTGAGTGAAATCCAGGTTAGTCGGGAAGTGGTGTTGGGTAAATTGAATGGATTAAAGGCCGATAAATCACCAGGGCCAGATAGGCTGCATCCCAGAGTACTTAAGGAAGTAGCTCCAGAAATAGTGGATGCATTAGTGATAATTTTTCAAAACTCTTTAGATTCTGGAGTAGTTCCTGAGGATTGGAGGGTAGCAAACGTAACCCCACTTTTTAAGAAGGGAGGGAGAGAGAAAACGGGGAATTACAGACCAGTTAGTCTAACATCGGTAGTGGGGAAACTGCTAGAGTCAGTTATTAAAGATGGGATAGCAGCACATTTGGAAAGTGGTGAAATCATTGGACAAAGTCAGCATGGATTTACGAAAGGTAAATCGTGTCTGACGAATCTTATAGAATTTTTCGAGGATGTAACTAGTAGAGTGGATAGGGGAGAACCAGTGGATGTGTTGTATCTGGACTTTCAGAAGGCTTTCGACAAGGTACCACATAAGAGATTAGGATACAAACTTAAATCACACGGTATTGGGGGTTCAGTATTGATGTGGATAGAGAACTGGCTGGCAAACAGGAAGCAAAGAGTAGGAGTAAACGGGTCCCTTTCACAATGGCAGGCAGTGACTAGTGGGGTACCACAAGGCTCAGTGCTGGGACCCCAGCTATTTACAATTTATATTAATGATCTGGACGAGGGAATTGAAAGCAACATCTCCAAGTTTGCGGATGACACTAAGCTGGGGGGCAGTGTTAGCTGTGAGGAGGATGCTAGGAGACTGCAAGGTGACTTGGATAGGCTGGGTGAGTGGGCAAATGTTTGGCAGATGCAGTATAATGTGGATAAATGTGAGGTTATCCACTTTGGTAGCAAAAACGGGAAGGCAGACTATTATCTAAATGGTGGCCGATTAGGAAATGGGGAGATGCAGCGAGACCTGGGTGTCATGGTACACCAGTCATTGAAAGTAGGCATGCAGGTGCAGCAGGCAGTGAAGAAAGCGAATGGTATGTTGGCCTTCATAGCAAGAGGATTTGAGTATAGGAGCAGCGAGGTTCTACTGCAGTTGTACAGGGTCTTGGTGAGACCACACCTGGAGTATTGCGTACAGTTTTGGTCTCCAAATCTGAGGAAGGACATTATAGCCATAGAGGGAGTGCAGAGAAGGTTCACCAGACTGATTCCTGGGATGTCAGGACTTTCATATGAAGAAAGACTGGATAGACTTGGCTTATACTCGCTAGAATTTAGGAGATTGAGAGGGGATCTTATAGAAACGTACAAGATTCTTATGGGGATGGACAGGCTAGATGCAGGAAGATTGTTCCCGATGTTGGGGAAGTCCAGGACAAGGGGTCACAGCTTAAGGATAAGGGGGAAATCCTTTAAGACCGAGATGAGGAAAAACTTTTTCACACAGAGAGTGGTGAATCTCTGGAACTCTCTGCCACAGAGGGTAGTTGAGGCCAGTTCATTGGCTATATTTAAGAGGGAATTAGATGTGGCCCTTGTGGCTAAAGGGATCAGGGGGTATGGAGAGAAGGCAGGTACGGGATACTGAGTTGGATGATCAGCCATGATCGTATTGAAGGGCCGAATGGCCTACTCCTGCACCTAATTTCTATGTATCTATGTATCTATGTATCTATGTATCTAGATCAATGGTGTCATCTGCAAATTTACTCACAATGTTACCTGCATTGTCATCCAAAACATTAATGTAGGTTACAAACAACATTGAACTCTGCACCGACCCCTGCAGGACAGCACTGATCACAAAATACAACCCTCCAGTTATCCTGTGGACCAGGGGTTCCCAACCTTTTCCATCCAGTTTACCTCTGGCATCCTTAATAGCACATTACAATGTTATTTCACTGATTTATGAACATCTAATGATGAACAGATACTGGTACACGAGAACCAAACACCGTCACTCAATGAGAAAAATTATGTACAAATCCAGAATCAACAAATGTACTCCCTGGGTCGGCGAAATTTACCCCAGGTTGGGAACCCTTGCTGTGGGAGCGGCTTCTGATTGGCGGAGTGAGCGATTGTGACGTTCCCCTTAGATATCCAATCAGAGCGTTTACAGGAGTTGTGTAATTAAACATCTCTCCGACCGTCCAATGACGATCCGCTCCTGCTCCATCCCTCATTAGCATAGGGCGACGCCGCTGCCTATTTAATCCGCGCTCCCACTCCATGCTGGTCACTTCTGTGTTTGAAATCCACCGAGGAAATGCCTGAACCGCAGAAAACCAAAGATACTGCAGGATCTTTGCCGAAAGCAGCCGCCAAGAAGGGCGCAAAGAAAGCTTTGCCGAAATCCGCAGTCAAAGGGGGCAAGAAGCGCAGGAGGTCGAGGAAGGAGAGTTACGCCATCTACATCTACAAAGTGATGAAGCAGGTTCACCCGGATACCGGCATCTCCTCCAAGGCCATGGGCATCATGAACTCGTTCGTGAACGATATTTTCGAGCGTATCGCGGGCGAGGCTTGCCGCCTGGCGCATTATAACAAGCGGCGGACCATCAGCTCCCGAGAGATTCAGACCGCCGTGCGCCTGCTTCTTCCCGGGGAGCTGGCCAAGCACGCCGTGTCGGAAGGGACAAAGGCGGTGACCAAGTACACCAGTTCCAAATAAAGATCCACACATTGTTGAAAAAACACCGAAAACCCAACGGCTCTTATAAAAGCCACCCACATTTTCACAGAAAGAGTTGTACTAATGTTTCGACATTGAATTGCAGCATAATTGTTTCAGGATAATTTAGCTTGGCGAATTATTTCACATTCTGTTTAGTGATTAAATGTTCCAATATACGCGGGATATTCTCGGTATCCATGTTGCGTTCCTGTCAACCAAACAGATGTAAAACTCCTTTTCCTTCACGTCAGCTTGTCCCAGTCATTATAAGTTGTGCCCACGGCCAGCCGATAAGTGCTGTCGTTGCCGTTTTATTTGCTGTGGGTATTGCGGTTTATTAACTCCTGTCTTAATCTATGTAACTTCTGAATTACATTTCTACTCGGCAATTCGTCCAGTCTTTCAAGGAGGGGCGTTTCACACTGCCGCCCAAACTCCGAATTTTGTGAAAATGAACCAGACCAGAACGTTTACATAGTGACCGATCGCTAATTGATGCCGAGGATCGATTTTTGTAATCGATTACCGGCCCAAATAAATCGTAAATTAAATGTGTTGTGCTGTATTGCCCGGGGTTCAAAGTGGTCAACGATCAAGAGTATTTAATTGTCATATGTGCCGTGAACGGAACAATGAAATTCTTACTCGCAGCAGTATAATTAACATACTAACGCAGTGTACTTTGGTAAAAGTGATGATCAAGAAAGCAATGATATGTGATGTTGCAAATTGTATTGACATACAGATTTATAGTTTGGCGGGTTATTTCAAAGTTCGAGTTTTGGAGGGACTAGCAGTTATTTTCAGCGCTTTTCTGTTGTGTATTTTGATTGGTAGATAAAAGTTCTCTGGGTCATTCTTCACACCAATGAAATAATGTCCTTTTTTCACCAATCATCAGCTGTTCACTGGATTTTCTTAATTTTGTGTGCAAAACATCGGGAGATGTCTGGACTAGGAAAAACCAGCGGCAAAGGTCGGGCCAAGGCCAAATCTCGCTCTTCCCGGGCTGGACTGCAGTTCCCAGTGGGTCGTGTTCATAGGCACTTGAGGAAGGGCAACTATGCTCAGCGGGTGGGTGCAGGAGCCCCGGTCTATCTGGCTGCTGTGCTCGAGTATCTGACGGCTGAAATCCTCGAGCTGGCAGGCAACGCAGCCCGGGACAACAAGAAGAGTCGCATCATCCCCAGACATCTGCAGCTGGCCGTCCGCAACGACGAGGAGCTCAACAAGCTGCTGGGAGGGGTGACCATCGCTCAGGGCGGTGTGCTGCCCAATATCCAGGCCGTGCTGTTACCCAAGAAAACCGCCGGAGCGAGCAAGTAAGCGAGAGAAACTCAACATAGTGACCCAAAGGCTCTTTTCAGAGCCACTCACCGTGTCTGTGGAAGGGCTGATCCTCGATTATGCTCAGTGCGGGACAAGTCGTTGTCGAAAACAGACTCTGCACATTGAGTTAAAGAAGGAACTGCAGATGCTGGAAAATCAAAGGTACACAAAAATGCTGGAGAAACTGAGCGGGTGCAGCAGCATCGATGGAGCGAAGGAAATAGGCAACGTTTCGGGCCGAAACGTTGCCTATTTCCTTCGCTCCATAGATGCTGCTGCGCCCGCTCAGTTTCTCCAGCATTTTTGTGTACCTCTACACATTGAGTTGTCTGCACGGTGGCGTAGCGGTAGACCAACTGCCTTACAGCGCCAGAGACCCTGGTTCGATCCTGACTACGGGTGCTTCCCTGTAAGCAATTTGTATGTTCTCCCCGTTTCCTCCCACACTCAAAAGATCCAGGGTTGTAGGTTAATTGGATTGATATAAATGTTTAACAATGTTTTTCAAACATTTATCATTTGTAGGATAGTGTTCATGTGGGGATCGCTGGTCGGTGCGGACTTTTTAAAGGATAATTTAAGGATAAGGACTTATTTAAGGATAAGAGGGAGGTCTTTTAGGACCGAGATGAGAAAATCATTTTTCACACAGAGTGGTGAATCTTTGGAATTCACTGCCACAGAAGGTAGTTGAGGCCAGTTCATTGGCTATATTTAAAAGGGAGTTAGACGTGGCCCTTGTGGCTAAAGGGATCAGGGGGTATGGAGAGAAGGCAGCTACAGGATACTGAGTTGGATGATCAGCGATGATCATATTGAATGGCGGTGCAGGCTCGAAGGGCCGAATGGCCTACTCCTGCACCTATATTCGATGTTTCTATGACTCGCTGGTCCGAATGGTCAGTTTCCGCGTTGTACCTCAAAACTAATCATGAAACAGCGGTTGGGAGGAAAGAGCATTTTGGAACCGACCTTCTATCATTGCCCCATTGTTGGCGATTACCGCATAGCCAGAGGTTCGGTGTCCATTGTCGGGGACCAGAGAAGATCCATCCACAAACCAAGTGTAGTCTGCTTGCTCGAGAGGAGCATCCTGTAGGCCCTGTCGGACTGTAGTCAATAGTTCATTTGCCAATGCACAATCATGTAGTGGTCCGTTGCTATGTTCGGGCGGTTCTGTAAGAAATGCTGATGGCTTGATGGTGGTGCAGTGATGGAAGGTAAGGTATCGGTTGCTCAGGAGGGTAATTTCATAGCGACCTAGACGGGCCTCAGTCAAATATTTAGTCTGTCCTGTGTTTAGCAGGGTTGCAACACAATGAGTGGTGTATACTGCCACCGGCTGGTGCCGTGTGATATTAGAAGCCGCAGTTACAGCTGAATTTGTGTACATGGAGGGTAACCCTAGGCAACAGCATCTAGGCGGATCGAGAACTAAGCCACATTGCGTCTAACATCTCCATGGTATTGGGTAAGTACGGCTGAAGCACAATCTTGAATAATAGGGATATACGCCTGGAAAGGTCGGTCGTAGAGCGGGCGGGTAATGTCGGGTGCGGCCTTTAATTTCGTAAATGCTTCCTCCTGCGCGGGGGTTTGGGGCAAATTCTCGGGGAGCATTCGCGGACGCCAGGCGGAAAGTTGCTTTGTATATAGGGTAACATCTGGAATCCGTTGCCTGCAGAAGTTAACCAAGCCCCAGAAAGGCTCTCGTCTGTTTTGGGTTTGCTGGGGTGGTGTGGTTGATTATAGGATCCACGCGGGGTGGGGTTAAAGCTCGTTCCGTGGCGCTGAGTATTATTCCCAACAATCTTACCTTTGCATGTCCTCCGCTAACATTTCCCTTGGGTATTACATAGCCCCAGCCATGCAATGCTTTTAAAAGTTCCTCTGTATCTTCAGCATTTTTCGTGGGTCCGGTGCTTGTATGTAGAAGATCATCAACATACTGTATTATCGTTGATCCGTGGCTCAAGGTTAAAGATTGTAATTGTTGTCCCAACACCTGGTAAAATATGGTAGGTGAGTGATTGTAGCCTTGCGGTAGGCGAGTCCAGGTATACTGTTGTCATTCATAGGTAAAAGCAAAAATATATTGACTGTCTTTATGCAATGGTATTGAAAAGAAAGCATGTTGCAAATCCACTACCGTAAAGATGGTTGCGTCTGAGGGTACCTGGCTCAGGATTGTTGCGGGGTTTGGTACCAGCGGGTGCATGGGAGTGACAATCTCGTTGATGGCACGGAGATCTGGACTAGGCGCCATTCTGTGCGTCCTGGTTTCGGGACTGGGAATATTGGGGTGTTTCATGGTGATTGGCATGGGACTAAGATGCCCTGGTGTTGCAGGGAGCTTACCAGCTGCCGTATTCCGGCCACAGCCTCTGGTTTTAGCGGGTATTGATGTATAGCTGGTAAGCGGACGTCGGCTTTAGGGTTACCTGGATTGGTGCACAGATTGTTAGTCCTACCTAATGAGGTAATGCCGACCGAATAATACGATCCGTTATATTAGTAGTAGTCGTCGGGTGATGCCGTCTGATGTGGCCCTGCTGGTTTGCCCAATATTCAGCTGTCACTTGTGAAAAATGCTGGGTTACATAACAATTTCTTCTTACCTGCTGCTACAGTATGTATATCAGATACCCCAGTTCCTTGGCTGAGTGTGCTGAGGCCACGGAGGTAGTGACTACTAATTCTCCCTGTCTCCATCGTCCATTTTGTACTCTGCCACTAATGCTGTCCCCTGCTGGCCTGTAACCTGCCCTACCAGGGTCACCTCCGTGGGGGTGTGTAACAGTGGTTTGTAAAATCTTCCGCAGCCTTGTCGCACCCCGTAGGGTCGTAGAATAGAGTCACTTGGGGGTCTGGGATACCTGGATATATGGGAGATGGTGGGAGGTCGATAGCCCACCACTGACTAGTGAGAAAGTGTGCCATCATTCGGTGTATGGTGCTGTTTGAAGGTAGATGCCTTGAGTGGAGCAGCTGATCCCTGCCCCTAAGCCCATTAATAAGTCTCGTCCTGCTAGGTTGCATCCGAGATTGGGGGTCACATAGAAGGATAAGGTGTGGTGGGCAGATTCATACTTTACAGTGAGAGGTTCTGTCATAGGGTATTGTCGGGTACATCCATCCAAACCAGACAATAATGGGCATCTCATATATTCCACCAGCTCCTGATCCAGCGGAGAGAGGGTCGCCCCCGTGTCAATCAAAAAGGGAATACGGTTTTCTCTTATCACATACAATAGGTTCGTACCCTGGTCCCGCCATTAGAGGGAACATGCGTCCCATAGGTGCCAGCTTGGGTCATTGTTGAAAGGGATCGTTAGTACTGTCCGGGGTGTAACGTTGATTGCCGCTCCGTTCACCACACATGCGGGTTGGGCAGTTTCGCACCCAGTGTCCCAGTCTCCCGCATCTAAAACATCTTCTCCCCCTCCGGTCGGGTGGGTTATCTGACCTTTCCCTTCTTTCCTGGTCTCCCCAACTTTCCCGCTGTCTAGGATTACACCCCAACTGTTCTTGCGGCTTGTTCTGGCGAATGGGCATAGTACGGTGAGGCACTACCTCATCAACCTCTCCGGCTTGGATGTAATATTCACGCTTTAATTTAGGCATAACTGAGCGGTCAGATCCCTTGCCTGCCTTCCAGAATGCAAACACACTCCTTTTTTTGCTGAGCTTCCTCATTATCTGCCCAGCCTAGGTCGATTTTTATCTGTGATACCACCTTCGGGAGTATGCAGTTCATTAGGATTGCATTAAACTGTGGCGATTTGCCACCCTAATTTCGTCATCACCGATAGCTGTTGTAAATCTGTCCCAAAATTCATGGGCTCCCTCCTTGGGTAGGGACTTGCACTCGAGGATCTTTCCCATATCTATTGGTCTTTTCAGGCACAGAGCCAGGGCATCGAGTATGTGGTTTAGTCTTAGAGTTTCTGCATTGGGCGGTGCATTATATGGGGCTTCTAAAGCCTCCCATGTATTAACTTCCATTTCCTTCTTCCATCGTTCTACTTGGTTGGATTTTATAAGGCTTCGGTTAGGGAGAATACGTCTCGTGCCGACGCTTCATAAAATTGGACCGTTGATCTGATAAAGTTCACAAATCCCGGTGGGTCTTTAATCCTATCTGGGGCTTCGATTCTAATCATAATTTCTGGGGGTTTCCATGCTCTCACAGTTTGTGGTTGGTTACCCTGTCCTGCCAGCGGGTCCCTCGTTGGAAACATTGCATTGTGACCCCCCCCCCCCCTTTCCCGGTCTTTCGCTTGTTTATCTTAACTCTTTCACCGACCGTATTGGTTACTCCCCCCTTTGCCTGTTCATTCCAACCCCTTTCAGATTTGTCTTCCCTTGAGGGTGCGGTTACTTTCTGGAATCGTTTAATAAGGGGACGTTGTGGAGGTGGGGATAAAGATAGAGGTGGTCCACACCATTCAGGGTGGTCCTCTTCCTCGTCTATGAACAGGGTTGCTATGCCAGACAGCGGACCTCCGGAGATATTTTCATTAACCAGTTGTTTTTTAATAACCAATTATTTATTACTTCTCTCGGCGTTAAAGTTTTCCATTTCAGATTTCTTTCTCTGGTTATCAAACCACTGGCATTCTAATTGCAATGTCTCCCAGTCTTTAATTTGTCCAAGGTACACACAAATGCTGGAGAAACTCAGCGGGTGCAGCAGCATCTATGGAGCGAAGGAGATAGGCAACGTTTCGGGCCGAAACCCTACTTCAGACATCCTTCTCACGCAGCCCTATCACTCTCTTACTTGAATTATCCATCCCACTCTTATGCCGCCACGCATCCCACTTTTTCTGCTCTTCCTCCCTCCATCCTTTTCTTCCACTTTTTACCTGCCTCTCGTTTCAATATCAACTGTTCGGCAGTTTTAATAGTATCCACATTCCATGTTTCGCCTGCTGGCCAGGCTTAAACATTCCTAATCTTTTAGTCAATGAAGCAGACAATTGTCGGTGGTACACAAAAATGCTGGAGAAACTCAGCGGGTGCAGCAGCATCTATGGAGCGAAGGAAATAGGTAACGTTTCGGGCCGAAACCCTTCTTCAGACAATTGTCGGTAATCTGTACATTTCCCTGGATCCAAATAACACATATGCTGTACCGCAGCGCTCCCATCACTCTTATCCAGAGCCTATCCCATCACTCTGCTCAATATATCAGCTTAATACTACAGACAGCCTACTTAGTCCGAGTCAACAATTCCAAAAATTGTCTTACTTTGCGTTGTCTGTTCTGAAACATCTTGGCAGGAACCAGATCACTTCGGACGAAGGACCACAATGTTCCTGGGCACTCTTAGGAAGTCAAGGGGTCTGAAATGCACTTTCTTCCCCCTTCGAGACCCTGGCCAAACTGTAGCCTCTTACTCAGTCTTCAATGATTGTTTACAGCAAGAGATGCCCACTACGCCAAAGACATGGTCCAAATACACTTACACAGTCAGAAACACAAATAAAATCAGTATAAGCAGTAAAATCTTTATTTCGCCAGGCGGGTGTGGTAAAACTCTTGACAGTATGCTGATAACAGACTATACAGCGAAGTCCCACACAAAGGGACTCTGATTTCAGTACATGTATATATACCTCTTTACTCGATGATTCAGCAATACGTTATCTATAAAGCTTAGTACAGCCTCTTGCTTCTTAAGATTGACAGATCCTTAAGATGGACGGCATCAGAAGATTGACACGTTCTTCTGACAGAGGAAAGGTTAGACATAAATGGTTATATGAGAAAGTTATATTTCTGCAGAACAAGCATTTTAGTTTTTTCTACTTATGAGACACATCATAATCTTGTGGGACAAGGGGTAGTCTGAATTCTCTCCTCTGTTTATGTTATAGAGGAGTCATACATGAAGCTGTGCTTGTTATCTCACATGTTATTGGAAAGAGGAACATCGACAGTCTGCGGACCTTGTTAATACACTGAAAGCAAGGGTTAGTGCTTTTTTGCTAGCTTAGCTATTTAATAGAAGACGGTGAAAGTCTGTCTTAGTTTCAGCGGAATCCATTTTGTATCTTTAAATCATTATTAACTTCCACAGCAGCTAGTCACTCAGGGCTAGTGGGCTGGCAGCTCAGTCACTCAGTGCTGGTGGGCTGGCAGCTCAGTCATCGGGGCTGGTGGGCTGGCAGCTCAGTCACTCAGGGTTGGTGGGCTGGCAGCTCAGTCACTCAGGGCTGGTGGGCTGGCAGTTTACTCATGGCTATTCGTTGAAATTCCATTTCAGGCAGAGTGCAGGCCACCAAATTTAATTCCATAGCATTTCAAGCAGAGTGCAGGCCACCAAATTCAATTTCATAGCATTTCAAGCAGAGTGCAGGCCACCAAATTAAATTTCATGGCATTTCAAGCAGAGTGCAGGCCACCAAATTGCCAAACAACTCATTACATTGTCATTAAGGGCTAATAAATCATTTATTGCAAGTACATTGCAAACTCACAGTTCAGTTGATTCACAGCTTAGAATCACTGTTGTGGACTCTCCCTCGCAATCTTCCAGAGTGACTGACTCATGTCCAGGCATCCGCGGTTTATAACCCTGCCCCCCCAGAAGGGGCATTACCTTTATCGTGGTGATTGACAGGCGAGATGACCAATTAGCTCATCTCAAGATTTTTTAAACAGTCATAACTTTTTCATTTTTCGTCGATCGGAAAAATCTTGGGGCTGCCTCAGTGGAGGAGGACTGTAAGATGGCCAAAAAATCATAGCGTTATATGGTAGCATTTTTTCTAAAATCAATATACAGCACAGACAGGAAATGGTCAAGATGAGACTATTAGTTATATAGATTATCAGGTGCCCCCTCAAACTTGGGAATTCTATAGAAAACAATCCATGTTCGACCAACTGCTGCTTATAGCTAAAACCTCCTAATCCAGGTATCATATGGGTAAGCTTCGTCTGAACCCTTTCCAAACCCATCAAATCCTTCCTGTAACCAGAACTGCACGCAATACTCCAAATGTGGCCTCAGCAAAGTCCTATAATACTGCACCATGACCTCCTGACTCTTAATGCCACAAATAATGAAGGCAAACATTCCATATTCCTTCCTTACAGCTCTTTCTTAATGTGTTGCCACTTTCAAAGAGTTATGGACTTGGACCCCAAAATCCCTTTGTGTTTAGGTCATGCCATTGGTTATATATTTTCCCATTGTAGTCAAAAGAAGAAAAATGTTTCGAACAATAATCTCTAAAACAGGTACATTATAAATGTGTGAATTGGTTTAGCCACTGCACCCTTCCCTTGATCCCGATCCATTTACAATACAGACTGCGAGTGAATTAATTATCTGATAGGAGATTCTGGGACTGTAACCTCCCATTAATTTCAACTGGTAATGGCCTTGTCTCACGGTGCGAGTCCACCCACGAGTGATCCCGAGTGAAAGAAAAAATCAAACTCGTGGTTGTCTACGAGATTCCAAGTTTATGTTCACGAGTTTAAACGAGTTCCCACGTGTATGTCTAAGTTTGCCGTTTACTTCTCTTTTCTGCGAGTTACCAAGTTCCTCTCCTGAGTTACCAAGTTCCTCTCCCGAGTTACCCTTGAGCCAACGACTACCGACGTGTGGAAAAATCATCACATGGTAAAAATGATGTCATGCAGTTTTTTTTACACTATAAAAAGACCCAGCCTGAAGAACGATCTCGACCCGAAACATCACCTATTTCTTTTCTCCAGAGATGCTGCCTGACCAGCTGAGTTAGCCCATCAATTTGTTTCTATCTTTGGTTTAAACTAATATCTGCAATTCCTTCCATCAAACTTTTAGAGCAGTTTGTTTCAAGAAACAATCCTTCCAAAATTGCATTGAAAAGTCCATTTGAATTGCATTTGTTCAAGGTCTGGAATCAATCATTGAAAGGCATAGGCTATTTTGTGTCGGGAGGAACTGCAGATGCTGGTTTACACCGAAGATAGACACAAAATGCTGGAGTAACTCAGCGGGACATGCAGCATTTCTGGAGAGAAGGAATGTTTGACGTTTCTGGTCGAGTCCCTTCTTCAGACTGAAAAAAACGTTTCGACCCTTCTCTCCAGGATGAGTTACTCCAGCTTTTTGTGTCCAGTAAGATTGTTTAATTCCCTTAATTTATCTCTCATCACAACATTGGTAAACTTCTAACAAAAAGATTAGGTAAATTGAACATTAACGTTATTTCCCCCCCCGACAGCAAGTCCGTAGACCAGAGGGATAACAGTGTGTGTCTCTCTACTCACCCAGTATGTCCGTCAGAGCAGCCGTCCCACCGTCGCGACTTAAACTCTATAAAAAGCAACGGCTCAAAACATTGCTGATTGGGCAGATCTGTCCAGAAACCACCCCTTTCACACTCACCCCAGCCCTGGGAAACAAAGTTTTCAGAGCCCGACAGTCACCCCAGCCCGCCCGCGAACCTCTGAATGAAAGACAAAGCTCAAACTCTGCACCGAGGTGAGGATCAAACCCGGGTCTCTGGTGCTGCCAGGATGATAAAAAATTATCAATTAAAAGAATTGAAAGCAAAAGCTACTGATGATAAATTTTTATCAGTTAATAAACAGCAAAAGCAACTTGAGAAAGTTTAATTGATTAAAGATTCTCTGTCTGAATTGGTTTAAATCTGGTATTTTTACCCATCTTTGGTATGTGCATAATGAGGTGTGGAATGGACAGCTCTGACCTATAGTCGCTCTTGTTATGCACTTAACATGCAGGACTATTTGGTTATTTTTTAATCTTTATCCTGAGATAGGAGAAATAAACAAATAGATCGCTATTGACATGCTCTGAGTCGTCATCTATCCATGCACAAATTTCCACGCGGTTAATATAATTGTTAGCGGCAGCTTTTAAAATCCTTCTTCCCCATTTCATCACAATAACCATTTTAATTTTGCACATTGTTATTCTTGTTACCTTGGATAAAAGATTTTTATCCCATAAATAAGAACCAATAATAGTGAGGTGCTTACTTCAGATTCTTCTGTTCCTCTGATTCTCTCTCTGTTTCTCTCTCCCGTCCACTCTCTCTCCCTTCTCCCCCTCCCTCTCTCCCTGTCCCTCTCTCCCCCTCCCTCTCTCCCCACCTCCCTCTCTCCCCACCTCCCTCTCTCCCCACCTCCCTCTGTCCCCCTCTCTCTATCCCCTCTCCCTCTCTCCCCTCTCCCCCTCTCTCCCCTCTCCCTCTCTCCCATCCCCATGCCTCTCCCTTCTCCCCCTCTATCCCCTCTCCCCCTCCCTATCTCTCCAATCACCCTCCCTCCTCTAGTCCCCCTCCCTCTCTCCCCTCTCGCCTATAACCCTTCCCCCCTCCCTATCCTTCCCACTCTCTCTCTGTACCACAGTTTGTAACATAAAGTGTGTATAAATTACGCTAATCTATGCACCATGGCTGTAGGGTACACCCTAGCTTGCTCAGAGAGCCTGTTTACTCCAGTAATGGTGACTTGTGACCTGTTGCAGTGAGAACATTAAGAACGCAGGCTGGGCAGGCAGCCAGCATGGAGCAGGCCGATCGATGGCTTATCATTTCAATGATATAGTGAGAGAGCACGGGTTAAAGCTAACTTGGATGACTTGCAGCCTGGGTGCACTTTGAGGCAGTGGTGGGGTGACTTAGCATGGGAGACAAGTGTAGGAGAGGTGTACTGACTGTGTGGGCAGACACTTTGGTGATTGCCCATGGGGTTCACTGTCGAGGACTTCATAATGCAGAAAGCATTATAAACAGTTGCCGCAAAAAAAGATTTTGTGTGGATCTGGTACATCTGGGTATTAAAGGTGCTTCTGGTCTGCAGTGTGCAATAGTTACCAAAGTACACTGCAGCTTTAGAAAGGAAAAGTACAAAACATGTCAATCCCACTAGATAGGCCTTAGTCATGGTGTTGTACAACACGGAAACAGGTCCTTCGGCCCAGCTTGTCCGTGCCGTCCAAGTTGGCGTCTTGGGGTAGTCCTATTTGCCTGCATGTGGCCCATAGCCCTCTAAACCCTTCCCGTCCATTTATCTGTCGTTAATAACCTCAAGTACACCTCTCCTACACTTGTCTCCCATACTAAGTCACCCCAACCCCCTCCCCTCCTCTCCGACCCTCCCCCCTCCCCCACCCCCACTCCCCCACCCCCACTCCCCCACCTTTCCCTCCCAACTCCAGTCCCGTCACGACCCCCTGGGAAACTGAAGGGAGCGACAATCAACTGCCACGGATACAAATAATGTCATACGCAAGAAAGGGCAGATACTGGTTGACAAAAAGTGAACACACAGTGCTGGAGTAACACAAAGACGCAGCAGAATTTTGGAAATGTCATCCCGTCACCCATTCCTTCTCTCCAGAGATGCTGCCTGCCCGCTGAGTTAAAGAGTGCCCACGGGAGACTCACGAGTCACTACGGTAAACTCACGGGCTACTACATTCTTACAACGAGTTTAAAAGTTTAAAATTTTTACTTCAAGACTAAATTTGAATCGTGGAAATCGTTCATCATGTTGAAAGATTTTCACGAGTTAACAAGTTTCCTGAGTACCTACCGTTACGAGTTGCTAAGTTACGTCCACGAGTTCCGACGTTCCCGCTACGTTAATTCTATGTGATTACCACGAGTATGATTTGTTTTAAACTCGGGATCACTCGTGGGTGGACTCGCACCATGAGACAGGGGTTTAACCATTCAAAACAAATACGATTCATGGAACATAACAGCGGTTGGATTTTTGTGCAAAGGGGATTATGTTATGGACAGGTTATTATTCATATCCTAGACGTAGGTGTAATAGTTGGTTCAGTGAAAGAACCGATAACTTGTTGTGATCTTGATAAGAAGTGAGATTTCAGGGCACTTACAACATAGGGGGTTGCAGTTAATACACCACGTTCACCACAGCAATTAAACCACATCAACAGCAGCAAAATGCAAATACAGTACCTTGTTCATATTAATCTGCTCTATATGTAACGTTTTGGGTGCAATATTTGGAGACAGAGACAAGCTGAGAGGGAATAAGAAGATAACGTTTCCGTGTCAGTGCAGAGGACGGGAACGTAACAGCGACACCAGGACTGTGAGAAGAACCGCAAAATTTAGAACTCAATGGAGGAGGACAAAGGGGTTAATTAAGAGGGGAGAAAATGAGCATGAATGAAAGCTTCCGGTGAATATAAAAAACGACTGTAAAAGCTTCTTTAGATATGTAAAAAGGAACAGATTAGTGAACACAAATGTAGGTCCCTTACAATCAGAAACAGATGAATTTATAATGGAGAAACAAGGAAATGACAGAACAGTTAAATGAGTACTTTGGTTCTGCCATCACTAAAGAAGACACATACAATCTCCCAGAAATACTAGGGGACCGAGGATCTGGTGGGAGGAAGGAACTGAAACTAATTCACATAAGTCAGGAAATGGTGTTAGGTAAATCGTTGGGACTGGAGGCAAAAAAATCCCCAGGGCCTGATGGTCTACATCCCAGCGTATTCAAGGAGGTGTACCCCCGAAACCATGGATGCATTGGTGATCATTTTCCAATTTTCACACGACTCTGGATCCGTTCCTGTATACTGGAGGGTAGCCGCAGTAACTCCACTTTTTAAGAAAGGAGGGAGGGAAAAAACGGGGAATTATAGACCAGTTAGCCTTACATCGGTATTGGGGAAGGTGCTTGAGTCAAGTATTAAAGATGTTATAGTTGCGCATTTCTTAAGCAGTGATAGGATCGGTCAAATTCACAATGGATTTATGAAGGGGAAATCATGCTCGACTAATCTTCTGGAGTTTTTTGAGGATGTGACAAGTAGAATGGATAAGGGTCACCCAGTGGGTGTGGTGAAACAGGACTTTCAAAAAGTCTGAATCTGCGGAATTCTCTGCCACAGAAGGCAGTGGAGGCCAATTCACTGGATGTTTTAAGAGAGATTTAGATTTAGCTCTTAGGCCTGAAGGAATCAAGGGATATGGGGAAAATCCAGAACGGGGTACTGATTTTAGATGATCAGCCCTGATCATAATGGCCTAGTCCTGCACCTTTTTCTATGTTTTTATGTTTCTCACTTATGTAGCCCCGGCATTCTCTCTCTCTCTCTCTCTCTATCCCTCCCCCACCTAAGTCGCACTAGCATCTCATTTTCACCTGATAAACAGCTAAGAATGGCCTGTTTCTTTTATCATCGTTTCTTTTTTGCATATCTTTCATTCATTGTTCCTTTTTTTTTAATTTTTTTTTAATTTATTAGAAGTACATTACATTACAACCACATACATTAGTACTCGTCACTTATATCTTCTTACAATTAATGTATTCCGTTTGTTTTTTACACTAGAAAAGGGAAAGGGTGAGATTGCGAGAAAGAAGAAGAAAGTGAAGGAAAAAGTGAAAGTGTAGAAAATGTGACAACAAGAAAGAACGAAGACCCTATAAGAACAAAATGAAAAACAAAAGAAAAAGAGTTAAGAAATAGACCCTAGAAAAGAAAGAGAAAGAGAAAGAGGGAAAAGAGAAAAACAAATAGTTTTTATGAGCATTACGCAAATGGGACATACCAACTCTCCAACTTTCATCCCCCCTTACCCGACCTCAGTTTTTTTTTAAAGTACCTTTCCATATCACTTTCTATATCTCTTGTTTCCCTTGTCCCTAACCAGCCTGAAGAAGGGTCTTGTCCCGAAATGTCACCCATTTCTTCTCTCCAGAGATGTTGCCTGTGCCACTGAGTTACTCCAGCTTTTTGTGTCTATGGACTGGGCAGTGTTCATCCATTTTTGCAATCATCTTTGATTCTGGTCGTTCAAGTTGCTGAACCAGGCCATGATGCAACCAGTCAATATGTTCTCCACTGTACACCTGTCAAAGTTAAATAACGTATTTGTTGGCATACTGAATTTCCCCAGTCTTAGAAGTAGAAACATTGATGCACTTTATTGTGCTGGGGCCAGGACAGATCTTCAGAAATATGCATGCCCAGGAATTTGATACTGTTGCATATTTAATACAGAATAGAGAAGAATAGAATAGAATAGAATAGAATGCCTTTTATTGTCATTCAAACAGACAAGGTTTGAACAAAATTTCATTCCTAGTCATGACATTACAAAAAAAAACAACAAGACACCCACTTAACACAATTTACACAAACATCCATCACAGTGAATCTCCAACACCTCCTCACTGTGATGGAAGGCAAAAGTCTTATCTCTTCCCTTTGTTCCCTTTGTTCTTCTCCCGCGGTCCAGCAGTTCAACTGCAGCGTCGAGGCGACTGGGGCTCACGATGTTAAAGCCCCCGGCGGGCGATGGTAAGTCCCGCGGCCATTTAAGCCGCAACGGGCGATGTTAGGCCCCGCTCCGAGTCACTTAAGCCCCGCGATTCCGGTGGGAGAAGTTGCCGTTGCGGGATCTCCGAAAAGTGGTCTCCCACCAGGGACCTGCGAGCTCCTGATGTTCCTCTACAACGTGCCTGCAGCCGGAGCCTCCGAAGCTCTGAAGTCGGGTTGCAGCCGTGCGCCACCACAGCTCTCCCCGCTCCGAAGCCGGCCAGCACCGCGATGGCAAGTCCGCAGGCTCCACGACTGGAGCCCTCAGGTTGGTTCCAGTTGGAGGCCGCCGTCGGCTCCACGATGTTAGGCCCAACGACACCGGAGACCCGACAGGGAAAAAGTCGTGTCCCCGTACAGGGAAGAGATTAAACCGTTTTCCCCACCCCACCCCCCCACATATACACAACTAAAAAATAATAAAAATTAAAAATTAAAACCTAAAACAGTACATCTAACGGGAGAAAAATTTTAAAAAAGACAGATGGACTGCAGTCGAGTCACTGCCGTTAGGCACCACCACACCACACCAGTTCCCTGAGCTCGGTAACCAGTTTAGAGGGGATGATGGTATTGAATGCCATGCTAAATTCTGACACCAATCTGTGTCGCTGTAGGACTGTGGTTGGTTTCCCTTTGTCCTTCTCCCTGCTGTCAGTGCTGCAGCTGTACTGGGCAGTCTCCATGCAGTTCTGAGGTGGTTTGTGCAGGTCTGTGCCCTTACAGTGTTGGGAGTGGCTGGTGCAAATCTCTCAGACCACAGGCTGTGCGGTCTGTACTGGGCTGTGACTTCACAGTGTAGTGTGGGGTGTTCCTGTCTTTATCTGTACACAAGGGGTTGGTGGTGGAAATCTGTTGTCCCACAGGGCAGTGTGATGCCCATGTCAATACATTATTGTGCGGTGTGATGGTCAAATAGTGTGTTTTCCAGGCCTGTCTCCTTGTAGTACAGTGCAGGGAAGTATTATTGTTTCCTGTTGGTACACGTGACAATAACAAAGCTAAATCTTTTTAGTTCACACAGTGAGTGCCAGTCATCTGTCATTGTATAAAATACAAGTCATAAAGTGATAGAACTGTACAGCATGGAAACCTAGTCCATACCAACTAAGTTGACATATTGCGCTAGTCTTTTTTACCTACTTTAGGGCCCATATCCTTCTAAAACCTTCCTGTCATTTTGCCTGTCCAAATGTCATAATTGTATCCACTCCTATAGATTCATCTGGAAGCTCATTCCAGATGTGGACGACACTCTGAATAAAAGTGTTGCCCTTGAGGTTTCTCTTAAATTTATCCCATCTCACCTTCATCGTGTGCCTTCTTTTTTATGAATCCTCTACCCTGGGTAAAAAAACGGTGTTCATTCAGTTTATCCTGCCCCTCAGTTTCTTGTACACATCAAAAAGGTCACTGTTTAGCCTTCAATGCTGCAAAGTATAAAGTCCCAGCCCATCCATCCTCTCCCTGTGATGCAAGCCCAGGTAACATATGGTGCATCTCTTCTGCACCCGTTCCAATTTAATGACATTCTTGCAAAGGCTGGGTGACCAGAACTCCATACAATACGCCAAACATTGGCTGCTCGTCTCCAGTCTGCATGGTGTTTGTCTTCTGGGAGCTGATTTTTAATCTAACCTTTGATGTATTCTCCTCCAGAGCTGTTATCTCTTTAAGGATTTGTCTCGACTCTGCCAGTAGTGCAATGTCTTCGGCAATATCTAGGTCTGAGGGGCGTCTTCCTGTTGCAAAATAGGCGGTTGCAAAAAACCGAGGGCGGAGCTGGAAGATGAGAGGCGTCCCTCTTTCTGTCTGTCACTCTGATTCTTTTTTCCCTCCTTCCTCTTTCTCTGCATTTCCCCGGCAGGTCGGGGCGCTGCGTATAAAAGAAGACAGCAACAGTTAGCTTGTCACGGAGCAGCGACTCGAGTAAAGAAGCATCATGTCTGGCAGAGGGAAAGGAGGCAGAAACTCTAAAGACAATGGAGCTAAAACTGGCATCTTTAAACGTGCGCGGAATAAAGAACACTGCGCGATGTGTTAATACCTTGCAGTACCTGGCCAAGGTCAAGGCAGATGTGACTTTTCTCCAGGAGTGCGGGCTGCCTCACCTCCGCTGCTATCGGAGGTGGTCGCGATGGTGGCCCCACGCACTGTCGGTGTGGTCGGGGGGCAATGTCTGTCGCGCTTCCGGCCTGGGGATCTTGCTGCGGGGAGGGAACTTCGCCATCACTGAGGTCAGGGAGGTGGTTGGGGGGCGTCTCCCCATGGTGGATGTTATGTACCGTGGTTCTCTGCTCCGGCTGATTAATGTGTACGCCTCACCCGTGCAGAGCGAGCGACTGGCCGTTCTCCAGCAGCTCCCACCGCTGCTGGCCACGTCCCGGCAGCTCGTTCTGGCCGGTGACTTCAACTGCATCATCGATGCGGCTGGACGATCCGGCAGTGCCGACAAAAGACTGGACAACACGTCCAAGTTCCTCATGGAGACGGTAAAAGACACAAAGCTGCACGACGCCTTCAGCAACCTTGCAGGCAGGTCCCAGTCGCATTTCACCTGGTCGAGATCGGATGGTTTAGCCCGATCCCGGATAGACTTTGTCTTCACGACGAAGGCCGTCACGGTGAGACACACTGACCTCACGCCGGTGTTCTTCTCTGACCACTGCCTCCTTCAGGCTTCCTGTCACCTACAGGAGGACCAGAAAGCAGGCAGGGGGACGTGGAAGTTAAATATGAAGCTGTTGATCCCAGAGAACGTTGAGGAGCTAAAGAGGGACTACGCATGTTGGAGAATGGTGAGGCCCCTCTTTGGCTCCCCGACACTCTGGTGGAAGCAACCAAGGAGAACATTAAGAGGTTCTTCATAGTTAAAGGGGTTCAGAGAGCAAGACAGAGTCAGAGGGAATTGTGCCAACTCCAGACAGATTTGCAACAACTGCTCCTTCTGCAGTCGAGAGGGGTGGATGTGAGAGGAACTTAGAGAGGTGAAGGACCGGCAAGCTTGGCTCTTTACCTATGAATCCTCCAAGATCATCTTCCGATCCAGGGTCCGCCATGTGGAGCAGGATGAGACGTGCTCACGTTACTTCTTCCATAAGGTTCACAGGGGGAGCTCTGTGATGAACAGCCTTAGGGAGGAGGACGGCTCGGTAACATCCTTGCAGACGGATATGCTGAGGATCTGCAAATACTTTTACACAGATTTGTATGACAAAAAGGCCACAGACAGCACCGCCTCCCAGAACTTCCTGCCCTCTATCACGGAGGTCTTGGAGGACAGCAAGCGGGAGAGTCTGGACCAACCACTGACCCTAGAGGAGCTGACTGGTTCCATCCGTTCCTTTGACTCGAGTAAAACTCCCGGAAGCGATGGCTTACCGGCCGAGTTGTATTCGGCTCTGTGGGACTGGGTGGGCCCGGACCTGCTGGAAGTGTACAACGACATGCTTCTAGCCGGCAGCATGTCAGACTCGATGAGGAAGGGCAGCATCACCCTAATCTACAAGCAGAAGGGGGAGATGAAGGACCTAAAGAATTGGAGACCCATAACATTGTTGAATGTAGATTATAAGATCCTGTCTAAGGCCATCGCCAACCGGGTCAAGTCTGCTCTGGGACAGGTGATCCACCTGTGCTGTACCAGGTAGGAAAATCTCAAACAGCCTAGCGCTGCTGAGAGACACCATCGCCTACATGCAGGACAGATGGGTGGATGCCTGCCTAGTCAGCTTGGACCAGGAGAAGGCCTTCGACAGGATATCGCACATGTACATGAGGGACGTGCTCTCCAAAATGGGTTTTGGGGAGGGAATCCGAAATTGGATCAAACTGCTCTACACCAATATCCGTAGTGCAGTCCAAATCAATGGGTGGGAATCAGACAGTTTCCCTGTAAGGTCTGGAGTCAGGCAGGGGTGCCCTCTCTCTCCTGTCTTGTTTGTATGCTGTATTGAACCTTTTGCCGAGTCCATCAAGAAGGATGCGAGCATAAGAAGAGTGACATTGCCAGGCAGTGGGGGCATTCAAGTCAAAACCTCCCTGTACATGGACGATGTCGCCATCTTCTGCTCGGATCCAGGGTCGGTCCGCAGACTGATTAGTATCTGCGACCAGTTTGAGTCGGCCACGGGAGCCAGGGTGAACCGCAGGAAGAGCGAGGCCATGCTCTATGGCAACTGGCCCGACCGAACTTCTGTCCCCTTCACCATCAAGCCTGACTTCTTGAAGGTGCTGGGGATCTGGTTTGGGGGGGGCTGAGGCGTGTAACAAGAATTGGCTGGAGTGGATAGTCAAGGTGGGGAAGAAGCTGGAGCTGTGGAAGCAACGCTCCCTCTCCATAATCGGAAAAAAATTGGTCATCAGGTGTGAGGTGCTCTCGGGGCTGCAGTACTTGGCGCAAGTGTGGCCTGTCCCTCCCTCCTACGCCACAGGCATCACCCAGGCCGTCCTCCAGTTCATCTGGGGGTCGAGGATAGACCGGGTGCGATGAGCCACAATGTACAAGTCAGCAGACAATGGGGGTAAATGCGTGCCCAACGTCGCCCTCACCCTGATGGCCACCTTTGTGTGTGGCTGCATCAGGCGGAGTGTAGAACCAAGGCACGTGGGCACAAAGTGTCACTACCTGCTGAGGTTCTACCTGTCCCCGGTGTTGCGAAGGATGGGCCTGGCGCAGATGCCATGCAATGTGCCAGTCAGCTGGACATTGCCGCCCCATCTGTCGTTTGTGGAAAGGTTCTTCTGGACCAACACCTTTGACCACATGTCCATTGGGCAGTGGTCAGCACGGAACGTCCTGCAGGCACTGCAGGGAAAGGACTCGATGGATCCGGTGACGTGGTTCCCAGAGCAGACTGCCCAGCTTGTCTGGCAAAATGCCTCATCACCAGAACTCACCAACAAGCACCAAGACCTGGCTTGGCTGGCGGTGAGGGGAGCCCTCCCAGTCAGATCCTTCCTGCACCGTCGGAACCTCACTGCCAGCGCACGCTGCCCTCGGGACGGCTGCTATGGCGAGGAGACGGTTGCCCACGTCTTTGCAGAGTGTGGATTTGCAAAAAGAGTCTGGAGAAGTATGCAAGGGTCCCTGGAACGCCTAGCATACTTCGTCACAGAGGACTGTGATTTACGGACTGTTCCCAGGGACACATTCAGAGACTGACATCGAGTGCTGCTGGAGGGTCATCAACTCGGTGAAAGATGCTCTTTGGTCTGCCCGAGCGTTGTTCACCACCCAGCAGAGCGAGATGTCCGTCAGGGAATGTGGCCGACTGGCCCGCTGCAGACTGCAGGAGTACGTGCTGAGGGACGCACTGAAGCTTGGTGCAACCAACGCCAAAGCTCGGTGGGGGAGGGCCACAGTCTTGGGTCCTTCCGCTGCTGGACATGGGGGGCACAGTATGGTGGAGGCGCCCCTCAAAATAAGGGAAGGTATCCCACGCCAGGGGGCCACGTGAGTGGCACTGGTGGGGGGCGGATCTGTGGAATTGGAAAAAAAATGTATTAACTGCATTGAACAATTTGTATAGCCTCCGAAAATGTCGGATGAATGTTTCGCATGGTTCACGTATTGTATATATTTATTACTTCAATAACGTCTATTTTGAAATTTTTAAAAAATAAATAAATAAATAAAATTAAAAAAAGGAGGCAAAGGATTAGGCAAAGGCGGAGCAAAGCGGCACCGCAAAGTGCTTCGTGATAACATCCAGGGCATCACCAAAGATCCTATAGCGAGCAAGATAGCCCACTCGACGAAAAAGACGTAGTAGGGTCATGGGCAGATTGATGGGTAATCTTCAGCCCCATTTCCATAACCGGCTTCCGTTTTCCGCACTCCTATCTTTGCTTTGGCCATGGCGTCCACATCTACTAGTGTTGCCTGCTGCTCTGCTGTAAATTGCTTCAATCGCCAATGTGGGCGACCCGACTAGTCTTTCTTCAGGTTCCCCATTAAGGAGAAAATGTAAGAAAACATTTATTACTTTCTGTGGCATATTGAAAATTGTATTTAGCCTGTTCAACAGTGATGGAAATGGGTTTTAGGAACTAGGGGTACTCTAAAGTCTGTGAGGCTGGGGTTGGGAAGGAAGGGGGGGGGATATTTTATGTGCGGTCATACCCATGTAAGAGCACAAGAATGCATAACTTGTTTATTGTGTATTTATAATATAGTTTATTATGTATTATATGCCATAGCTGCTTTTTTGCATCTCTCGCTCTCAGACAGACGAAAGCAATGATCATAGAGTGGAATAGATGACATTTCGGGTCGAGACCCTTCTTCAGACTGACAGTCAAGGGAAAGGGAAACGGGAGATATAGGCATATCTTGCATTCATTTGTCCTTAGTACCGTCTATATCTCTTGTTCCTATTTCCCCTGACTCAGTGTGAAGGAGGGTCTCGACCCGAAATGTCATCTATTCCACTCTGATCGTTGTTCGTCTGTCTGTCCGCTCGTTCGCTCGCCCTTGGATTAAGTAGCGCAGGATAAAGCTGTGAATTGACTCAATTCCCCTCCCATTCCCAATCTGACCTTTCTGTCCTGGGCCTCCTCCATTGTCAGAGTGAGGCCCGGTGCAAATTGTAGGAACAACACCTCATATTTCACTTGGGTAGCTTACACCCCAGCGGAATGAACATTCACTTTTCTAACTTCAAATAGCCCTTGCTTTCCCTCTCTTTCCATCCCCCCCCCCTTCCCAGTTCTCCCACCAGTCTTACTGTCTCCGACTGCATTCTATCTCTGTCCCAGTCATCCCTGACATCAGTATGAAAAAGGGTCTTGCCCCGAAATGTCACCCATTCCTTCTCTCCAGAGATGCTGCCTGTTTCGTTGAGTTATTCCAGCATTTTACATAGATACATAGAAAATAGTTGCAGGAGTAGGCCATTCGGCCCTTCGAACCATTCAATGTGATAATGGCTGATCATCCACAATTAGTACCCCATTCCTGCCTTCTCCCCATATCCCTTGATTCCACTAGCCCTAAGAGCTCTATCTAACTCTCTTTTGAATGCATCCAATGCGTCGGCCTCCACTGCCTTCTGAGGCAGATAATTCCACAAATTCACAGCACTCTGGGTGAAAACGTTTTTCCTCATCTCAGTTCAAAATGGCCTACCCCGTATTCTTAAACTGTGGGCCTTGGTTCTGGACTCCTCCAACATCGGGAACATGTTTCCTGCATCTAGCGTGTCCAACCCCTTAATAATTTTATGTTTCTATAAGATATCCTCTCATCCTTCTAAATTCCAGTGGATACAAGCCCAGTGGTTCCATTCATTCATCATATGATATTTCTGCCATCCTCGTGAACCTACGTTGCACTCCCTCAATAGCAAGAATGTCCTTCCTCAAATTGGGAGACCAAAACTGCACACAATACTCCAGGTCTGGTCTCACCAGGGCACTGTACAACTGCAGAAGGACCTCTTTGCTCCTATACTCAAATCCTATCATTATGAAGGCCAACATGCCATTAGTTTTCTTCACTGCCTGCTGTTTCTTGCATGCTTACTTTCAGTAACTGATGTACAAGTACATCCAGGTCTCGTTGCACTTACCCTTTTCCTAATCTGACACCATACAGAAGGGTCTCGCCCTGAAACGTTACCCATTCCTTTGCTCCAGAGATGCTGTCTGACCCACTGAGTTACTCCAGCATTGTGTCTACCTGCCATTCAGATGATAATCTGCCTCTTATTCTTGCCTGTAAAGTGGATAACCTCACATTTATCCACATTATACTGCATCTGCCATGCATCTTCCCACTCACCCAACCTATCCAAGTCACCCTGCATCCTCATAGCATCCTCTTCACAGTTCACACTTTGTATCATCTGCAAATTTGCTAATGTTACTTTTAATTCCTTCATCTAAATCATTAATATATATTGTGAATAGCTGCAGTCCCAGCATCGAGCCTTGAGGCACCCCACTAGTCACTACCTGCCACTCTGAAAGGGACCCGTTAATTCCTACTCTTTGTTTCCTGTCTGCCAACCAATTTTCTATCCATGTCAATACCCTACTCCCAATACCATGTGCTCTAATTTTGCCCACTAATCTCCTATGTGGGACCTTATCAAAGGCTTTCTGAAAGTCTAGGTACACTACATCCACTGGCTCTCCCTTATCAATGTTACTGTCTACCTGAACTTAGTTGTTAGGGATAACATTCATTTATTTTCATTCATTTTTGAATGACAAATAATTTCAATTCAATTCAAAATGTACAGGTCGATTACCAAGAAGATCTTGGAACATTTCACATTGTTTGTCAATGCTCTGCATAGTCTACTCTTCTTCCTCACTTTCCCAAAGTTTATTTAAATTTAGAGCCTTGTTTTCTGACTCATCCTTCTCCCTCTTAACTAGTATATTGAATATCATTCAACGGTGACTGCTCGCCAAGCGTTACTGCACCATTAACTAATTGACTAACCCAGACTAATTATTCATTATTTTTGTTAGCTGAAGGAAATATCGTATCAGAAAAATTGAACACAATATTCTAACTATGGCACAACCAATACAAGTTTTCTATTAGCTTCGTAAGCATTATTTCCCATTTGAAAATGTAGCATATCATTTGCTTTTGAAGGTTTGTATATATGAATCCTGATTTTTTAAATATGCACATTTTATGCATCTCCTTTCTCTTAAATACCTCCCAAAATACATCATTGAGTTTTCGAGAGCGGGGGAGAGGCACGGAGGCAGAGAGGCACGGAGGCAAATAAAATAACGTGGAATAATAAAATAACGTGACTTTACCTGAGCCCTTGCTCGTGGTCTGGTAGCCTTGACAGTGAGTTTAAGAAATTCTCCCTTGAATTTTATTCAAAGGAACGCGGTGTTAAACACACAATTACATTTACTGAGGAATGTGGATCGATGTATTGATGACACAGTGTATAACTACTGTTAACTACTGGCTGTTAACAAGTGCTAACAGTGGCCGTTAACAAATCGTTTTCATCTGAGTTGAATAAAGTGAGAAACGGCTCAAATCTTTCTGCAGTACTCATTAAACCCGAGCTGGAAATTGAAAACTAGGGGAACGCCGTACCCCTGCGTACCCCCCCATTTCCATCACTGCTGTTCAAGCTCTCACTGCAGGTTAGATCATAGAGCTCTGATAGTCGAGTCCTCGTGGCAACATCCTCTTAAAAATCTTCTCCTCAAGAACATTTTCATTCTGCCTCTTTCTTCCTCTGTTATTTAATTCAGAATAAGAACATATTGACTCTTTGTGCTGAAAATGTTTTAAGCCTGCCCGCACTCTCACTATAGCTCAGAACGTAGAACTGAGACCCATTTGTCTCACGTACAGTCGAGTCCTCATGGCAACATACTTGTAAAAATCTTCTCCTCAAGAGCATTTTCTTTCTACCTCTCTGTGATTTGATACAGAATAAGACCATATTGACTCTGTTTTGTAGTGAAAATTTTATTTAGCCTACATGATATTTTCTGTAATTTCAGATGTCGACAGTGGGTCCAGAATACTCGTCGACAAGATCTCCTACACCGAACTGTGGAGTTGTTGTCAAATAACTGCCGTCTTTATTCTGAGCACTTTGAACTTGACCAGTTTTCCAACAAGCAGACCAAGAACAGGCTAAATTGGAATGCAGTTCCAACGCTCTTTGACATCCCTAACCCACTGAAACGTCTGTCTACCCAACGCAGGATACTCAAGAGGAAGATTGAGAACCTCCCATCTTCACCGAAGCCTTCAAAGCAGCAAAGAGGCAAGTAATTTTTTTAATCAAATTTATTTACTCACTTTTGCTAAATTACAAAGATGTATCCTAACTGATACAATTGCCAGTGGCACAATTTGTAATAGCATGTATGACACTTATATTTTCATTTGTGAGATGTTCTAGAACTTTCCAGAGCAAACACCGGCCCGCCACTCGCCAACCTTGTGTCCTGGCGGTGTGCGAAGCGAAGCGGGCAACGAGCAACCATGACTGGAATTGGAGCAGCGAACAGCCGCAGTGAGCGCTGCAGCCCGCCCCACTGTCTCCTCGAAGAGAGTAACACGCTAAGATACTACAGCAATGTGTATTCTAACTGATACAATTGGCAGTGGCACAATATGTAATAGCATGTATGACACTTATATTTTCATGGTGTGAGATGTTCTAGAATATTCCAGAGCAAACGCCGGATCGCCGCTCGCCAAACCTGTGTCTCGGTGGCGTGCCGCCACCTTCAGCTGTGGTGAGAGAGGAGCGGTCAAAGAGGATCCATGACTGGAACCGGAGCAGTGAACAGCCGCAGTGAGCGCCGCGCCCTGGGAGACAGTTTCACGCAAGATCATTATTTTACTTTCAGTTTTGTAACCTGGAAATTGGTGCATCACATTTATTTAAAATGTGAATTAGCAGTAGATGCTGTTTTATTTACATGTAGATGCTAAATCCATTTCATTTGTATACCTCTCTTTTTTTCCCCTTTCTAATATTTTGTTTTCTCTTGGAGTTGTCACACATCATACAGGCCGAACATTCTTACTGCTTAGCTGCGGACCAGATTCATGAGAATGAACTTAAATTCACACCAGATGTAAATCACAGAAGAGCTCTGAAGAAGGAACGACAGCATACTTTCCGCCTCAAGAAAACTGTACAACAGCTGAAAATATCAACGGAAAAGGGAACTACAGAAAGCAATGCAATTAGAGAATTGGTCGGAGGAGATTTTTTTACAAGAACCAGCAATGTCTTTCTTTGCATCACAATTGCAGAATGCGTCAGGATGTAGAAGAGCAAGAGGAAGAGGATGGAATTATTCAGACAAGGTACTTGCCTTGTCCCTTTTCCACCAGAGACCCCGAGCATATCAGTTGTGCCAGTGCATTTTCACACTTCCATCAATTTCATCCCTGCGTAGATGGTTGAGTAATGTCGAAGTGAGACCGGGGTTTCCCCCTAAGATCATGGAGCTTTTGAAGGACAGGGTAGCAGGCATGGCAGAGAGGGATACATTCGGTATAGTCTCCTTTGATGAAATGAGTCTCGTACAATATTAGTGAAGATACAGTAGAGGGTTTTGAGGACTTTGGATCGCTACGGAAGATGTCACGGCCTGCCAACTATGCTCTCGTTTTTGTGGTTAGCCTGTTTGGGAAATGGAAACACCCTGTAGGTTACTTTCTGTCGCGAGACTGCACAAGGGCGGACAAACTGCAAACATTACTCAATGAATGCTTACATAAGTTTAAGGCAATTGGACTACAGCCTTAGGCCGTGGTTTGTGACCAAGGCCCAAGCAATGTTTGACTCTACAACAACCTGGGTGTGACAGAAAATCACCCTTTCTTCATCCACGGAGAAGCCAAGATCTTCTGCCTGCATGACCCCCCACACTTGCTGAAAAACACGAGATCAAATTTGGAAAAGTATGTTTTTGAAGTCATTGCAGAGGATGGCAGAAAGAAACATATCAAATGGGCACATATTCATGCATTTTTTTAACTTGGATCGCAATTGCACATTAGAAAAGTCCATAAACTGACCAGAGGCCACTTTGTTCTAAACAGCTTCTCTAAAATGAGTGTCAACAAAGCAGCACAGGTGCTCAGCCATTCGGTAGCAGCGGGCGTCTACACCTTTTCATCTATTGGAAAGTTGCCTGGGGAGGCTGCTTATACTGCAGAGTTCATTGCAATGATAGACGGACTATATAACCATATACAGTGGCTTGCAAAAGTATTCATACCCCTTGAACTTTTCCACATTTTGTCACGTTACAACCACAAACGTAAATGTATTTTATTGGGATTTTATGCGATAGACCAACACAAAGTGGCGCATAATTGTGAAGTGGAAGGAAAATGATACATGGTTTTCAAATTTTTTTACAAATAAAAAAGTGAAAAGTGTGGCGTGCAAAAGTATTCAGCCCCCTTTACTCTGATACCCCTAAATAAATTCCAGTGCAACCAATTGCCTTCAGAAGTCACCTAATTAGTAAATAGAGTCCACTTGTGTGTAATCTAATCTCAGTATAAATACAGCTGTTCTGTGAAGGCCTCAGAGGTTTGTTAGAGAACATTAGTGAACAAACAGCATCATGAAGCCCAAGGAACACAGCAGACAGGTCAGGGATAAAGTTGTGGAGAGGTTTAAAGCAGGGTTAGGTTATAAAAAAATATCCCAAGCTTTGAACATCTCACGGAGCACTGTTCAATCCATCATCCGAAAATGGAAAGAGTATGGCACAACTGCAAACCTACCAAGACATGGCCGTCCACCTAAACTGACAGGCCGGGCAAGGAGAGCATTGATCAGAGAAGCAGCCAAGAGGCCCATGGTAACTCTGGAGGAGCTGCAGAGATCCACAGCTCAGGTGGGAGAATCTGTCCACAGGACAACTATTAATCGTGCACTCCACAAATCGGGCCTTTATGGAAGAGTGGCAAGAAGAAAGCCATTGTTGAAAAAAAGCCATAAGAAGTCCCGTTTGCAGTTTGCCACAAGCCATGTGGGGGACACAGCAAACATGTGGAGGAAGGTGCTCTGGTCAGATGAGACCAAAATTGAAGTTTTTGGCCTAAATGCAAAACGCTATGTGTGGCGGAAAACTAACACTGCACATCACCCTGAACACACCATCCCCACTGTGAAACATGGTGGTGGCAGCATCATGCTGTGGGGATGCTTTTGTTCAGCAGAGACAGGGAAGCTGGTCAGAGTTGATGGGAAGATGGATGGAGCCAAATACAGGGCAATCTTGGAAGAAAACCTGTTAGAGTCTGCAAAAGACTTGAGACTGGGGCGGAGGTTCGCCTTCCAGCAGGACAACGACCCCAAACATACAGCCAGAGCTACAATGGAATGGTTTAGATCAAAGCTTATTCATGTGTTAGAATGGCCCAGTCAAGGTCCAGACCTAAATCCAATTGAGAATCTCTGGCAAGACTTGAAAATTGCTGTTCACAGACGCTCTCCATCCAATCTGAATGAGCTTGAGCTATTTTGCAAAGAAGAATGGGCAAAAATTTCAGTCTCTAGATGTGCAAAGCTGGTAGAGACATACCCCAAAAGACTTGCAGCTGTAATTGCAGCGAAAGATGGTTCTACAAAGTATTGACTCAGGGGGGCTGAATACTTTTGCACGCGACACTTTTCAGTTTATTATTTGTAAAAAAATTTGAAAACAATGTATCATTTTCCTTCCACTTCACAATTATGCACCACTTTGTGTTGGTCTATCACATAAAATCCCAGTAAAATACATTTACATTTGTGGTTGTAACGTGACAAAATGTGGAAAAGTTCAAGTGGTATGAATACTTTTGCAAGCCACTGTAACCATTACAGCATGGAAGCAGGCCATCTCGGCCATTCAAGTCCGTGCCAACACTTCCCCCCCCCCTTCTTTCTTCTTACTTCCCCCTAGTCCCATCTACCTGCACTCAGACCATATCCCTCCATTCCTTTCCCGTCCATATACCCATCCAATCTATTTTTAAAGGATAAAATCGAACCTGCCTCCACCACTTCCACTGGAAGCTCATTCCACACAGCTACCACTCTCTGAGTAAAGAAGTTCCCCCTAATGTTGAAAAAGTTCACTTAAAAAGATAGACAAAGTACAAATTCTTAAGACCATACAAAGCTTTAATTTAACGTCTGACGGGTGTGAACTGAGAGACCCAGAGGCAACAGGTTCTCACGTCTGAATCTCCAGCAGCACACACAAAGAAATACCAGAACATCGAAGCTTATATACGTACCGATATAAAACCAATTGCATGATGTACTGACACAAAAACCATCATCCACCTCCAAATATGGAGTTGTTTTTCACTCTTTGCCAAAAGCCAGTTACCCCAATGGAATCCTCTGGGCCCCTTCTTATCTGATTAACCTCTTCAACTTACATAAAAAACTTGTAAGAGAGCTGTGAACTTTTCAACTTAAAGGGAAAAAAACCTGGCATGATAGGAGTTGTCCAAATCCCATCATGCGTTACAATTGGCCTTTTACAACAGGAAAGTTTAAATATGACAACAATCAATTAATAACTAACTCTTTCATTCCTCCCTTTTATCATATAATGATAACACTACAGTCCTTGGTTAGTACATAATAAAGGCTTCAGACATTTCAGTACATAGATTAAGATAATGATCAGCAGTACAATAGATCCATAATGTATTACCATTCCCCATATTCCTCCAAACATACTAAATGGCCACCATTTTACACCTTTATTAAAGTTATGCATTTCCTCCCCTACCTCTGTAATCGTCTTTATTTCTGCATTAATATGTGCTGCTAAATCTGTAATGTTAGAAGATTCATCAGGGATACAGCATTCACACCCCATAATACCACAAGTACCCCCTATTATCCTATAGGGGTATATGACAAATTGCATTTCAGCCATAATGGATGAAAGGGCCTTTTCTTGTAGGTAAAATGTCCACCATTTAATTAAACAATTTCTCCAATCTAGGGGACATATTAATCAATTCCCATGATAGACAGGCTGTCCCATACAGTGGGAAAGCAATCATCCAGAAATGCTCTGACTCTGATAGACTTCACTTAGCCCTCATCGGGAATATACAATTCAGTTTAGATGTTACACAGTTCTCACGTGAGAGACAACAAAGGCCAAATAACAACATCCCCTTCAGTTGCAGGTTGACCTAATCGACCTTTCCCATTTCTTCTCATCCCCAGGTACATACCTGGTAACCATGGATATGCCCAAAATCCACATACAAAATACGTCCCATTTATTGGACTCAGCGGCCATTAGGACTAACCTTGGTGCAGGTGCTGTTCCTGAAGTATACTCCATTGCTTCTTCTGTCACAATAACAGGTAGTATTAACTGGGCTCTGGGGCAATACACTAATTTAAGCCATGGTATTTCCCAAACCCTGGTCTCATTTACCTTCCATCCTGTCTTAAAAGAGGCCACATACCATTCTTCAAATATGGGTCCTTGACTTTGCCATTCTGAAGGTACCCATTAGTTGCTTTTTTATTGTGAAAACAGTAAATAGTAAAGGCCAGAATCTCAGTAAGGTTAAGTGGTATTGTTACGAGGGGTATTCCTTCTCCACCATTATATGGGATGAGCGTACACAACCAGCATACATTTATTATTACGAAGGGCAAATTCAAAACTCATAAACAAAAACAGATTATTTCACCAAGTCCAGTCCATATGGGCCAACCCCAGAATATAAAAGAGGGTCAATAGCTCCATTGTCCTTTTTTGGTTCTCCGAACTGTTTAAAGTCAATCAGATGAATCCAACGCGGTGATCTTCAATCTTCTTGGCGGTTGATGTTGTTGATGCCACTTGGTACAGTTCTGTTCAACACAGTTTTCATTCCTTCCGTCCCAATGCCTTATCAGTATGTAGTCTGACAGTATGAACTCGTCCCTGTGTTCAACTGGTAGTGGTATCTGCACTTGCCGTCTGGAACAGCGAAATCCTGTACGGGCGGGCGCACATGCCTCTGCACCTTGGAAGTCCGACAGGGGATACAAGCGCGGGCCCATGCTGCGATCTGCTTTCGTAAGCCATGCCAGACGAACTTGGACGCGACCAGGGCAGAGGTGGCGCGAATGGACGGGTGAGCTAGGCTGTGGATGCCTCCAGGCAATCGGGACAATAGGGCGGGCTTTACCCGGCGAGACATCGCAAAGGACCCGCACGCCGGCAGTGCCGCAAGGCACCTCAGACAACTTGAGGCCCGATTCAGCATTGCAATAATCCCCCATGCCGGCATCAGCTCGTTGGGCAGCAGCCATCTCCGCATAATCCACACCTAGGCTTAAAGCGGAAACCTCAGGGGATGTCGGACGGGACAGCGTGTCGGCCACATCGTTCAGCTTCCCCGCCACATGCCGAATGTAAGAAGTGAACTTGAATATGTAGGCGAGGTGGCACTGTTGCCTGGCGGACCAGGCAACAGCGGCACGGTGGTCAGCTACAAAACTGTGGCGCGAAAGCAAAACCGCGCAAAACCAGCAGCCCCTCCTGAGTCACGCGACCGCGGCTTCAGAACGCCGGGTGCGATACCTGCGTGCCCCAGCAGGCGCCGCTACATAGGCAACATTTCGGGCCGAAACCCTTCTTCAGACAATATTGGTTCAGACAATGGTGCAATATTGGTGCCATAGACTGCTAATGTGTCATCAGATATTCAGCTTTAAAAAGAGAAATAAATCACAATAAAAAGCAAAAAGATGCCTATGTTCCTTCCACAGTGTGTGGGGAGTCTGGCCCGGATCAGCACGTCTGGGGCACCAGGGTGAAGTTGCGGGGAGGTTTGTCTGTGCTTTGAGTCCGAAAAATAAAAATCAGGAGGAATATATATATGTGTGTGTTATATGATTATATACATCTATATCACATTCATATATGTGTGTATGTGTGTTCTTTCCTACACAACCTAATCAGTTGTAAAGTCGCTGAATAAAATCATCCTTAAGTTATATATCATTTGTTAATCTTGCTCAAAACAAATTTGATTTTGTTAAATGACCCAACCATTACAGACAGATCTCATTCCACTCTCTGGCTATTGGGAAGACCAAACCCATTTTATTGTGGAAAAACAATTCCATAGACACAAAAATACATTAAGGAATATTCCAAGTTGAACAACTGGAATCTCCACATTGTTATTATTTTACCAAATACCGCAGTTGTGAACAGTGTGATCAAATGAATTACAGAGTGCAAGCTTAATACAAACATCAACTCAAACTCAGCACATGAGCCATTTAAAAATATATCTTTTCAAAAACGTTTACAAAAGAAAATTAAAAAAAGAATCATTAACAAAAAATAGCAGAATTATGAATTAACAGAATTATGAATAATGGGTCTAACACTATATCACACACACACACAAACTGTCCCCCGCAACGCTGATTACACTGCGAGAGGGATTTACAAAGTCGGGTCGGGTTTACTGAAATGGCCGACGAAAAGGCTGACGTTCCGCTCCGTAGCGTACTGCACGTCAGCCCATTGGTTTTTGCAGGAGTGCACTATCTTGCTTGTAATAAGATCTTTGGCAACGCCTCTCTTCAAGGCCTGATGCCACCCAGACTGTTCGACACCAGACCGGTGTTTGACACCACTCCACAACAGTACAACCGATCACCAATGTAACAACATGTTTGTTTACGGGAACACATTGACTGCTCCAGGATGCAATATAATTAATTGAAAATCTCATCGGCCCCGGGTAACCTAAAACAAATTATAATTAATCAGATCTCATGGTCACTACTCCCTCTGTGAGGCGGCTCTTAGAAGAGCCTTTGTTTTGCGTTCAAATAAAGGGTGTAGTTATTTAGCCGCCGAACCCGTAGAGAGCAAAGATCCTATAGCTCGCTATAGGATCTTTGGGCGTTGCTACATGGAGACACACAGATTCATGTCGACGAAATGTCGCCTATTCCCAGGGCTGGATTTACGTATAAGATTGACAAGCTTAAGCTTATGGCCTCGGGATCTAGGGGGCCTCGCAGAGCCGGATTTACCACTAGGCGTCATAGGCTGAAGCCTTAGGCCTCGAAATCTAGGCGGCCTCCGGCCAAGGCAGGACACCTGCCATTCAACTCTGGGCGGGCCCCCCTCTCCATCTCTATCTCTCTCTCTCTGTCACTCTCTGACTCCGCCTGCCATCCGTATCCGTGTCCGGGCCGCCGCTCTCCGCTCGCACCTCATGCGCCGGCACGGCAGGCGCCTTGCACATGCGCACGCTACGGCCAGCACATCCTCCCCCCTGCACATGCGCACAACCATGGCCATCACATCATCGTCCGCCCGGCGCATGCGCACTGCCACGGCAACTGGTCGGCGCTGGACACTTTCTCCCTCGCTTTGAATTGTGGGAGATCTGGCCGCCATTGCTTTCCGTTCGACGCCACCGCTGTAAACCAACGCAGAATCACTCCCTGACCCTGGATCTGGAGTAACTCTTGCTTCTGGTTTCCTGGTCCTCCATAAATATTCTAAATGGAATTTAAATTGGAGGTGGTGGAGGGCTGAACAATAACAGCCTATTGAATTTTATCTGTTTATTTATTTTGTATATATATGGTCTATGGTATATAAACACACTGAACTTTTATCTCCTGTTCTGTATTATTTTACATATTCTGTTGTGCTGCAGCAAGCAAGAATTTCATTGTCCTATCTGGGACACATGACAATAAATCTCTCTTGACTCTTGACTTGGACTTAAGCAAAAAAGGGTTCTTGGGGAAAAAAGAGGTACCTTAAATTTAGTTGCATCTGGTTGGGTAACTATGGTAGGGTGAAGACTATTCCATGCTTTAATTGTGCGGGGGAACTCCATGGAGCAGCCAGCAACTCAGGATAGAAGAAATTGGGTGATGTTTCGGGTAGAGACCCTTCTTTAGACACCCTCAGGTTTTAGTGTCTTTAGTTTAATTTAAAGATACAGCGTGGAAACAGGCCCTTCAGCCCACCGAGTCCACGCCGACCACTGATCACCCGTACACTAGTTCTTTCCCACACATTAGCGGAGTAAGTCAAGAGTCAAGAGTGTTTTATTCTCTCACGTCCCAGTTACAACAATGAAATCCTTACTTGCAGCAGCACAACAGAACATGTAAACATAGTACTCTGTAAACAATGTTATAAACGAGAAAACAAAATGGTGTATATTTATATATGAATATATAACTATATAAATATATGTGTGTGTGTGTTTGTAATATATATACCCACACACACACACACAATTTCCCTCCTGGGATTAATATAGTTCTATCGTATAGTATCGTGTGTGTAGGTAGGAAGTGCAGATGCTGGTTTAAACTGAAGATAGACAAAATGCTGGAGTAACTCAACAGGTCAGACAAATCTCTGGACAAAAGGAAAATATTATGTTTTGGGTTGGGTCTGAAATAGGTTGCTGCACACCTTTGGAATGTGGAAGGAAACAAGAGCACATGGAGAAAACCCATGTGATCAAAGGGAAAAGGAGCAAACTCCATACAGACAGCACCCATATTCAGGATCAACTCCGGGTCTCTGGCACTTTTAGGCAGCAACTTTATGGCCAATGTACAGCCCCATAGTCTTTAAACTTAATTAAAATGACAAGTGTGGCAAGTGGGGTGACATGAAAAAGAAAGGAAGAGGCGGAGACAGTAGGCTGCGGGAGAGCTGGGAATGGGAGGGGAAGGAGGGAGAAAGCAAGGGCTATCTGAATTTAGAGAAGCCAATGTGCATACCGCTGGGGTGTAAACTACCCAAGCAAATATGAGGTGCTGCTCCTCCAATATGCGGTGGGCCTCACTCTGGCCATGGAGGAAGCCCAGGACAGAAAGGTCGGATTCGGAATGGGAAGTGTTGAGCCACCGGGAGATCAGGTTGGTTATTGCGAACTGATTGGAGGTGTGCGAAGCGATTGCCAAGCCTGCACTTGGTCTCACCGCGGCTGATCATACACTGAATAATCCAACCACATTTTTGTTTGGAAGTGGAAAGAAATAATATAAATTGCTTGCATTGCAAAGTGTAAAAAGAGTTGAGATACTGTATTATAATATGTGAGTGCTTCATTCACCATAATTCCGACTGGTAACTACGCACTTCGTCCAAGCACATTATCGCATGTGTCATGCAAGCCGTCTTAAATGACCACCTAAAATGTCATTTGGCAACTTAAAAAGCTGCCAAGGTTGCCCGGCTGACAACAGAGAAAAAAATTAATTGAGAGCCCTGCATGGTGTATAATATTTTTGACACTGTCATAGGCCTTTCTTACATATGCTGTCACAACGCACTGTTGTCTCTAAACAACCCTTCAGTAATTTTCCTTGCCCTCCATTTCAGAATAATAGTGTTTTAAGCCAATAACTCGACACTAGCATTGGCAATAAATAAATAAATAAAACACATAAAGTAAATAAAGAAATGTCGCCTATTCCCAGGGCTGGATTTACGTATAAGCTTGACAAGCTTAAGCTGATGACCTCGAGATCTATGGGGGCATCGCAGAGCCGGATTTACCACTAGGCGTCATAGGCTGAAGCCTTGGGCCTCGAAATCTAGGCGGCCTCCGGCCAAGGCAGGACACCTGCCATTCAACTCTGGGCGGGCCCCCCTCTCTCTCTCTCTCTCTGTCACTCTCTGACTCTGCCTGCCATCCGTATCCGTGTCCGGGCCGCCGGGTCTCTGCTCTCACCTCATGCGCCGTCACGGCAGGCCGCCTTGCACATGCGCACGCTACGGCCAGCACATCCTCCCCCTGCACATGCGCACAACCACGGCCATCACATCATCGGCCGCCCTGCGCATGCGCACTGCCACGTCAACTGGTCGGCGCTGGACACTTTCTCCCTCGTTTTGAATTGTGGGAGATCTGGCCGCCATTGCTGTCCGTTCGACGCCACTGCTGTAAACCAACGCAGAATCACTCCCTGACCCTGGATCTGGAGTAACTCCCTGTAGTAATTCTTGCTTCTGGTTTCCTGGTCCTCCATAAATATTCTAAATGGAATTTAAACTGGAGGTGGTGGAGGGCTGAACAATAACAGCCTATTGCATTTTATCTGTTTATTTATTGTGTATATATGGTCTATGGTATATAAACACACTGAACTTTTATCTCCTGTTCTGTATTATTTTACATATTCTGTTGTGCTGCAGCAAGCAAGAATTTCATTGTCCTATCTGGGACACATGACAATTAAACTCTCATGACTCTTGACTTGGACTTAAGCAAAAAAGGGTTCTTGGGGAAAAAAGAGGTACCTTAAATTTAGTTGCATCTGGTTGGGTAACTATGGTAGGGTGAAGACTATTCCATGCTTTAAATGTGCGGGGGAACTCCATGGAGCAGCCAGCAACTCTGGATAGAAGAAATTGGGTGACGTTTCGGGTTGAGACCCTTCTTTAGACTCCCTCTGGTTTTAGTGTTTTTAGTTTAATTTAAAGATACAGCGTGGAAACAGGCCATTCGGCCCACCGAGTTCACGCCGACCACCGATCACCGGTACACTAGTTCTATCCCACACATTAGCGGAGTAAGTCAAGAGTGTTTTATTCTCTCATGTCCCAGTTAGAACAATGAAATCCTTACTTGCAACAGCACAACAGAATATTTAAACATAGTACTCTGTAAACAATGTTAAAAACGTGAAAACAAAACGGTGTATATTTATATATGAATATATAACTATATATATATATATATATGTGTGTGTGTGTTTATGTGTATATAATATATATACCCACACACACACACAATTACCCTTCCTGGGATTAACAAAGTTCTATCGTATAGTATTGTGTGTGTAGGCAGGAACTGCAGATGCTGGTTTAAACTGAAGATAGACACAAAAAGCTGGAGTAACTCAACAGGTCAGACAGAATCTCTGGACAAAAGGAAAATATAATGTTTTGTGTTGGTCTGAAATAGTTTCCTGCACACCTTTGGAATGTGTTTTTTTTTTAATTTTTATTTATTAGAAGCAAGTGTACAAATATATAAACAACGGCATATGACATAATAGTTATTGCACAGCTTCAATTTTGACTTTAGCTATAATTAAGAGAAAAGAAGAGAGAAAATGCAATAGAGAGAAAAAAGTGAAATGTGCAAGGTTAGAACCCCTAGACTACCAAAGTGGTGTAGCCAAAGAGTGAGTAAATGAAAAGAAATAAGATAGGAAAAGAGAAATAAAAAGACAATAAAGAAAGAGAAAAGTGATGATATACCTGCCTCGCATCCCTCCCACCCATCACCCAACCTGTAATTAGATTTAACTCCAAAATTGTGTTGCACCATACTATCCTTGTAATATATCAATGAAAAATGATCTTCGAAAAATGATCTGGTTTTTCTGCTAAGGCAAGTCTAATATTTTCAAGATGTAGCATCTCAGACATGTTTGTAATCCACAATTTAAGAATAGGGACAGATGTATGTTTCCAAAATTTGAGTATTATTTTTTTTGCCATTATCAGGCCATAATTAAGGAAACGTCTTTGAAATAATGATAGTTCAGAGCAGGCTTCTGACGTACCTAGAATAATCAATTGCGTGTCGGGGTCCAATTTTAGTATTAGTATTTTTGAGAAATTTTCAAAATTTCCTCTCCAAAAGTTATGTAATTTTATGCAAGAGGCGAAGGAATGTGTTATAGTTGCTTCTTGAAGGAGACAAATAGGAGATACATTTGGAAATATCTTATTCAGTTTAGACTATGAGTGGTAGTCTGTGTAGTATTTTAAATGAATTTAACGAATGTCTAATGTTAATCGAACAATTGAGTATCTACAAAAGGTTTTCTTCCTATCTGTCTTTTCGAATTTTTAGGCCAAGTTCCTCTTCCCAGGCTCTTCTAATTACTTCTAACGATGGGATTTCTATATTTAAAAGGGTGTTATACAACAAAGGATGTTAACTTGTTTGACTCCGAATTTCTATTCATACATTCGTCTAGTATGCCTGGCAGCAACGTTTGGTAGTCTTGGGTATATGTTTTCAGATAGTCTCGAATTTGAAGGTATCTGAACTATTGATTACCTTTCAGGTAATATTTCGACTGTAATTCTTGAAATGAGAGAAGAGTTCCCATCTCATAAAGATCTCCGAATTTTTTGATTCCTAATCTTTCCCAATATATAAAAGTTTTGTCTAAAATAGATGGCTTGAACAAAAGATTATTGGCAATTGGTGAAAGAGATACATTTCTCAGTTTAAAGGTTGATTTCACTTGTCTACAGGTTCGTAAAGTACTGTGAATAATCAGATTTTTCTCATATAGTGTGTTCTTCACATTTTTTGTAGAGAGAAGAATCACGCTTATATTAAAAGGCGAACAATCCTCTCTCTCCATTATTAACCAATTTCCCTGTTGGCCTGTATTGTCCAGCCAGTAGGTTACATTTTTAATATTTGTTGACCAGTTATAGTATAAGAAGTTGGGGAGAGCCAATCCACCAGTTTCTTTGGGTTTACATATATGCCGTTTATGAATTCTATGTGTTTTATAATCCCAAATAAAGTTTGTAATCAGAGAATCAAGTTTTTTTTTAAATTTTAGGAAGATATATCGGTATTGATTGGAATAAATACAGGATTTGTGGGAGGAAGATTATCTTTATAGCATTTATTCTGCCTGTTAGAGACATCGGGAGTCTTTTCCAAAATTGAGTAAGAGCGTTTAATTTAGTAACTAAAGGAGGGAAGTTTGCGTTGAATAGAGAAGTATATTTTCTGGTTACCTGAACACCCAGATATTTGAATTTTTCCGTAGCAATTCTGAAAGGGAATTTTAGAAGGTGTGTCGGCTCTTGAGGTTTTATTGACATAATTTCACTTTTGTTCCAGTTTATTCTATATCCTGAAAAGGAACCGAATTCCTCTATATGATTTAATGTACTTGGAATGCTAACTTGGGAATTGGTGATATATAATAATACATCTGCATATAATGATATTTTATTATTGGAGTATTTAGTATTATAGCCGTGAATGTTCGGATGTACTCTTTTGGACCTTTGGAATGTGGAAGGAAACAAGAGCACCCAGAGAAAACCCATGCGATCAAAGGAGCAAACTCCATACAGACAGCACCCATATTCAGGATCAATTCCAGGTCTCTGGCACTTTTATGCAGCAACTTTATGGCCAATGTACTGCCCCATAGTCTTGAACTTAATTAAAAACAAACAGTAGCTGTAAAGGGGGACATAGCGTCACTTGGAGATTTAATACTGAAAATTGATATTTTGTGTTGGAAAACAAAACATAGTGGCACAGCTGGTAGACTTGCTGCCTCACATGCCAGAGATCTGTGTTCGAATTTGCACATTCTCCCTGCAAACATGTGGGTTTCCTCCCACATCCCAAAGACGCATTGGCTTTGTAGGTTAACATGTCGCTGTAAAATTGCCTCTCATGTGTAGGGAGTGGGTGAGGAAAGTGGGATAACAGAACTTGTGTGAATGGGTTGACAAAAATGCTGCAGAAACTCAGCGGGTGAGGCAGCATCTATGGAGTGAAGGAAATAGGCGACATTTCGGGTCGAGACCCTTCTTCAGACTGATGTGAGGGTGGGGGGGAACGGGAAGAAGAAAGGAAGAGGCGGGGACAGTGGGCTGAGGGAAAGCTGGGAAGGGGAGGAGAAAGCAGGGATTACCTGAAATTGAAGGTCAATTTTCATACCGCTGGGGTGTAAACTGCCCAAGCGAAATACGAGGTGCTGCTCCTCCAATTTACGGTGGGCCTCACTCTGGCCATGGAAGAGGCCCAGGACAGAAAGGTCGGATTTGGAATGGGAGGGGCAGTTGAAGTGCTGAGCCACTGGGAGATCAGGTTGGTTATTGTGGACCGAGCGGAGGTATTGGGCGAAGTGATCGCCAAGCCGTCGCTTGGTCTCACCAATCTAGAGCAGCTGACACCTAGAGCAGTGGATGCAATAGATGAGGTTGGAGAAGGTGCAGGTGAACCTCTGCCGCACCTGGAAAGATTGCTTGGGTCCTTGAATGGAGTCAAGGGGGGAGGTAAAGCGACAAGTGTAGCATTTCCTGCGGTTGCAAGGGAAAGTGCCAGGAGAGGGGGTGGTTTGGGTGGGAAGGGACAAATTCACCAGGGAGTTACGGAGGGAGCGGTCTCTGCGGAAAGCCAACAGGGGAGGAGATGGGAAGATGTGGCCAGTGGTGGCATCCCATTGGTAGACAAAAAAGCTGGAGTAAATCAGCGGGTAAGGCAGCATCTGTGGAGCGAAGGAATAGACGACGTTTCGGGTCGAGACCCTTCTTCAGATTGATGTCGGGGGCGGGACACAAGAAAGAAAGGAAGAGACGGAGACAGGAGGTTGTGGGAGAGCTGGGAATGGGAGGGGAAGGAGGGAGAAAGCAAGGACTACCTGAAATTAGAGAAGCCAATGTTCATACCGCTGGGGTGTAAACTACCCAAGCAAATATGAGGTGCTGCTCCTCCAATAGGTGGGCCTCACTCTGGCCATGGAGGAGGCCCAGGACAGAAAGGTCAGATTCAGAATGGGAAGTGGAGTTGAAGTGTTGAGCCACCGGGAGATCAGGTTGGTTATTGCGAACTGAGTGGAGGTGCTGTGCGAAGTGATCACCAAGCCTGCGCTTGGTCTCACCGAGGTTGATCATACGCTGAATAATCCAACCACATTTTTGTTTGGAAGTTGAAAGAAATAATAGAAATTGTATTCATTGCAATGTGTAAAAAGAGTTGAGATACTGTATTATAATTTTGCTGCATGTCATTGTGATATATATCATGTCTTGATTGGTGAATATGTTTAGTTTGTCACTTCATTTGAAGCAGAAATAATATGTGAATGCTTCATTGACCATAATTCCGACTGGTAACTACTCACTTCGTCCGAGCACATTATCGCATATGCAAACCGTCTTAAATGACCACCTAAACCGTCGTTTGGCAACTTAAAAAGCTGCCAAGATTACCCGGCTGACAACAGAGAAAAAAAATTAAGTGAGAGCCCTGCAAGGTGTATAATATTTTTGACACTCTCATAGGCCTTTCTTACATATGCTGTCACAACGCACTGTAGTCTCTAAACAACCCTTCAGTAATTTTCCTTGCCCTCCATTTCAGAATAATAGTGTTTTAAGCCAATAACTCGACACTAACACTGGCAATAAATATATAAATAATAAGCGCAGCTTTCCAGCCCCTTATCTCATTGGCCACGCTCGGCTGCAAATCGGTGTCAATCTGGTTGGACCATCTTCCTCTCGTCGTGGGGGTGGGCGATTGGGAGGGGCCTCACAAATGGAACAGCTTAGGGCCTCTCTTCATCTAAATCCGGCACTGCCTATTCCTTCCCTCCACAAATGCTGTTTGACCGGTTAAGTTAATTCCAGTAATTGGAGTTGTCACACAAATGAAAGTAGATTAACGTTTCACTCTGCGGATTGATACATTTTCCCTCTTTCGGCCTTTCTGAAATCCCCCCGCTCCCCACTCACTCCCGTTGGGAGAGAGCTCCGTGTATCTGACGGAGAGAATGCGGACTGTGTAGAAACCCGGATAGAAGCGGCGCGCTTTGTGTGGGGAAGATGTTGGATTTATTCATGGGAACTGGTGGGACGCAACGTGGAATGTGAGTTAGTCCGGGCGTTTCATACGAGAGCGGATAGAATGAACGGCTAAATAATTTTGCTCAAATTAAACAGAATGAGAACTGTCACCTGCGAATGAAATATCGAACCAGTTGCGTCAATGCGGTGTCCAAATATCAGCACAACACTTTCAGTGAGACCGTGCGTGAGCAGAGCCGTTAGGATTTCCGTTAGCAGCGTCAGCGCTGTGTGGGTCGTTACTTGGAGTTGGTGTATCTGGTCGCCGCCTTTGTCCCTCCAACCGGCCTCATCACTATGGAGATGGTGTAACTCAGTGTCTGTGGAAGGACTGATCAGCGACTGAGGTGCGCGCGTGGAAAGTGCGTAATAAAGGCGTTTGTTGTCATTGAACCCGGAGCGCGTGAGAAAAGGGGGCGCAGAGCGAACAGGGGCTGGTCGTGTACACACCATTATGAGCCGCGTTGGTATTTACATCGAAACCAGTTGCACTTGAATCACTGAAGTCAGACTCCATTCAGCAGCAGTCTCTGCGGCATCAATTCAGATATAATTCCGAACAGAACATTGATGTAAAAAGACATTAGAAAGCCACAGCTCTTTCTTCTGCCGGATTAGTGGCTCTTAAAAGAGCCGTTTGTTCTTGGTGCAGAGGTGGAGTTTAGGCGCGCTCCCCGCGGATGCGACGGGCCAGCTGGATATCTTTGGGCATGATAGTGACTCGCTTGGCGTGGATGGCGCACAGGTTGGTGTCCTCAAAGAGCCCCACCAGGTAAGCCTCGCTGGCCTCCTGCAGGGCCATGACGGCCGAGCTCTGGAAGCGCAGGTCTGTCTTGAAGTCCTGAGCGATCTCCCGCACCAAGCGCTGGAAGGGCAGTTTGCGGATGAGCAGCTCAGTGGATTTCTGGTAGCGCCGGATCTCCCTCAGAGCCACGGTGCCGGGCCTGTAGCGATGAGGTTTCTTCACTCCGCCCGTGGCTGGAGCGCTCTTCCGCGCCGCTTTGGTCGCCAGCTGTTTGCGAGGAGCTTTCCCTCCGGTCGATTTGCGCGCTGTCTGCTTGGTCGGGCCATTCTCCGTCAACAGTGGGAGCACAGTGTGAAATACAGGGACTGAATGTCGGAGCCGGCTCTGGGATCGGCTTTTAAAGCGTTGGTGAAGGGCCGCCCACAGCCTCTGAATGGGTGGAGCAGAGATGTCACTCATGGTGTCCAATTCTTGCGAGTGGCTGCAGGTTTGTCAGCACCAGGCGGCGGTTTGAGGCCGGCCCGGAGAGGGGGGAGGGAAATACAGAGATTTGTGACCGGCGGGTGGGGTGGGGGAAGCTCGGCCAACCAGAGAGCACGGACTGCTGTATCATTGGTTGCGGGTTAAATTTCAAATTGCCCGCCAATTTCATTTCAGCCGAGAACCGAGGGCTGTATTGTATTTATTATTCTGAATGAATTCAGTTTCTGTCAATTTAATATCAAATCCACTTTAACTTCTCGCTTAAATCATGACTGAATATGCGGCGCGGATTTACAGACCGGATCCCTGTGCAGACGGAAATCAGCTCTGCTCGTGACTAGAAATAAGCGACTGTTACCAAGGGAACGGTTTCGCGTCGACCCCCTGTTGCTGCATTAATCATGAAGTATATAGGTAAAAGGGAAACTGACATTGCCTTGTGTATGATCTTTTACTGTCGTCTTTGCATTCTTTACATTTCTAATGACCGCGGTGATCACGCTAAAAAATGTTATGTTCAGTGGTGGAATATCTAGTTTAATAAAACACATTTCAATTTGCATCTATTCTAATTCCCGTCTCTGCTCTTTCTGTGAGGTTGTGGGTGGCTCTTAGAAGAGCCTTTGTTTTGTGTTCGAATAAAGGGGGTAGTTATTTAGCCGCCGAACCCGTAGAGAGTGCGGCCCTGTCGTTTCAGAGCGTACACCACATCCATGGCAGTGACCGTCTTGCGCTTGGCGTGCTCGGTGTAGGTGACCGCGTCCCTGATCACATTCTCCAGGAAAACCTTCAGCACCCCGCGGGTCTCCTCGTAGATCAGACCCGAGATCCGCTTAACCCCACCACGCCGAGCCAGGCGGCGGATAGCTGGCTTGGTGATTCCCCTGGATGTTATCGCGAAGCACTTTGCGATGACGCTTTGCTCCGCCTTTGCCTAATCCTTTGCCTCCTTTCCCTCGACCAGACATGATGCTGCTTTACTCGAGTCGCTGCTCAGTGATAATATAACTGGTGCTATCTCTTTTATACGCAGCGCCCCGACCTGCCCGAGATACGCAGAGCGAGAGGCGGGGAGAGGTGGAGACAAAGTGACAGACAGCTTCCTCTCATAATCCAGCTCCACGCCCCAGATTCCTGAAAACATTTTTCAAACGGTTTGCCCACAAACGACCCGAAATCTAGCGCTCCGGCCAAACTTTCAGACAGACATTCCGTGATAAAAGTCAGTCAGTGATATTACCGCTCTCAAATTAATTTGTCTCCTTCCGGTTCATCCTCGGAGCCCGTTCCTTCTGCCGATATCGCCCACCCCACAGCGTTCAGCAGTTATTAACACGGATGGTTTGGCAATATTACTGAGTTGGTGCATGGGCTCTGATGCGGGGATTTTGTCAGTGTTATTGTCTCACTGACAAGGAAACGGCTTTGATCTCAGCTTGAAGCCAAACGTATGCCCAGTCCCAGTGAGGTTTAGCCTGGTCATACCATTTAGTTGTATTCCATATACTGGATACCGGGGGAGGGGTGGGGGTACAGCGAATTACAAGGAGCCCCCCTCCCCTGGCACTGAGCTTGTCTTGGGACCAAAGATACTAGTATAGAATCATAGAATCATAGAATCATAGAAAGTAGGTGCGAGAGCAGACCACCAGGTCCATCGAGCCCGCACCGCCATTCGCTCATGGCTGAACACCAAACAAACAAACACCCCCACCCACAAACAGTAGACACAAGACACAGAACACAAGACACTACCCTCCCCTTTATAGCGCTATCACCCCTCTCCACCCCAAGAACCGAGTGATCTCCTGGGGGAGGCAAAAAACCGGATAAAAACCCAGGTCCAATTCGGGAAAAAAATCTTTTTCTTTGCTTGGGACAGGGATCGCTTGAGTCTGGATCAGCTCTTTCCTGAGAGATGTGGGTGGCTCTGAGAAGAGCCGTTGGGTTCAGGTCTTTACAATGTGCGCTTTATAATTCACTTTTTGGTCACTGCCTTCTTGGGTTTCGCCGATTTGGTCTTCGCCTGGCGTTTTACCGGCTTGGCCGCCTTCGCCTTCTGGACTACGGCCTTTTTTTGTTTTTTCGGCGCCGCCTTCTTGGGCGATGATTTCTTCGCCGCCATTTGTTTAAGCGCTGGTTTCTTGGCCACAACTTTCTTGTAGGGAGATTTCTTGATTGATCTTTTGGTGGTAGATTTTTTTGCCAGTAATTTCTTGGTCGGGGTTTTTCTGGCCGTTGGTTTCTTGTTCTTAGAGGTTTTGGGTGCTGGAACCGCTTTCTTTTCCGACTTCACGGCACCTTCTCCCGTACCGGTCTTGAAAGAACCCGAGGCGCCCACGCCCTTGATCTGAACCAGGGAACCGTTTGCTAATTTCCTCTTGATGCCCATCTTGATCAGGTGGCGGCACTTCTCCACATCCACACCCTTGGCGGCCAGTCCCTTCTTTATCGCATATAAAGACATCCCTCGGCGATCGTGGCAATCCGCCACAATGTTGTCGATCTGGTCGCCCAGCTTCGGACCGGCTGCCTTCTTCCGGGCGGGCGCCTTCTTCTTCTTGGGAGCCTTGGTTTGGGCAGCGGGGACGTCTTGAGGAGCCGCTTCAGCGGCTGCGGTCTCGGTCATGTCGGCGACTCTGCACTAGTTCTCTCTGACACTCAGGACTGAGTGAGAAATGAAGCGAGAGGCGGGGGCACAGCGCAACTTAAAGGCAGCGAGCGGACGGGGCGGAGACATCCTGCTCTCAGATCACTGCCCCTTCGCCTCGCTGTGTTTCTCTGTCCTCAAAAACTCTCCGATTCCAATTAAAATCAGATACCTCGGAGACCTAAATTGGCCTCGGTACATCTCTGAGACCGAAATGTTTATTGTACAGTAGATTTTATACGAATTTAAAGGCAGCGCTTTCCATTTCGCCCGGTTTCACTGCTGCACTGAGGGCGTTCTCTGCCCCGATCGCTGACATGCTCGCTGCTTATCGTCAGAAATATCGAAACCAACGTAAACTTTACGGTTAATTCCAACTTCAGGACTGAGCTGGGAAGTGGGGCGATCGCATGCCACTGATAGCTTTACATTTTCACCAGAGGGGCTGGGAAATCCGGCAAAGTGTTCGGACCCACAAACACAGTGACATCAGTCTGAGCCGGCCGCCCCTTCAACACACTCTCTGACACAATGTTCACATCTGCACATTCACAGCTCAGACAGTTAGCCCGTTGCACTGTTCCAAGGGTGGAATTACCTCGACGATCGACCCGTGCTGTGGATTCTCGGGGGCTAAGGGCCTGTCCCACTTATGCTACCTTTACAGGCGACTGACGGCACACGTCATAGGTCGCCGAAATTTTCAACATGTTGAAAATTCAGCTGCGACCAGAAAAACGCTACGACTCTTTGGAGACCTCTCATGACCATAGTCTGTATGGTCGGGAGAGGTCTCCTATGGTCGTGAGAGGTCACCCGCAACATGTAGCCAGGGGTCGCCTGCATAATCGTGAGAGGTCTCCTATGGTCGTGAGAGGTCTCCAAAGAGTCGTAGCGTCTTTCTGGTAGCCGCTGAATTTTTAACATGTTGAACATTTCGGCGACCTCTGACGGGTGCAGGCAGTCGCCTGTAAAGGTCGCGTAAGTGGGACAGGCCCTTTATGTGTAGTTTCCCAGCTCAATAACTGTTAAACTAGCTGACGCCGCCGCTCCTCGGAGTCTCTGGTCCCTGGATTTAAATTTGTCTCGTCTCTTTCATACATGAGCGACCCTGTATTTTTAAACAGTCCAACACCCGACACAGACTCCAGTTGTGGTAACAACAACTCACTGTATGTCTGAAATATAATTTATTTACTTATTTTTATTAAACAGATATAATAATGGTCACTGGCTCCCCACTGAAACTTCAGTCACTTGCTCTGCCTGATTTACCAATAGGAGGGCCAGTGTCGCCTCCTCTCTGTCTGGTCCTTCCACATATTATTTGAGAAATCTTTCCTGGGCGTATTTAACAAATTCCACCCCTTCCATAGCCTCGAATCTATGGAAGACCCAGTCAATATAACGGATGTTGAAATCACCTACCAGTATAACCCTGTTATACTTACGGCCTGGGTGGGTGATTGCAACCTTCACGTGGTCCACCCTGTTTCGACTAATGCAATCAACCCGACGTGCACAAACAAGATCAAATAGAACAAGCTGACCTACAACTTTAGGCTGTGCACGCCATATGCAAGAAGAAGACTTCTGCAACCCCACTCTCATTACACAGGAAACCTGTTAAGTTCACTAATTGTCTCTGCGTCTGCATGCTAGTTGTTACAAATCATGCAACAGGACCCCAAAATCTCTGTGAATCTCAGGCCTTTGTCATCTCTTCATTTTTGGAGTTTATTTATTATTGTCAAATGTAGCAAGGTACAGTGACAATATTTATTTTGCGTGTAATGCAGGGAAATCGTTCACTCATACATTATATTAGTGCAAAAAGAAAACAAAGTGCAAGGGGCCACAATGAGGTGGATTGGAAAATTGGAAACATATGAAAGGTCTGTTCAAGAGTGATAACAGCGGGCAAATAGCTGTTCTTGAATCTGGTGGTAGTGATTTCAAACTGTCGTATTTTCCACCTGGCAGCAGAGAGGACATAGAATGACCAGGTTGTGAGTGGTCCTTGGATTATGTTGGGTGCTTTCCTGAGGTCGCATGAACTGTAGATGAAGTTGATGGAGCAGGCTGGTTTGTGTTGGACTGGGCTGTTTCCACAACTCTCCACATTTTTTGAGATCCCGGACAGACCAGCAAGCTATGATGCTGCTGGATAAATGATTTCTATAGTGGTGCATAAGCAGAAATTGATAGTCACTGGAGAGCCACTAAAATGCTTTGTTATTCTGAATAAGTAGAGGTGCTGGTGTGGCACCTTAGCCCTAGTAACAATGTGGTTGTACCAGGACAAATAGTTGGTGATATGTTTGGAGAATATGCTTCTTTTCCCCACCAAATATGATCATTTTATATTCAGATGGACAGAGTTTTACAGCCAATAAATGGAGCCTTTGGCCCATTCATGTTGATCTTTTTGCCCATGCATATATTAATCCCATTTGCTTGCATTGGGACTTCATCTTCAATGCCTTACCCATTTATCCATCTGTCTAAATGTTTCTTAAACACGGTGACTGTATCTGATTCCACCACCTTCTCTGGCATATGATTTAGATATCAATCAATCCCTTTGTAAAAAGAACCCAAGATTTCCTTTAAAACTCCATGTGCCTTACCTCAAACCAATCCCCTCATGTTTTTGAAACAGACCATGCTTCTCCAAGCTGCCCCCATGGCGAAAGTCCTCCAGTCCAGGAAACATCCTGCTGAATTTCCTTTGTACTCTCTCCAGCAAAACCACATCCTTCCAACTGTCTGGTGACATTTACTGTTCAGCCAAAATGACAAACTATGCACTTGTCCAAGTCAAGTTCCATCTGCCATTCCTTGGGCCTCTGTCCCAGCTGATTTAAATCCTGTGGCAATCTTAGATAACCTTATTCACTGTCGACTGCACCACTAATTTATTATCCATCAACTTAGTAACCAAGGCAATCGCATACTCATGCAAATCATGGACATAGATGATAATCAACAGTGGACCCAGCACTGATTCCTGCAGCACACCACTGGTCATAGGCCAAACTCTAAAACAGCTCGACACAACCACATCTATAGCCAGTTTTCTATCGATTGAATAGCTCACCCTGGATCCCTTATGGTCTACCTTCTGTACCTGTGTACCATACATGACCATGTCAAAGGCCTTGCTAAAGTCCATGTGGCAACATCTACGGCCCTCCCCTTGCCAATTTCCATGGTACCTTTTTTGAAAAACCCAGTCAAATTCTTCCGGCGTGATTTCTCATGCACAGAACCATCATGACTGTTCCTCCTCAGTCCTTGCCTTTCCAAGTGCAAGTGGATCTACTCATAATCCCCACCAGTAACTTTCCCACCACTAACATTAGGCTCACTGGTCTGTAGTTCCCTGCCTTTCCCGAACTGTCTTTCTTAAGTAAAGGCACCACATTAGTCTTCCGGTACCTCAGCCATGCCTAACAGTGATACAAATATCTCTGCAGAGCGTCTGCATTTTCTTCCCTGGTTTCACACAATGTCCAAAGATAGCCTTGATCAGGCCCCTGGGATGTACTCTTCTTTTTGCACTATAAGACCACGTACATTTTTCCAGATTGAACGTAGAACAGTACATCCTTCACCCCACAATGTTTGTACCAAACATGATGCCTAAATAAACTGATTTAATCTGCCTACGCATGATCCATACTTTTCTATTCCCTGCACATCTGTGTGCCTATCTGAAAGTCTATTTTACTTCGGAGTCACTTGAGTGACTACGTGAAGAAGACCCGTCAGGGCGCCTGCGCGTCATTACGTCAGACGCATTGGCGCGAACGGACGTGAGGAGCAGCGCTCCTCTTGTGGAAATGTAGTTGTGAACTACAAGGTAAGTAAAAACTTTTTTTGATATTTCCACGTCCGTTTGCTGTGGGTCTGTGGGGATTTTACCACAGGCGCCATGGAAAAAACGGGCAAGGGGAGGAGGCGAGCGGCATAGCCGGTTGAAAGTCGAGATATTGCGGTCGGCGGCCAGCCGTCTCTGACCCCGGTACAGTCGCCAGCTGTGGACTTGGGGCTAAAAAGAGCGCAGTCAGCGCCAGTGGGGCGCAAGGCAAAATTCAAGTCCGTACGGCCCACGGAGGAGGAGTCCGAAGAGATGGAGGTAACTCCAGGGCTGGATTACACTTTTGAGCGGAACTCCCAAATGGAAAGCCTTATACACAGGCTGTTGGAGAAAAGCACACTCAGAGAAGAGTGTAGCAAAAGCCAGGTTGCAGAAGCCAGCTCAGCAGCACCTAGCAAAGGGCTGTTGGAATGCACCCTCATTGATGAGGCGCTTGCACAGGGTCATGAGAGTTCAGACCCCGACTCTGACGGTGAGGCTGCTCTAGGCGAAGAACGGCAGCTGCCAGAAGTTCCACCTCTGGCAGTACGATTCGCTGCCCCGTCAGGGTCAGGAGAGCCACTAGGAGAAGAGTTGATCTCCCTAATCAATTACTTGGTATCCCATCAGCTGGAACAGCTTGAAATGGATGACACTGCAAAAAAGCATGAGACTCCAAGTTACTATGTGTTGTTGAAGGCACCAGCAGTAAATCAAGTGATCTGGAGTCAAATGAGCACGACTATGAGAGCTCAGGATGTAAAGCTGCAGAGAATATTAAAGCTGCTGGGTTCTGGAATAACTGCATTTGCCAGAATAACGGATAGAAGCCAGCAGATGACGGAGTTGCATCAGGAGGCACTGGGGTTGCTATGTAGCACCCACTTCGAGATTAATTGTCTGAGGAAGTGTGCTATCCGGCCTACTATCAATCCTAAATTCGCAGCACTCTGCAAACCAAGTAATATACAACTACCCAACTTACTCTTTGGAGAGGATCTTGGGAGATGTGTAAAGGATTTGGAGGATGAATCGAAAACAGCCGGATTGATGAAAACATCGATGGTTGGAAAGTCTGCAAAGAGGAGGTATCCTTTCAGACGTCATACTAATCCTGGACCAGGACCAAGTCGCTCATCATCGCAGGGACGTAGTTGGTGACCTGCAGCGGGAGCACGAACCAGCATGGGTCCTCCCGGCAGAATCCAGGGACCACAGGTCACTCAAGTGACTAAGGAGGTAGGTGAACCAGGTTCTCATGGGAACATACTAACGGTAGTACACCCAAAAGTTGGAGGCAGATTACATCTCTTCTATAAAAGTTGGAAGCAGATTACTTCAGACTTTGTAATTCTGAATATTATACAAGGATTTCAAATTGAATTCAATCCAAATTATGATTTGCCCATCCAGCATGTTAACCATATAACCATAACAGCACGGAAACAGGCCATCTCGGCCCTTCAAGTCCGTGCCGAACATTTAAAAAAAAAAAATTTTTAATTAAAAATAAATACTTCCCCCTAGTCCCATCTACCTGCACTCAGACCATAACCCTCCATTCCTTTCCCGTCCATATACCCATCCAATCTATTTTTAAAGGATAACATCGAACCTGCCTCCACCACTTCCACTGGAAGCTCATTCCACACAGCTACCACTCTCTGAGTAAAGAAGTTCCCCCTAATGTTCCCCCTAAACTTCTGTCCCTTAATTCTCAAGTCATGTCCCCTTGTTTGAATCTTCCCTACTCTCAATGGGAAAAGCTTATCCACGTCCACTCTGTCTAACCGCTCATAATTTTAAAGACCTCTATCAAGTCCCCTCTTAACCTTCTGCGCTCCAAAGAATAAAGACCTAACTTGTTCAACCTTTCTCTGTAACTTAGTTGCTGAAACCCAGGCAACATTCTAGTAAATCTCCTCTGTACTCTCTCTATTTTGTTGACATCCTTCCTATAATTAGGCGACCAAAATTGTACTCCATACTCCAGAATTGGCCTCACCAATGCCTTGTACAATTTTAACATTACATCCCAACTTCTATATTCAATGCTCTGATTTATAAAGGCCAGCACACCAAAAGCTTTCTTTACCACCCTATCTACATGAGATTCCACCTTCAGGGAACTATGCACAGTTATTCCTAGATCCCTCTGTTCAACTGCATTCCTCAATTCGCTACCATTTACCGTGGATGTTCCTAGCAGAATCCTCCACTTTTCGCAAAAAGAAGTGATGGAGGTTCAAGCTGAACTTGAAAACCTATATAATAAAGGGGTTATTGAAAAGTCAGTTTATCAAACTCACCAATTTGTGTCAAATATATTTCCTCGACCTAAAAAGGATGGAGGATGTACGATTATTTTGGACTTGACAAGACTTAATCCTTTTGTTCAATTTAGACACTTTAAAATGGAGACGTTTGTGACTGCCAAGCAGCTTATTTCAAAAGCATGTTATATAATAATAATAATAATAATAATGGATTTTATTTACGGGCGCCTTATACCGAGGTCTCAAGGACACCATACAGAGATTTATGGAAAACATATAATCAGAATTAAAAAATAAAAAAATAAAAAAATAAAAAAAAAAATAAAAAAAAAAAGGTTATAAAGACCAATACATAAATCAGGGACAGAATCCCTTCCAAAAACACAAAAAAAAGAAAATCAGAAGCACAATTTGAGGAGAGAGCAGCGGCAATTTAACGCCAGCGTCTATATGGCAACAATAGATCTAAAAGATGCATATTATTCAGTGTCTGTTCATTTGGAAGATAGAAAGTATCTAAAATTTACCTGGATGAACCAGTTATGGCAGTTTAAGGCTCTGCCTAATGGGTTAACTTCAGCTCCCAGAATATTCACTAAATTGCTAAAACCAAGTTTGGGATTGCTGAGAAGCCAAGAGCATCCTAATGGCATACTTGGATGATGTCCTGATTATAGGACGGACAAAAGAATCAACAGAATTATCTGTTTCAGTTGTGAAATCCACTTTTGAAAGTTTGGGGTTTCTAATTCATCCAAAGAAATCAAGGTTAATACCATGCACATCAATTGATTATTTGGGGTTCACAATTGATTCAGTTCACATGAAAATTACTTTGCCCAGTGAAAAAAGGGGGGAGTTGATTGATGATTGCAGTAATCTGTTAAACGAGCAAAAACCTTCAATCAGTCATGTGGCTAGAGTACTGGGGAAATTAGTAGCAGCATTTCCAGCAGTACAATATGGGCCATTACATTACCAACAGCTGCAGAGAACTAAAGAACAGGCACTGAGGATGCATGCTGACCATTTTGATAGAGCCATGCAATTAACAACAAATGCTGTTTCTGATCTGCAGTGGTGGATTCTACATGTCTCAAGCAGTTTCAGCAAAGTACTGATTGAACAGCCTTCCATGGTATTACAAACTGATGTCAGTGCACTAGGTTGGGGTGCAACTGATTTGGTATCCAGCTGCGGAGGCAGATGGAATCAGGAAGAGTCATTGTTACTGCAGACATGGGGAATTAACTATTTGGAGCTTTTAGGAGGTTTCTATGGACTCCAAGCTTATTGTTCTAACACAACTAACCTGCATGTTCAATTTCAAATTGATAACACAACAGCAGTTGCATATATTAATCATATGGGTGGAATCAAGTCGGTGTCATGTGACAAATTGGCTAATCAAATCTGGTCTTGGTGTATTGAAAAGAATATTTGGATTTCAGCTATTCATCTACCAGGTAGATTGAATATTATAGCAGACGCCAGGTCAAGAAAATTCCATGATAATAAAGAATGGATGTTAAATTGAGATGTATTCAATGACATAGTAATCAGATTTTGAATGCCAGATATCGACTTATTCGCATCTAGACTAAATCATCAACTATCGAGATATGTGTCATGGGAACCAGATCCAGGTGCAGTAACGATTGATGCTTTCTCGCTACATTGGGGTGGTATGTTTTAATATGCATTTCCATCTTTCTGCCTCATAAGTCGGTGTTTGCTTAAAATCAGGCAAGATTCAGGGGTACTAGTGGTACCAGATTGGCCTACACAGCCATGGTTTCCTTTAATATTAGAATTGACGACACAGCCTTTGATGAAAGTCCCAAAAAGAAGGGATTTACTACTGCATCCGGTAACAGGAGAACAACATCCATTATATGATCGTTTGGATTTGTTAATTTGCAGGTTTTAAGAAGGCCTTTTCTGGGGCGAGGACTGTCTGTGCATACTGTGGACATGCTTACGGCAGCCTGGAGGAAGGGCACTCAAAAGCAGTACCTTTCTTATATTAAAAAATGGGAAGAGTTCTGTGTACAAAAGAATGTAGAATATTGTACGGCAGAGATTTCAAATGTTTTAGAGTTTCTGTCAACACTTTACTATGATGAAGGCTTGAGTTATAGTGCAATTAATTCAGCCAGGAGTGCATTGTCCTCATATTTAGTTGTGGAGTCAGAAGGAAATCCAATTGGGTCTCATCCACTTGTTTCCAGATTGATGAAAGGAATTTTTTATTTCAGACCTCCTAAGCCTAGGTACATGACGATCTGGGATGTGAGTGTGGTTCTTAAACTACTTCGTGAATGGTCACGTAGCATGTCTTTGCCTTTGGCCAAACTCAGTATGAAAGTGATCATGCTAAGTAACAGCACAACGAGTGCAGACATTTCAAAAATTACAAATAGACAGGATGGGAGTAGCTGAAGATAATGTTACATTTTACATTTATGACCTACTAAAGCAAAGTAGGCCAGGTGTGACAGGATTCAGAATTGTTTTATCAGCATATCCAAATGATCCGTGTCTCTGTATTAAGACACATTTGTTACAATACATTGAGGTTACAAAGGGTTTGCGAAATATGGAAACTGGGTTGTTTATCACACACAAGAAACCACACAAGAGAGTCTCAGTACAGACCATTTCAGATGGCTAAAAGAAGTCTTGACAGCTGCTGGTATTAACACTGATGTTTTTACGTCTCACTCGACTAGTGCAGCAGCAACGTCGGCGGCCAGGGCGAAGGACGTCCCCGTCGACCATATTCTCGTGGTCCAATGAGTTGATGTTTCAACAGTTTTACCATCGGCCTATTGTTAATGCGGGACTGTTTGCAGAAACTATTTTAAGTTCTGTATAAATTCCTCTGGTTTAAAGGGGATCTTATTAAAATAAATGAATTACTGCATTTGTGGTACAAATGTTATTATTAATGCATTATTGATGATTTCTCTCACGTGAGTGAGATAGTCACTCACGTGACTCCGAAGTAAAATAGTAAGATTAAACGAGAACTTACCAGTTTGAAGTTTGATCTTTATTTTATGAGGAGTTACGTTGGTGATTACGTGCCTACCACGGCCCAACCCTCTATCATAAAGGTCAGATGCAAGTTCTTAAATTACTCATTTTATTATGTTACTATATTACTTTGTTCTTGTTTTTTGTGATTTCACACCGCTGCTTTGAAGATTGACGCGCAGGCGCCCTGACGGGTCTTCTTCACGTAATCACCAACGTAACTCCTCATAAAATAATGAGGGGGTGGGGGGTGGGGTGACTGGCAATCACCAGGGTGCAGAGTTCAGTAGTGTAACAGCCACAGGGATGAAGCTGTTCCTGAACCTGCTGGTTCGGCAACGGAGGGACCTGTAGTGCCTCCCGGATGGGAGGCGGGTAAACAGTCTGTGGTTGGGGTGAGAGCAGTCCATGACGATGCTGCGCGCCCTTCGCAGACATCGCTTGCTTTGGACAGACTCAATGGAGGGGAGTGAGGAACCGATGATGCATTGGGCGGTTTTCACCACCCTCTGCAGTGCTTTCCGGTCGGAGACAGAGCATTTGGCATACCATACTGTGAAACAGTTGGTAAGGATGCTCTCGATGGTGCAGCGGTAGAAGTTTACCAGAATCTGAGAAGAAAGATGGACCTTCTTTTGTCTCCTCAGGAAGAAGAGACGCTGGTGAGCCTTCTTGACCAGTGTTGATGTATTGTGGGTCCAAGAGAGGTCATCAGAGATGTTGACCCCCAGAAACCTGAAGCTGGAAACACGTTCCTCCTCCGTGCCGTTAATATGGATGAGGGTGTGTGTGCAGCCCCTAGACCTCCTGTAGTCCACAATGAGCTCCTTGGTCTTGGAGTTAAGGACCAAGTTGTTGTCAGCGTACCATGCTGCTAGGAACTGAACCTCCTTCCTATAGGCCAACCCGCTGATGAGACCAATCACCGTTGTATCATCTGCATACTTGATGATGGTGTTAGAACCATGTACAAGTGTGCAGTCGTAGGTGAAGAGGGAGTAGAGGAGGGGGCTCAGTACACATCCCTGTGGAACGCCGGTGTTCAGGGTGAGAGTTGAAGTGGTGTGGTTGTCCAACCTAACAGACTGGGGTCTGTTAGTTAGGAAGTCCAGTAACCAGTTGCAGAGGGAGGGGTTGATGCCCAGGTCGCTGAGTGTGGTGATCAGTTTTGAGGGGATAATGGTGTTCAATGCTGAGCTATAGTCGATGAACAGCATTCTCATGTAGGTGTTTGTGTTGTCGAGGTGGGAGAGGGCGGAGTGGAGTGCCATTGAGATGGCATCCTCCGTACTCCTGTTCTTGCGGTAGGCAAACTGATAGGGGTCCAGTGTGGGAAGTAGGCAGCCTTTGAGGTGTGCCAGGACCAGCCTCTCGAAGCACTTGGTGATGATGGGAGTAAGTGCAACTGGGCGGAAGTCGTTGAGGCTCGCCGCAGTGGAGTGTTTTGGCACCGGCACGATGGAGGTGGTTTTAAGGCACGTGTGGACAACTGCTTGGGCAAGTGACTGGTTGAAGATGTCAGTCCAGACGTCTGTCAGCTGTGCAGCACAGGCCCTGAGGACGCGCCCGGGGATGCCGTCAGGCCCAGCAGCCTTACGTGCATTAATCCTACTCAGTGCTACATACACTTCGTAGGAGATGAGTGTGTGGGCTGGTCATCACCAGGGAGCACAGCCTTGATGGCCATCTCTTAATTGTCCCTGTCAAAGCGGCCATAAAAGTGGTTGAGCTCCTCAAGGAAGGATGCGTCGCTCGATGTGGGGGTGGTGTTGGTGGATCTATAGTCCGTGATGGCCTGGATGCCTGGCCACATGCGTCGGGGATCGGAGTTGTTATTGAAGTGCTCCTCAATCCTAAGCTTGTAGCTATGCTTGACCTTCTTGATGCCCCTCTTCAGGTTGGCCCTGGATGAACTGTAGGCACGAGCATCGCCTGACCTGAAAGAGGTGTCCTGTGCTTTCAGCAGTAGCCTGACCTCGCTGTTCATCCATGGCTTCTGATTCGGGAATGTGGTGATCCGTTTGAGTGTGGTGACACTGTTAATGGTGGAGTTGATAAAGTCCAAAACAGAGGATGTATAGGAGTCAATGTCCGTGTGGGAGTCAAGGGTGGCCTGAGCAGCAAACACATTCCAGTCAGTGTTTCCAAAACGCTGCTGGAGTGTGGAGTCCGCCTCCTCTGACCAAACTTTACCTGTCCTCACTGTGGGTTTTGGATTGTCCTCACTGTCCTCACTGTGAGTTATGGATTGAGATTGAGAGCATCCTTACCAACTGTTTCACAGAGATGGTGATCCCACATAGTCCTTTTGCCAGGGTATGGGAATCAGGAACTGGAGGACATGGATTTGAGGTGAGACAGAAAAGATTTAATAGACACCCAAAGGCCATTGTTTTCACATGGAGGGTGATGAATAGGTGTGTTTTTACAATACTGGGTATAAAAAGTGTGCATCATAAATAAAGCTGATGTTCACAAATAATTTATTTCAACATGATTCAGATTAATCAAAATCCCTCCCAGCGGCAGTACATGACAGGGAGAGATAGATCATGAAGTTTGAGAAAATGTGATTAATGAACAAAATTCCTATTCATTATTTTACACTTTATGTTTGGTGTCCACCATAACAACCGTTACATGAAATTTAGTCATTTTTTCTAAAGTATGATAGCTGATTTCTTCACTTATGCTGTTTTTCAACATACAAAAACAATTGCTAAAAACATGGAGTATGTGACCAAATGAGCATTTTCCTGTTATCTACTGAAACGTGCTTTACGCGTGTTACACATTGTCCAAGGATGGACACCAAAATGAAAGTAGCTCCTGTTTCTTCCAGTATTTCTTTTTCTGTAATTTCTTTCTCATGTTTTCAATAAACTTTATGGAAGTAATTGTCCATAAATAATAAGAGACTGCAGGTACATAATTTGATGGAAATATAGCTACTGCAAAATGCTGGTGTTACGCGTGTGATGGTGGACACCAAAAATATTCATTAATTTTGGAATGCAGCAGCTTTTAGAGAATCTTGATATTAAGGTTACTTTCTGCTCATAATTTCATTATCTATTGAGCTCTTCAAATTAGAACATTTTCAGACTCCTTGGGGAGAGCTTTGGTCTTAATGTACCATTGTGGTGTAACGATGGTTACTCTAAAATAGGGTGAACACCAAGAGTAGCCACTGTTACACTCTTTGAAATATGGTCATTCAGGGCACATAATGCCAAATTCATCAAAAGTTTTGCTTATTACTGTGAAACATGCATCTCTGCAAAGCAACAAACCTGATAATGTTTTGAATTATAATGAAATGAATGCAGAAATTGCCTTTTTATTTCATTGTCAAAGCATGTCACATTTTTGGTGTACTATAAAATGGATATTTTTTAGCTATAAACTGGTTGAATCAGGGAATTTATTTAATTCCTAACTTGATTTTATCTCTAAGGTACACAAAAATGCTGGAGAAACTCAGCGGGTGCAGCAGCATCTATGGAGCGAAGGAAATAGGTAACGTTTCGGGCCGAAACCCTTCTTCAGAGATTTTATCTCTGCCATCTCTTGCACATTTGAGTAACAATCCCTGAAAAAATTAACACCATACTACTTCAAATAGTGGAGATATGACATTTTTGAGTGGTGTTGTAAAAATACACATATGGAACGAACTAACTGAGGAAATAGTTCAGGCAGGCATGATCACAATATTTAAAGACATATTAGGACATTTCCTAATTTGAGGAAGGGCATTCTTGCTATTGAGGGAGTGCCACATAGGTTCGCCAGGTTAATTCCCGGGATGGCGGGACTGTCATCAGATGAAAGAATGGAGCAACTGGGCTTGTATTCACTGGAATTTAGAAGGATGAGAGGGTATCGTGTAGAAATATATAAAATTACTAAGGGATTGGACCAGCTAGATGCAGAAAACATGTTCCCAATGTTGGGAGAGTCCAGAACCAGGGGCCACAGTTTAAGAAAAAGGGGTAAGCCATTTAGAACGGCGATGAGGAAACACGATGGCGTGGTAGCTCCGCGATGGTCGTGGTAGCTCTGTGGAGACTCTGCGTATTTTTAACTTGTATGTTCATTTTTAATTTATTGCTAAGTACATATATACTAGCACTAACAACGTACAACCAGGAAACTCTCGTAAAAATAACTTTAACAGAACCGGAGACAGTTTAAACACTGTACTCACCGACCCAGCGTGGCCGGCAGAGATCAAACGACCGCGCCGCGGCAACAACAATGGGAGCGCGGCTCCGTGAAAAATCCAGAGAAATCACCGAGGTAAGTGGGGGGGGGGGGGGGGGATTCGGAATAGGCTGAGATCCCAAGCCTTCCCTCCACCTCTGGCCCAGCATTCCTTTGGCGAACGTCCATTCCCTGGAGAACAAGCTGGATGACCTCAGGGTGAGGATCAGATTCCAGCGGGACATAAGAGACTGCAACATCTTCTGTCTGACCGAGACATGGCTGACCCCGCTGGTGCCGGATCAGGTTATCTGCCCAACCGAGTCCTTCACCGTGCGAACAGAACGGAAGAATCCGGGAGATCCAAGGGTGGAGGAGTTTGCTTCATGACCAACAATAACTGGTGCAACCCGAGGAATATTAAGATGCTTTCTCGTTCCTGCTCGCCGGACCTGGAGCATCTGACGATCTCATTCCCTCTCTACCTTCCTGGGAGTTCAACGCAGTGATCATCACAGCTGCCTACATTCCACCGCATGCTGGTGGTGGTGGCTGGAAATTTTAATAAGGCAAATCTCAAAAAGGACAAACCTAACTTCTGCCAACACATCACTTGTGCCACCAGGGGGGAAGGAACCTTGGACCACTGCTATACACTGTTCAGGAAAGGCTACAATGCCGTTTCTCTCCCTCCTTTTGGAAAATCTGACCACACTGCCATTTTCCTGCTGCCGGAGTATAAACAATGGATGGTATGGAAGCGGCAATGACGAGGGACGTAAAGCGGTGGTCTGACCATACAGAGGCCATGCTGCAAGATGCACTGAGAGATGTCGACTGGAATATGTTCCAAGCAAGTTCCTGAGACATCAGTGAGTTTGCGGAAGCGGTCACGGACTTCATTGCAACAATAGCCGACAATATCGTCCCCACGGTAAGGGTTAGCATCTTTCCTAATCAAAAACCCTGGGTGGACAGGTCCATTCGCATTGCCTTGATTGCTCACACTGCTGCCTACAACTCCGGCCTGGCATCCGGCAATATGGATGAGTCCTACCATCTGCGAAGGGCGGTGAAGGATGCAAAAAGGAGGTACAAGGACAGGATGGATTCTCAGATGGTGCAACAGGACACCAGACGCCTTTGGCAGGGGCTACGGACTAGAACTAACAACCGGAGCAGCCCCTCCTCAACCGGAAGTGCTGGCACCCTAGCTGATGACCTGAACTCCTTCGACGCATGATTCGAGATGGGCAACATCACCCCTAGCTCGCCGTCTAAAAACAACATTGCCAGCGCGCTGGCTAGCGAGGCTGGAGGGAGGTCCACCCCTGGGGATGTGCACACATTCTCTGTGTCCGAGCACGACGTGAGGAGGGCTCTGACGCGTGTGAACATGAGGAAAGCTGTAGGCCCAGATGGTATATCTTTTGCTACTCAGCTTGCTCCAGTGCTCACCACAATATTCAACCTCTCCCTGGCCAAGTCCGTGGTCCCTGCCTGCTTCAAAATATCCACCATTGTTCTAGTGCCAACGAATGCCTCTCCAGCCTGCTTGAATGACAACCGACTGATGGCCCTCACCTCGGTAGTCATGAAATGCTTCAAGAGGCTGATCAAGAACCACATCTGCGCCTTCCTCCCTCGCAACATGGACCCGCTGCAGTTCACATACCGTCCAAAGATATCCACGGATGATGCGGTCTCCCAGGTTCTGCACACCGCTCTCTCTCACCTTGACAGCCAGAAGGCAGGCTATGTGAGGATGCTGTTCATTGACTTCAGTTCAGCTTTCAATATGATAGTCCCCAACCGACTGGCTGAGAAGCTGGTGAAACTGGGGCTTAACACTCCCCTGTGTGCCTGGGTCCTGTACTTTCTCACCGCCAGGCCCCAGGTGGTCAAGATGGGAAGACATACATCCACCCCCCTCACCCTGAGCACAGGATCCCCCCAGGGTTGCATCCTTAGCCCCCTACTGTACTCCCTCTACACACATGACTGTGTGGCCAGGTTCAACTCCAACTCCGTCATCAGGTTTGCTGATGACACTGTGATGGTGGGCCTGATCTCCGATAACGATGAGAAGGCCTACCGGGAGGAGGTGGCTGATCTAGCACTCTGGTGTCAGGACAACAGCCTCCTCTTAAATATCACAAAAACTAAGGAGCTGATTGTGGACTTTAGAAGGGCTCAACATCCGAGGACGTACACGCCACTTGAGATAAATGGGACTACTGTGGATAGGGTGAGCTGCTTTAAATACCTGGGAGTCCACATCACAGAGGATCTGACATGGACAACACACACTGCCGCACTGGTGAGTAAGGCAAGGCAGCGCCTTTACCACCTCAGGCAGCTGAGGAAATTCAGAGTCTCAATGCGGATCCTTCAGTGCTTCTATTCTGGGGCTGTAGAAAGCATCTTGTCCGGCAACATCACAAACTGGTTTGGGAACAGCTCTGCCCTGGACAGGAAGGCTCTGCAGAGAGTAGTGCGTTCGGCCGAACGCACTATGGGAACTGCACTCGCCCCCCTGCAGGACCTATACACCAGGAGGTGCAGATCCAGAGCCAACAACATTATCGGGGACCCCTGCCACCCCAGCAACAGACTGTTCCAGCTGCTACGGTCAGGCAAACGCCTCCGCTGTCATGCTGTGAAAACAGAGAGGATGAGACGGAGTTTCTTCCCACAGGCCAACACTTATCTCACCAGGGACTAATTTACTGTACTAATTTACTGTTGTGTTGGGTCTCGTGTAAAAAAATATTTTTGAGCATGTAAATACTGATTCTGTTCTATTCTGTTCTGTAGTTTTTGCACAATTCGCAGGCATTGCCATTTTCATTTCCCTGCGCATCTTGTATGTGTATGTGACAAATAAAGTTGACTTGACTTGACGACATTTTCACGCAGTGTGTTGCGAGTCTGTGGAATTCTCTGCCTCAGAGGGCAGTGGAGGCCGGTTCTCTGGATACTTTCAAGAGACATCTAGTTGGGCTCTTAAAGATAGCGGAGTTATCCATGGATGACTATAAAGGGGTCGTGGGGGCGCTGCAAGCCGGCGCCCTGTCAGCAGCGTGTCTGTTTTTTTCTGCTTTTTAAAATTTTAATAATATGTTTTAAAGTCTGTTTTTAATGTTTATTTGTGTATCTTGTGTGGGGGTTGGTGTGTGGGGGGTTGGTGTGTGGGGGGTAAGGGGGAAACCGTTTTGGTCGCCCCCTCCATGGAGAGGCGACCTTTTCCAGGTCGCCTCCCCCTTGGCCTAACATCGAGGATCGGCGCGGCCTTTCCCGGGCTTCAGCGGCGGGTGCAGCGGGGACTCTCGGCATGGAGTGGGCGAGCCCTCGCCGGAGGGGAGCGCTCCGTTTCGCTGGCCCGCGGCAGCCGGCAGACTGAAGCCGCGGTCTGCAGAACTCCAGCTGGCGCGGCGTCCGCAGCCTGGGATCCCTCGTGTGGGACCGGGGAGAAGAAGAAGCTCCAACTACTGGCGCGTGGCCAACTTCAACCCCGGGCCCGGCGTGGACTTACCATCACCCCTGGAGGGGAACTTCGACCGCCGGCCCTGTGGTCTGCGGTGCTTCTGGCTGCCGCAGCGGGAACTTTAAATCTTCGACCGCCGGCCTGCGGCCTACACCAACCTAAAGCCGCAGTCTCCGGTGGGGAAGAGCCGACTCTGGACTTACCTGGACTATTACCTGTCTGCACATCTGGATGCCCGCAGCGACAGCTGCGGAGGGTTGAGGTCTCGACCACGGGAGAAAATGGAGGAGGACTGGCCAAATTTTGTGCCTTCCACCACAGTGATGAATGCTGTGGTGGATGTTTGTGTTAAATTTTTATTGTGTATTGTGTGTTCTTTATCATTGTACCGCTGCTGGCAAATTCATTTCACTTGCACTTTATGTGCAATGTGAAGAATAAAACCGTATTGTATTGTATTGAGTCAGGGGATATGGGGATGGAGGCAGCCTTCCTGATAAGTTTGGTGATCCTATTGGCATCCGCAGCCTTCGCCCTGCTGCCCTAGCACACGGCAGTAAAGAAGATGGCACTGGCTACCACCAATTGTTAGAACATCTGCAGCATCTTACTGCAGACATTGAAGGAGCGAAGCCTTCTTAAAACGTACAGCCGGCTCTGTCCCTTCTTGTACAGGGCCTCAACTTTCCTGAACCAGTCCAGTTTACTGTCCAGGTACACTCCGATTCGTACTCCTTGGTACACTTCACATGCACACCATTAATGGAGACTGAAGACAGGGGTGTTCCTCTCCTCCTAAAGTCCATCCTGAAAAGCGCTACATAAATTAAATTTATTATTATTATTATTATCACTCACTCCTTAGTCTTGTCGATGTTGAGATGCTGGTGATTCAACCCACACCACTCAACAAAGTCGTGGCCTACACCTCTGTATTCAGCTTCCCTCCCCTCACTGATGCAGCCCACAATTGCAGAGTCATCTGATGAACTCTGCAGGTGGCAGGAGTATGAGTTGTATCTGAAGTCCGAGTAGATGATGAACAGGAAAAGAGAGAGAGGATCGTCCCCTGGGGCCCATGTTTTGCTCACTACCGAGACACAGTTCTGTAGCCTGACATATTGTGGTTGTCCAGTCAGTTAGTTGGTGATCCAGGACACCAATGGAGCATCCACCCACATCTTCGTCAGTTTGCTGCCTAGCAGTGCAGGCCGGGTGGTGTTAAAAGCACTGGTGAAGTAATAAAACATGACTCTCACAGTGCTTCCCCACTTATCCAGCTGAGCATAGGAACGATGGAGCAGGTGGATAATGGCGTCCTCAAACCCCATCTTTGTTTGGTATGCAAACTGCAGGGGTTCCAGGTCGGGTTAAACCAGGGTTCGCTGGTGAGTGAGCACCAGCCTCTCCAGGGACATCTTGATGTGTGAAGTCAGGTCTGTAGTCATTAGAGGAGCTGGGGCGCGTCCTCTTTGGTACAGGAACCAGGCAGGATGTCTTCCACATCACAGGAACCCTCTCCAGGCGCAGGCCCAGGTTGAAGATATGCTGGAGTACTCTGCACAACTGGCTGGCACGTGCCTTGAGAACCCTAGTGCTGACACCATCGGGACCTGTGGCTTTGCCTGGGCAGAGTCTGTTCAGCTCCTTCCTCACCTGCTCAGCCTTGATGGTCAGGCGCGACACAGAAAGTGCGTTGGAAGTGGACCAGGGGGATTGATGTGGAGAGTCTGTCGGGGTGCAGAGGGGTAGGTGGGCAGAGGCCCCACCATCAAATCTATTAAAAAACAGGATTAGCTCATTGTCCCAGTCCTTCCCTCCACTTGTCTTCTTGTAGCATGTAATGCTCTTCATACCACTCCACACATCCCTCATGTTGTTCTGCTGAAGTTTCAGCTCCAACTTCCTCCTGTAGTCGTCCTTGCCGTCTCAGTCTCGCCTTCACGTCTTTCTGCACCCATTTCACCTCCCCCCTGTCACCATTCCTGATGGCCCTCTTCTTCTGATTGCGAAGGGTCTTTATGTCACTGGTGACCCATGGCTTGTTGTTGGGGAAACAGTGGTGTCTCCTCAGGGACAACGATATCCACACAGAACGTTATGTAGCTGGTAACACAGTCCGTCAGTCCATCAATGTGCTCTCCATGGGGACTACAGAGTGCGTCCCAGTCTCTGACCTCAAAACAGCCCTGTACAGCATCATAGGCCTCTTGTGGCCACCTCTTCACTGACCTTGTGTTCACAGACAGCCACTGGACCATTGGCATACCATTGGCTTATACCTAATGTCCATAATTCCCTATAAATCTGCAGTGAGATGTTCCTGCTCATCCCTCAACCCTCCTGTAATAAAGACCAACGTGAACAGCCATGTGGGATTAGTGTAGATAGGCATGATATTCGGCATGGACATAGTGGGCTGAAGGACCAGTTTTGTGCTGTACAACTGCATGGCTGATGAAAAATAATGCAAACACAAGAAGCAGCAGATGTTGGGATCCTGAGCAAAACACAAAGTGCTGGGGATTGCCAGTGGGTCAGGCAGCATCTCTGGAGGGAATGAACAGGCAAGGTTTGGGTCTGAAGAAAGGTCCCAGCCCAAAAAGTAATTTGTCCATTCTGTCCACAAATGTTGCCTGTCCTTCTGACCTCTTTCAGCACTTTGCATTTTGTTTGATGTGGAATAATATGTTCTCCACATGAATCCTCAAAGAAATCGGGTACTGTGGATGTTCAGAAGGACAGGGAGGTGGGGGAAAGGTCCTGGTGCAGCAGGTGGAGCAGGTGAACAGGAAGGCAGATGGGACAATGGCCTTTATTACAGAAGGGTTGAGGGAGGAGCAGCAACATCTCACTTCAGATTTATAGGGAATTGTGGATAGATTTCAGGGCATTGGTGGAAATCGAGGGAGACAGAGACAGCAATGGTCTTGAGGAATAATGGGGCAGACTCGAGGGGCCGAGTGGCATCCGCTTATCCCGATGTTCCCCTGAGAGAAATTAACTCCAACAATGGGAATGTTCTACAAACAGCAGCTACAGAAACAAAATTAGGAATAAATACATATTCAGCTGTCAGGCGGCATCTCTGGAGCCAGAAGCAGTTTCAGATCCAGGATAAAGCTTGCTCTCTAGATGTTGCCTGAGCTGCTGAGGATTCCCAGCAAGGTCTGTCTTTATTTCAGAATTCCAGCATCTGCAGGTTGTTGTCTTCCCAAGTAAACATTGGAGCCTGAGGGTAAGGCCTGAACTGAAGTGTGGTTGGTCTGGGCTTTACAAAAGGTGATCTCACACATGGGCTTTATAAAAGCTGGGCTTTACAAAAGGTGATCTTACACCTTCTCTTGTGGTCTACAGACCGATTTGGAGAGATAGAGAAGCTGCAGTTTGAAACAAATGACCTTGTCCTTGCTCTCTGCCATTCCCATGTGGATCTGGGACCTGACTGGTGGAGTCTTGTGGGCCTGACTCCACTGTGGACATCAGGGTTTTGTCTTCCTACCTGCCACGCAGTGAATGGTGAATACAGCTGCCCTTACATGGCCAGCTGTAGTTAAGGCCTGTGCCCTTATGTGCAAGACATTGGTGAGGCTGCATTTGAGGTATTTTGTTCAGCTTTGGTCAACATGCTACAGCAAGGATGTCATAAAGCTGGAAAGATTGCAGAGAGGATTTGGGAGGGTCTGAGCTATAAAGTGAGGTTGGGCAGATTAGGGCTTTATTCCTTGAAATAGAGGAGGCTGAGGGGTGATATTATGCAGGTGTATAAAATCATGAAGGGGTTAGATAGGGTGAACGCATAGTGTATGCACCAGGAGTAGGTGAATAAAGAACCAAAGGTTACAGTATAGGGATGGATTTTGCAAAGGTCTGCGCCCTTGCAATACAATGTTGACTGCTGTAAAGGTCTGTGCATTTACATTCCAGCGGTGATGATGTTTCTAGATCAGAGTTCCAGTGCAATGCTGGGATTGTCCAGGTCTGGCCAGCAGTGTTGTTCAGTTTAGTTTAGTTTAGAAACACAGCATGGAAACAGACCTTCTGCCCACCAAGTCCACGCCGGCCATCGATGACCCATTTACACTAGCTCTATGTTTTTCGTTTCTCTCCTCTCCATGCACACTTAGGGGGACTTTACAAAGGTCATGCATTACCAATCCGCACATCTCTGGTATGTGGGAGGAAACCTGAGTACCCGGTGAAAACACGTGGTCACACAGAGAATGTGCGCACTCCGTACCTAAGGTCAGGACCGAACTCAGGTGTGCCACTACCCGGACTTTAAAAGGTTTACAGGAGATCGGATTGAGGTTTTTTGGCCAACACTAGGCACGGGATCATTCGGAGACCAATTGACCCAGTGTGCCTACGACGTACAGATATCCTGTCTGTCCTGTCTCCTGCTTTCTCCCACTGCTCTGCAGGTTATTTCCCCATGAACGGCTTGTCTAATTCCCTACGAGGAAAGACCTGATTGGTTGTTCCCACCACTGCTAAAGGCAGTGAGTTCCAGGTGAGAACCTCACTCAAAAGAACACAAGGAGCATCACAGTTACGCAGCGGTAAAGTTGCTGCCTTACACCACCAGCGACCCGGGTTCAATCCTGACTCCGGGTGCTGTCTGTACGGAGTATGTACGTTCTCCTTATGACCACGTGCGTTTTCTCCGGGTGCTCAGGTGTCCTCCCACATTCCATAGATATGCAGGTTTGCAGGTTGAATGACTTCTGTAAATTGTCCCTAGTGTGTAGGAAAGACCAAGTGTATGGGTGATCTTTCCAGCTTCAGGACAATCTTCTGATAGTAGCTTGACCAAAACTGAAGACAATAGTTCAAATGCGGCCTCACCATCATGTTGTACAACTGCTAACATAGCATCTAAACATCTAGACTTAATATACTCACTGATGAATGCCAATGTACCAAAAAGCCTTTGTGATCAAAGTTGCTTATCACTTTCGGGAAACTATGTATCTGTGCTCCCCATCTCTCTGCTCTCCAATACATCCCAGGGCCCAAGCATTCACTGTGAAGATCCTACCCAGATTTGAGTTCCCAAAATGTGGCATCTTGCACCCATCTGCATTAAGCTTCATTAGCCATTCCTCAGCCCACTTGCCCAGCCAATCAAGATCCTGCTGTACATTTTAATAACCAACTTCACCATATATGGTACTGCCTTCATTAGTATAATCTACAAACATTAATCATGCCTTGTACATTCTCATCCTATAAACCACAAACAGCAATGGGCCTAGTGCCGATCCCTGAGGCACACTACTAGTCACAGGCTTCAAGTCTGAAAAACAACCTACAACCATCACCCTCTGCTTCCTCCCATGAAGTGATTTCTCTATCAAGTTATCTTGCTCTTCCTGGGTCCCATGCGATCTAATGTTTCAAAGCAAACTACCATGTGGAACCTTATCAATGACCTTGTCAACCTTTTTGATTACTTCTTCAAAAAACAATCAGATTCGTAAGACACAATATCACATGTACAAAACCGTATTGACTATCTCTAATCAGCCTTGGTCTATTCAAATGCATATATATCTTACCCTAAGAATTCTATCCAGCAACTTGCATATCACAGATGTTATGCTAAGTCTATAGTTCCCAGGCTTTTCCTTGCCACCCTTCTTAAATAGAGGCACAACATGTTGTTCCTGTGTCCACACTGGATTACTCTATTACTCCATGACTATTTGCCACCCTTCAATATTCCGGCACATCAGCCATGTCAGAGGGCAGTGGAGGCCAAATCACTGGATGGATTTAAGAGAGAGTTAGATAGAGCTTTAGGGGCTAGTGGAATCAAGGGATATGGGGAGAAGGTAGGCACGGGTTTTTGATTGGGGACGATCAGCCATGATCACAATGAATGGCGGTGCTGGCTCGAAAGTCCGAATGGCCTCATCCTGCACCTTTTTTCTATGTTTCTATCTTTCTATGTCTAATGAGGATTCATCAATATCAGCAAGGACTTTTACAATTTCTTCTCGCCCTTCCTTCGGTTTCCTCAGATGTATCTGATTAGGCCTAGGTGATTTATCTGCCTTCGTACACCTTAGGACGACCAGCAGCTCCTCAACTGTAACAGGCACTGTCATGAAGACATCTCTGTTAAATGTCCCACGTTCCCCAGTCTTTGTGTTATTCTCCACATTAAAACAGACAAGAAACCTTGCCCATCTCTCATGCCTCCATGTAGAGCGAACTGTTTGGGTATCTGAGAGCCCACTATTCTTTATAGTTATACTCTTTCCCTTAATGTACTTCTCTAAATGTCTGGATTTTCCTTAATATTATCTGCCTGAACTGTCCTGCCCCCTTTTTGCCATCCTGATTTCTTCTTTAAGCATGCTCCCCAGTCCTCTAAACTCCTCCAGAGAGATACTTGATCACAGCTGCCTGCTCCTGGCCTATGCCGCCTTTTTCTGGACCAGAGCCTCAATTTCGTTCCGCATCCCACTTCCTTACCTACCTTTCCCTTCATTCGAACAATGTGATCATGGCTGATTTGTCCCAGGTCTCAACTTCTCTTCTGTGCCAGTTCCTCATTGCCCTCAATTTCCTGAAGTTTCAAAACTGTATCCCTCTCCTCTGTAATTCACTCCGAGCCGCATCTCCGCCCCCCTCCTCGTGGCCTACCACCTGGATTGGCGCGGCCTTTCCTGCCGGAGACCGGCCAGAGCCTCAGCTTCAGCAGCGGCGGCGCAGCACTGGATTCCATCGCGGAGCAAGCGATGCCTTACTGGGGTCGCTGTGTTGGAGATCCGGAGTGCTGGGACTGCCGACTTTGACACCGTGGAGCTGTGGTCTGCGGAGCTTCCAGCCACTGGCTTTCCAACGCTGACTTTAACATCGCGGAGCCCTGGGATCTCTGGCCAAGGTCGCCAGCGTTGAATCTCTGCCCAGCTTGGCCTGTGGACATCGGAAGCCGTGGTCTCCGGTAGGAAGCGGCCGATTCGGAGGCTCCGGGCCACTGAGAGTGTTTGAGGGCCTGAAACATCGGGCCCGTAGCGGCGACTGTGGAGGCCTCAATAGGCCCCAACCACGTGTGAACTGAGGAAGAGGACTGAACTTTGGTGCCTTCCCTCACAGTGTGAAACATTGATTCCACTGTGCGGGGAGTTTTTTTATTTTTATGTTAAATTCTAAAGTTTTGTGCTTATCTTATTCATGGTTATTCAAATTTCACTGCACCAATTGTTGTATGTGACAATAAATGTCCTTTGTCCTTGTCCTTCATCCTCTGTCCCATCATTCTAGATTCTCCCACTGGTGAAAACATCTCAATATCTACCCTGTCATGACCCCTAAGGATCTCATCGTTCAGTAGGATCACCCCTCATGTTTCTGAACTCAGACTATAATCTTAGTTCTTGTCTTGTGTACCAGCCTTTCATTTGTCAAATAGCTTGTAAAAACCTAAATACTCCACATCAATAGCTTCGCCTCGATTGTCTATGGTTTTGACACCTGACTCATTTTTGTCAAACATGATTTACTGTTAATAAAATCACATTGACCTAGTTTGAATGTAGTCAGTCTGAGAACACTTAAACAGGCATTCCAGCCCAACTCATCCAGGTTGTCCAAGAATCTGAGCTCTTTCCATTGACCCACGTTTAGTCCATATCCCTCTCAACGTTTCCTATTGATGTACCTGGTCAAATCTATATAACTAAACGTCTCATCTTGACCACTTCCTGTCTGCGCTATATATTGATTTTAGAAAAAATGCTTCGAAATATCGCTATGATTTTTGGCCATCTTACTCACAGTCCTCCTCCGCTGAGGCAGCCCCGAGGATTTTTCCGATCTATGAAAAATAAAAAAGTTATGAATGTTTAAAAAAATCTTGAGATCAGCTGATTGGTCCTCTCACCTGTCAATCACCACGGGAGGGCAGGACAATAAAACTGGGGAGGGCAGGACTATAAAACCCCAGATGCCTGGTCATGAGTCAGTCACTCTGGAAGATCGCGAGAGAGAGTCCACAACTGTCATTCTAAGCTGTGAATCAATTGAACTGTGAGTCTGCAATGTACTTGCAATAAATGATTTGTTAGCACTTAATGACAATGCAATGAGTTGTTTGGCCTGCCCTGCCTGTGTTTGAAACTGCAATGCAAAATTGGAAATGAAGTGTCAATCCAATGAGTAGTTTGGCCGGCCCTGTGCGTGAAACGGTAATGCAATGAGGTCCGACTGTGTTTGGAAGGAAGAAATGCTTTGTTAGGTCCAACTGTGTTTGGAAGGAATAAATACTTTGTTAGGTCCGACTGTGTTTGGAAGGAATAAATGCTTTGTTAGGTCCGACCGTGTTTAGAAGGAATAAATGCTCTGTTAGGTCTGACTGTGTGTGGAAGGAATAAATGCTTTTTTAGCTCCAACTGTGTTTGGAAGGAATAAATGCTTTGTTAGCTCCAACTGTGTTTAGTCCAAAGGTCCCGCTCATTCCATGACTTCTGCCCAGTGGACAAGTCGCGCTCATTGCGTAATTTCCGATGAGTGCAGAGGTCACGCTGATTGCGAAATTTCCGGTAAGTGCAGAGGTCACGCTGATTGCGGAAGTGCCGCTGACTGCAGAAGCCCCATAGTGGAGACGATGTGCTCAGCTGTGTGAGTAGATTCAAGAAAGTTTCACTGTCATATATATGGTGTGTGAGTCTGTGTGTGTGTGAGTGTCTGTGTGTGTCTGTGTATGTGAGGCTGTGTGTATGTGAGTCTGTGTGTGTGTGAGTGTATGTGTGTGTGAGTGTATGTGCTGGAGTCAATTATTAAAGACGTAATAATGGGGCATTTGGATAGCAGTAAAAGGATTAGTCCAAGTCAACATGGATTTATGAAAGGGAAATCATGCTTGATTAATCTTCTGGAATTTTTTGAGGATGTGACCAGTAAGATGGATGAAGGGGTGCCAGTAGATGTAGTGTAACCAGACTTTCAGAAAGCCTTTGATAAGGTCCCGCACAGGAGACTGGTGACTAAAATTAGAGCACATGGTATTGGGGGTAGGATGTTGACATGGATAGAAAATTGGTTGGCAGACCGGAAGCAGAGTAGGAGTGAACGGGTCCTTTTCAGAATGTCAGGCAGTGGCGAGTGGAGTGCCGCAAGGCTCAGTGTTGGGGCCGCAACTGTTTACCATATATATTAATGATTTGGAAGAGGGAATTAGGAGCAACACTAGCAAGTTTGCGGATGACACAAAGCTGGGTGACAGTGTGAACTGTGAAGAGGATGTTAGGAGGTTGTAGGGTGACCTGGACAGGTTGAGTGAGTGGGCAGATGCGTGGCAGATGCAGTATAATATAGATACATGTGAGGTTATCCACTTTGGCGGCAAAAACAAGGGGACAGATTATTATCTCAATGGGGTTAGGTTAGGTAAATGGGAGGTACAGCGAGACCTGGGTGGCCTTGTACTGAAAGTTGGTGTGCAGGTACAGCAGGCAGTGAAGAAAGCTAATGGAATGTTGGTCTTCATAACAAGAGGATTTCAGTATAGGTGTAAAGAGGTTCTTCTGCAGTTGTATAGGGCTCTGGTGAGACCACATCTGGAGTATTGTGTACAGTTTTGGTCTCCTAATTTGAGGAAGGACATCCTTGTGATTGAGGCAGTGCAGCGTAGGTTCACGAGATTGATCCCTGGGATGGCGGGACTGTCATATGAGGAAATATTGAAAAGACTGGGCTTGCATTCACTGGAGTTTAGAAGGATGAGGGAGGATCTTATAGAAACATAAAATTATAAAAGGACTGGACAAGCTAGATGCAGGAAAAGTGTTCCCAATGTTCGGCGAGTCCAGAACCAGGGGCCACAGTCTTAGAATAAAGAGGATGTTATTTAAGACTGAGGTGAGAAAAAACTTTTTCAGCCGAGAGTTGTGAATTTATGGAATTCCCTGCCACAGAGGGCAGTGGAGGCCAAGTCACTGGATGGATTTAAGACATATAGAGTTTAATGGGAATAAGTCAAGTCAAGGGAACAAGAGTTAGCTATTAAAATTTCAAAGGAAAGTTGGAATGAATACTTATTAAAAGTGCATAAATGCTCGATTAATGTAAGACACACTTTAATACAATTTAAAATTTTACATAGATTATATTATTCGAAAACTAAAATTCATAAAATTTTCCCAAACGTATCATCTATTTGTGATAAATGTCAATCCCAAGAAGCAACTATAGCGCACTCATTTGTCTTCTGTACAAAAATTCAAAAATTTTGGAATGAAATTTTTGAAATCTTTACAAAGTTATTTAAAACAAGACTGATACCCAAAGCAGAATGGATTATCTTCGGAATAACGGAAGATGATCCAGAACTAAATGTGTTTCAAAAGAAATTAATGGATTATGGGTTAATAACTGGAAAAAAGCTAATTCTAAAATTTTGGAAGAAGGCTCCAATACCAACTATAAATATGTGGATTTCAAATATGTTTGAAACATTACACCTTGAAGAGATAAGACTCCTCCTAGCAGGTAAACCAGATCACTTCCACCTGACGTGGTCTGCATTTATAGAATTATTACAAACATAGGGTGCAAAAGTACTTTAAAAAAATAAAAAAATTGAGGTCGGGTAAGGGGGGATGATAGTTGAAGAGTTGGTATGTCCTATTTACGTGATGCTCAAAAAAAAACATTTGTTTTTCTTTTTTTCTCTTTCTCTTTTCTTTTCTTAGGGCCTATTTCTTAACTCTTTTTCTTTTTGTTTTTAATTTCGCTCTTATAGGGTCTTCGTCCTTTTTTGTTGTTACATTTTCTACACTTTTCTACACTTGCACTTTTTCCTTCACTTTCTTCTCTCTTTCAATCTTTTCTTTCTCTAGTGTAAAAAAATAAATAAAGGGAGTACATTAATTGTAAGAAGATATAAATGACGAGTATTAATGTATGTGGTTGTAATGTAATGTACTTCTAATAAATAAAAATTTAAAAAAAAAAAAAAAAAAAAGGTGTAGCGGCACAGATCGGCAACACAACGGTATTCTCAGTCCTTGATGCCAAAAGCTCCTTCTGGCAAATCCCGTTAGACCGTGCATCATCTGCACTGACAACTTTTGCTACCCCGTTCGGCCGCTACCGTTTTTTAAGAATGCCCTTTGGTATCAAGTCTGCTAGCGAAGTCTTTCAGCGTGCAATGAAACAGCTATTCACAGAATATCCTTGTGCCATCATTGTGGATGACATCCTAGTATATGGTTGAGATTTAACCGAACATGGTGCCAACATACTAAGAGTATTGAACCGTGCCAGAGACATTAACCTAAAGCTCAACCCTCTGAAATGCAAGTTCAGAGTTTCTGAAGTCACATACGTCGGTCACGTGTTCACCAGCAACGGTTAAAGCCTGACCCATTGAAGACTGCAGCGATTAATGAGCTGCCAGTACCAACCGACGTCACCAGCCTATACCGATTTTGACGCATGGTCAACTACTTGGGCAAGTTTATCTCAAACTTCAGTGAACTAACAGCCCCACTATGACAACTGACCAACAAGGACAACACTTGGTCCTGGTATACACATCAACGAGCTTTCGAGACTTTAAAATTACAGCCGGCCAGTGCACCAACACTGGCATAATTCAACATCAATCTGCCTGTCACAATCACCTGTGATGCATCTCTGGGCTAGGAGCAACATGCCTGCAAACGTCCTTCAACGGCGGCGTGATGCCCATATCCTACGCATCGCATACCCTGACTGATACAGAACAACGCTACGCAAAGATAGAGAAGGAACTGCTTGCCGTGGTTTTCACCTGCTTGAAATTTAAAGACTTCATTTTTGGCAAAACATTCATGGTCGAAACAGATCACCAGCCACTAGTCACCATCCTGAGCAAACCTATCCATGCTGCCCCAGCTAGACTACAACGTATGATGATGCAGCTACAACGGTTTGATTTTCGCATCGTCTACAAAAAAGTTAAAGACATGCACATCGCCGACACTCTATCCAGAGCTCCACGCACCACCAGCGAACAACACCCATTCGAACAGGACGAATTCTCTGACATGAAAGTCTCGTTTGTTCCCACCGACCGCCTGCGTTGCCTTGCCGAACACACCGCTGCAGGTAAAACCTCCCAGCTACTGACTCCCATCATTAAAGGCAGGTGGCCAAACAAACAGTCTAACACCCCTTTTGAAATACGACCCTACTTCCTGGTACACGATGAACTAGTACTACAGGACGGAGTAATTGTCAAGGGTCACAAGGCGGTCATTCCTTCAACCTTGCGAAACGAGTACTATGAGGATATCCACGGTGGTCACCCGGGCGTGGATGCTACCCTACAACGTGCGAAAGAAATGATCTACTGGGCCAGAATGACCAAGTACATTCGGGAGAAAACAGAATCGTGTGCGAACTGTAACAATCAATTACCGCACCAGCAAAAACACCCTCTCATGTCTCAACCAGCTCCCTCTCTACCATGGTCATCAGTGGCTGCCGATATCTTTCATTGGCACGGGAAACACTATCTCGTGTTAGTGGACCCATACTCTAACTGGTTTGAAATTGACTTTCTGCCAACAATAATTTCAGAGATCGTAGTCCAAAGCTCAAGATACACTTCTCTGTACATGGAATTCCAACTCGTCTACAGACTGACAACGGGACTCAATTCACCAGCCAAAAGTTTAAAGACTTTACAAAGCGATGGAACTTTCGACATGTCACTAGCAGTCCGGAGTACCCACAGTCCAACGGACTTCTCGAGCCTGCTGTTCAAAGCGCTAAACAACTCATGGAGCGTTCCCACCTAGCTAAATCTGATGTCTACTTGAACCTGTTGAACCTACGAAATATTGCAAGAGATAACATTCTAGGCTCTCCAGCCCAGCGCCTGATGTCCCGCCGAACACAACCTCTGCTGCCTGTCGTCCAGGAACACCTAAAACCTCAAGTCTGCCCCCTGCCGTGGTACAAAAGCGCGTACAGTTCAATCGAGATGCGCAGAAACGAAGTTATGACAAGACCAGCAAACCACTTAAGCCACTTATTCAAGGCCAAGTGGTCCGACTGTAGACAGACAAAGGACATACCAAAATGGGACACATTTATGGCCCCTCAAAGGAACCGCGTGCCTACCTGGTCGATGTCGATGGTACCATCTATAGACTCAACCGTCAACACCTCCTTCTTGTGAAGGAACGGTGTCCGGCGCTCCAGGGTCCTGGTGCCCTGCCGCTCAAGTTCAAAGCGACCACTGTTCCAGCCGTCTCAACACCTGCTGCCACCAGTCCCATCCACTCCCCGCGTCGGTCTGTCCCCCTGACGGTCCTCCTCAAGTTCCCCTGCAGTGTCTCCATACAGACCACCGGACCTTACTAAACCGCGCCCTCAACTTTTCGGAGGAAAAGGTTGATGAGGCAGCTCCATACTGTACGAGGGTTAGCAAGCCACTCATTAGATATGGCGATTATGTTTAACCCCATTATTACTAGATGTAGCGATTTGTGTTTAACATTATTATTTACTCGTAGTTGAAATGCCTTAATTGCTTTTTCATTTATACAAGAGATATAGATTGGCTATTGCATGTTAGCCAATTAGAATGCTTAGTAATTATAACTCTGCCTAATTATAACATTCATAGTGTAAGAACTCGCCCACTGCCTGCCAGTAGCTGCAGTAGTGAGAACATGTGATGTACTGCTTAGATGATAATGACCTGAACAATAAAGATGCTTGTGCTTCAACCTGTGTGAGATTAAGCTCTTTACACTTGAGGAGCAGCCCTTCGTACAGGGGCAGCAACCTCATACACTCCATTTACACATGGAACACAGTCTCTTCCTCGCTGCAGAAATTACATGAGGCCGGCGAGCCCGTGAACCAACTCAAAAGTTTATTATACGCCACGGCTCTGTGCAACACTCTCCACCCCAGGTCCATAACATAAAGGGGGAATTCTTCCTTATGGAGAGACCTCCACTGGGGACCGCCCCGCCTTCAGGTGGTAACACGGACCACCAAGGTGTTGTCCGGATGAAAGACGAAGGCAAGGAGGTGCAGAATGTGCAGGAGCATTCTGTACAGTATGCGTCTCCCCACATCACGAAACTGGGCATCTCGGAAAGGCAGCTCATGTTCTGGACTTAATATCCCGGAGCCTGGGCCCTATGAGCAATTCCGGCGGAGTGGGGTAAGCTCAGTCAGAATGACTCAGTCAGAAGCACATCTCTCCTCGACACCCGCCCATGACAGGGTGAGGACCGACCGACCACTCTTGCAGCCACAACACCTCCCTCCCCCTGAGGAGCAACACGCTGGCTGAAGATTACCAAATTTCTCACTCATAACACATTGTGATAGAAACTGGGCAGACCCCGTATGGCGGGTCGACTGATGCCCACCACTGTGAGTCGCAAAACCCCCCTTAGGCCACGGCCCCGGCGGAAAAAATACGTGGCCAGAGCGTGCCATCTGGGGGGGTGCTCTGCATACATGTACCTCCGCAGAGTCCTGTGACGAAGAACCGCCATCTTGGTATGCATGCATATCAAGGACTGGCCACCCTCCTCCAACAGGAGACTCAGGACCGCTGCGGAGATCCAGTGCTTCCTATCTCCCCAAAAGAAATCCGCCAGATTCTTCTGTATTGTTGTTGCAAAGATAGAGGGCGGGACAAGAGTAACCAGCCGGTACCATAACATGGAGGCCACCAGATGGTTTTTTACCAGCCCCCTTTCCTGGAAAGGAAGAACTCTAAGCAACCCTGGCCAGTGCCCCAGGCGGGCGACTACTTTCGTCTCCAGCTCCAGCCAGTTTGCCCGCCAAGCATCCTCAGTGGGACTCAGGTAGACCCCCAGGTAGAGGTGCGTTGTGCTCCACGCATACAACGTCATCTCCTCCAGCAGGGAGTCCACCTGCCACTGGCCCACTAAAAGCCCAGAACATCTACTTCAGTTAATCCTGGTGGACCTCCGCAGGTCAACATGGTCAGTCATGGGCGGAAATCCCGAGGGGGGGGGACAGGGGGTCACGTCCCTCCATGTTTTGAGAGATGGGGGACAATCCTCCCCCATGTTTTTAATCCATTTTTGTAATGAAAAATCTATTAAAAATCTCCGCTTTCCGTGAGACAGTCGGGGTGCACTGATGATCGAGGGCGCCAATTGGACGAGAGAGACGTCGGTCAGCAGGCTGTGGGGGGGACATGGTGATTCAGCGCGATGATTGGAGGAGGGAGGTGTCTGACTGACCAGTTCCCTGTGATAGATGAATCAGGTCCTTAAACAGGTAGATGTTATCCTGAATGGTCCGGCCAGGGACCGCCAAACACTTGTCTGGGCGGATCAATTGGGACAGCATGGAGCCCAGACGATTTGTCATTGCCCGTGCAAAAACTTTATACTCTGTACAGAGGAGAGAGACCGGGCGCCAGTCCTTCACAGGCGTAGTTTGTCCTTCACAGGCATAGTTTACCCTTCTTGGGCAGCCGGACAACGACTGCCCTATGCAACGAGAGGGGCACCTCCCCAGTCACCAGGCTCTCCACCAGGACCTTCATCTAGTCACCTCCCAGGACATCTCAAAAGGCGCTAACAATCTGTACCGTCAGCCCCTCCAGCCCTGGGGACTTGCCCCTCCTGAGCTGGTGCATGGCACCATTCAACTCCTCCAATGATAAGGGGTCATCAAAGAGTTCAAACACCTCTCTATCTACAGTCGGTAGACCCTCCGACAGGACCCGCTGAGCCTCCCTGCTGAATCCATCTGCGGAGAACCCATAAAAGGACCGGAAAAAAGCACTGACCCTCTCTGGACAGAGGAGCCATCATCCGCGAGCAGCTCAATGAGCTGTTTGTGGGCTCCCCACCCTTTCTCCAGAGATAAAAAGAAAGGTGAAGCATGGTCCAGCTCGTGCAGCATCTGGACCAGCAACCTCATGTAAGTATCTCGGGACCACTCAAGCAGCAGGTCCCTCAGTGCTTCCTTCCTCTTCTGATACTCTCCCCACTCACAGGAATCTGACCCAGGCAAGACTCTGCGGCAAGTAACTCCCTCTCGAGTCGCTCGACCGCCATGTCCCGCCTTCCAGTCAACCACCACATGTATTCCTGACAAAATACATGGATCTAAGCCTTTCCCACATCCCACCACTGCCTAAGAAAAGGGAAGCTCCTCTGCCTCTCTCTCCACTTCACCCAAAACTGACATAATGACTCCCGGAATCGACGATCCTCCAGCAGCCGGTTATTAAAGTGCCAATACGTGGACACAGCCAGGGCCGGATTTAGATGAAGAGAGGCCCTAAGCTGTTCCACTTGTGAGGCCCCTCCCAATCCCCCACCCTCACGACTAGAGGAAGATGGTCCACCAGATTGACACCGATTTGCAGCCGAGCGTGGCCAATGAGATAAGGGGCTGGGAAGCTGCGCTTATTTATTTGTTTATTGCCAGTGCTAGTGTCGAGTTATTGGCTTAAAACACTATTATTTTGAAATGGAGGGCAAGGAAAATTACTGAGGGGTGTTCAGAGACTACAGTGCGTTGTGACAGCATATGTAAGAAAGGCCTATGACAGTGTCAAAAAGGTTATACACCTTGCAGGGCTCTCACTTAATTTCTTTTCTCTGTTGTCAGCCGGGCAACCTTGGCAGCTTTTTAAGTTGCCAAATGACAGTTTAGGTGGTCATTTAAGATGGCTTGCATGACGCGTGCGATAATGTGCTCTGAGGTCTGAGGTCCCCACCTGCTTTAAAATGGCATCAATTATACCAGTGCCCAAGAAGAGTAAGGTGACGTGCCTGAATGACTATCAACCAGTGGCACTAACGCCTGTGGTGATGAAGTGCTTTGAGAGGTTGATCATGGAGCAAATCAACTACTACTTTGACAAAAACCTGGACCCACTGTAGTTCGCTTACCGCCACAACAGATCAACGGTGGATGTGATCTCGCTGGCCCTCCACTCCGCTCTGGACCACTTGGACAACAAAAACTCATAAGTCAGGCCGTTATTCATCGATTACAGCTCGGCATTTAAAACAATCATCCCCTCCAAGCTGGTTACCAAACTGGCAGAACTAGGTCCCTGCGCATCCCTCTGCAATTGGATCCTCGACTTCCTCATTCACAGACCACAGTCTGTTCGTATTGGTGGAAATGTGTCAGCCTCGATAACAATCAGCACAGGAGCACCTCAAGGCTGCATGCTCAGCCCCTGCTGTACTCACTCTATACTCATGACTGCGTAGCCAGTCACAGTGTGAACTCCATCATCAAGTTCGCTGACGACACCTCTGTTGTGGGACGTATCACTGATGGGGATGAGTCAGAGTATAGAAGAGAGATCGAGCAACTGTCCATATGGTGCCAGCACAATAACCTGGCCCTCAACACCAGCAAAACCAAGGAACTGATTGTGGACTTTGGAAGGAGTAAGATGGGGACCCACAGTCCCATTTATATCAACTGGTCGATGGTTGAAAGGGTCAAGAGCTTCAAATTCCTGGGCGTGCACATCTCTGAAGATCTTTCCTGGTCCAAGAACACTAATGCAATTATCAAGAAAGCACATCAGCGCCTCTACTTCCTGAGAAGATTACGGAGAGTCGGTTTGTCAAGGAGGACACTCTCTAACTTCTACAGGTGCACAGTAGAGAGCATGCATACCGGTTGCATCGTGGCTTGGTTCGGCAACTTGAGCGCCCTGGAGAGGAAAAGACTACAAAAAGAAGTAAACACTGCCCAGCCCATCATCGGCTCTGACCTTCCTTCCATCGAGGGGATTTATCGCAGTCGCTGCCTTAAGAAGGCTGGCAGTATCATCAAAGACCCACACCATCCTGGCCACACACTCATCTCCCTGCTACCTTCAGGTAGAAGGTACAGGAGCCTGAAGACTGCAACAACCAGGTTCAGGAATAGCTACTTCCCCACAGCCATCAGGCTATTAAACCTGGCTCGGACAAATCTCTGATCATTAATAGCCCATTATCTGTTATTTGCACTTCATCAGTTTATTTATTCCTGTGTGTATATATTTATACAATGGTATATGGACACACTGATCTGTTTTGTAGTAAATGCCTACTACGTTCTGTGTGCTGAAGCAATGCAAGAATTTCATTGTCCTATCAGGGACACATGACAATAAACTCACTTGAACACTTGAACTTGAACACTAAAACTTGAACACTTGAAGCATTCACATATTATTTTTGCTTCAAATAAAGTCACAAACTAAACATATTCACCAATCAAGACATGATATATACCACAATGAAATGCAGCAAAATTATAATACAGTATCTCAACTCTTTTTACACATTGCAATGAATGCAATTTCTATTATTTCTTTCCTCTTCCAAACAAAAATGTGGTTGGATTATTCAGCGTATGACCAACCTCGGTGAGACCAAGCACAGGCTTGGCGATCGACTCGCACAACACCTCCACTTAGTTCGCAATAACCAACCTGATCTCCTGGTGGCTCAACACTTCAACTCCCCTTCCCATTCCGAATCTGACCTTTCTGTCCTGGGCCTCCTCCATGGCCAGAGTAAGGCCCACCGCATATTGGAGCAGCAGCACCTCATATTTGCTTGGGTAGTTTACACCCCAGCGGTTTGGACATTGGCTTCTCTAATTTCAGGTAGTCCTTGCTTTCTCCCTCCTTCCCCTCCCATTCCCAGCTCTCCCACAGCCTACTGTCTCCGTCTCTTCCTTTCTTTTATGTGTCCACTCCCCGGACATCAATCTGAAGAAGGGTCTCGACCCGAAACGTCGGCTATTCCTTCGCTCCATAGATGCTGCCTTACCCGCTGATTTTCTCCAGCTTTTTTGTCTACCAATGGGATCCCACCACTGGCCACATCTTCCCATCTCCTCCGCTGTTGGCTTTCCGCAGTAACAGCTCCCTTCGTAACTCCCTGGTCCATTCATCCCTTCCCACCCAAACCACCCCCTCTCCTGGCACTTTCCCTTGCAACCACAGGAAATGCTACACTTGTCGCTTTACCTCCCACCTTGACTCCATTCAAGGACCCAAGCAGTCTTTCCAGGTGTGGCAGAGTTTCACCTGCACCTCTTCCAACCTCATCTATTGCATCCACTGCTCTAGGTGTCAGCTGCTCTACATCGGTGAAAACAAGCATAGGCTTGGCGATCGCTTCGCCCAACACCTCTGCTCGGTCCGCAATAACCAACCTGACCTCCTGGTGGTTCAGCACTTCAACTCCCCCTCCCATTCCAAATCCGACCTTTCTGTCCTGGGCCTCCTCCATGGCCAGAGTGAGGCCCACTGTAAATTGGAGGAGCAGCACCTCACATTTCACTTGATATACCCCATCGGTATGAACATTCACTTCTTCAATTTCAGGTAATCCCTGCTTTCTCCTCCCCTTACCAGCTCTCCCTCAGCCCACTGTCTCCGTCTCTCCCTTTCTTCTTCCCTTCCTCCCCACCCTCACATCAGTCTGAAGAAGGGTCTGGACCCGAAACGTCACCTATTTCCTTCGCTCCATAGATGCTGCCTCACCCGCTGAGTTTCTCCAGCAGTTTTGTCCGACCATTCACACAAGTTCTGTTATCCCACTTTCCTCACCCACTCCCTTTTACAGAGACAATTTTACAGAGACAAGTTAACCTAAAAAGCCAATGTGTCTTTGGGATGTGGGAGGAGACCCACACGCTTGCAGGGAGAATGTGCAAATTCAACACAGACAGTGCCCGACGACAGGATCGAACACAGATCTCTGGCGTGTGAGGCAGCAAGTCTACCAGCTGTGCCACTATATTTTGTTTTCCAACACACAAAAAATTATACGTTGATACCTTTGATTACAAAAAAATGAAAATATAAATTTTCAGTTTTAAACCTCCAAGCGACGCTATGTCCCCCTTTACAGCTACTGTATGTTTTAATTAAGTTCAAGACTATGGGGCAGTACATTGGCCATAAAGTTGCTGCCTAAAAGTGCAAGAGACCCAGAATTGATCCTGAATATGGGTGCTGTCTGTATAGAGTTTGCTCCTTTTTCCTTTGATTGCATGGGCTTTCTCCGGGCGCTCTTGTTTCTTTCCACATTCCAAAGGTGTGCAGGAACCTATTTCAGACCCAACCCAAAACCTAATATTTTCCTTTTGTCCAGAGATTCTGTCTGACCTGTTGAGTTACTCCAGCTTGTTGTGTCTATCTTCAGTTTAAATCAGCATCTGCAGTTCCTTCCTACACACACGATACTATACGATAGAACTTCATTAATCCTAGGAGGGAAATTGTGTGTATGTGTGTGTGTGTTGGTATATATAACTATACACACACACACACACACACACACACACACACACACACACACACACACACACACACACACACACACACACACACACACACACACACACACACACACACACACACACACACACACACACACACACACACACACACACACACACACACACATATATTTATATAGTTATATATTCATATATAAATATACACCGTTTTGTTTTCTCGTTTATAACATTGTTTACAGAGTACTATGTTTACCTGTTCTGTTGTGCTGTTGCAAGTAAGGATTTCATTCTTCTAACTGGGACGTGAGAGAATAAAACACTCTTGACTCTTGACTTACTCCGCTAATGTGTGGGATAGAACTAGTGTACGGGTGATCGGTGGTCGGCGTGGACTCGGTGGGCCGAAGGGCCAGTTTCCACGCTGTATCTTTAAATTAAACTAAAAACACTGAAACCAGAGGGAGTCTAAAGAAGGGTCTCTACCCGAAATTGTTTCCCCCCCATGTTTTGATAGCGATTTCCGCCCCCTGTCAGCGAATGTAAGGAGTACATCCTCAGCATGGGCCGAGAGAACTACCTCACCCCCAGTCATGGTAGAGCCAGGCCTGTCAACTGCTTCCGAAGAAGACAGGAACGGCTCCACACAGACTGAGTACAACTGACTAGACATGTGACACCCCTAGCGTACCCCCCTCCCAAAGTGAATGGGAGCCGACAACACACCATTAACTTTCACGAAACACTCCACTGCATCGTACAAAAGCCGGAACCGGGCCACACAATGCGGTCCAAATCCGAACGCTTGCAGCATCCCGAAGAGGTAGTCATGATCTACCCTGTCAAAAGCCTTCTCCTGATCGAGGGACTGAAAAGTAGCTGACTGACCAGTTCCCTGATATAGATAAATCAGGTCCCTAACCAGGTAGATGTTATCGTGAATGGTCTGGCCAGGGACCGTATAACACTTGTCTGGGCGGATCAGTTGGGACAGCATGGAGCCCAGACGATTTGTCATTGCCCGTGCAAAAACTTTCTACTCTGTACAGAGGAGAGAGACCGGGCGCCAGTCCTTCACAGGCGTAGTTTGCCCTTCTTGGGCAGCCGGACAACGACTGCCCTATGCAACGAGAGGGGCATCTCCCCAGTCACCAGGCTCTCCACCAGGACCTTCGTCTAGTCACCTCCCAGGACATCTCAAAAGGCGCTAACAGTCTGTACCGTCAGCCCATCCAGCCCTGGGGACTTGCCCCTCCTGAGCTGGTGCATGGCACCATTCAACTCCTCCAATGATAAGGGGTCATCAAAGAGTTCAAACACCTCTCTATCTACAGTCGGTAGACCCTCCCACAGGACCCGCTGAGCCTCCCCGCTGAATCCATCTGCGGAGAACCCATGAAAGGACCGGAATAAAGCACTGACCCTCTCTGGACAGAGGAGCCATCATCCGCGAGCAGCTCAATGAGCTGTTTGTGGGCTCCTCACCCTTTCTCCAGAGATAAAAAGAAAGGTGAAGCATGGTCCAGCTCGTGCAGCATCTGGACCAGCAACCTCATGTAAGTATCTCGGGACCACTCAAGCAGCAGGTCCCTCAGTGCTTCCTTCCTCTTCTGATACTCTCCCCACTCACAGGAATCTGACCCAGGCAAGACTCTGCGGCAAGTAACTCCCTCTCGAGTCGCTCGACCGCCATGTCCCGCCTTCCAGTCAACCACCACATGTATTCCTGACAAAATACATGGATCTAAGCCTTTCCCACATCCCACCACTGCCTAAGGAAAGGGAAGCTCCTCTGCCTCTCTCTCCACTTCACCCAAAACTGACATAATGACTCCCGGAATCGACGATCCTCCAGCAGCCGGTTATTAAAGTGCCAATACGTGGACACAGCCAGGGCCGGATTTAGATGAAGAGAGGCCCTAAGCTGTTCCACTTGTGAGGCCCCTCCCAATCCCCCACCCTCACGACTAGAGGAAGATGGTCCACCAGATTGACACCGATTTGCAGCCGAGCGTGGCCAATGAGATAAGGGGCTGGGAAGCTGCGCTTATTTATTTATTTATTGCCAGTGCTAGTGTCGAGTTATTGGCTTAAAACACTATTATTCTGAAATGGAGGGCAAGGAAAATTACTGAGGGGTGTTCAGAGACTACAGTGTGTTGTGACAGCATATGTAAGAAAGGCCTATGACAGTGTCAAAAAGGTTATACACCTTGCAGGGCTCTCACTTTATTTTTTTTCTCTGTTGTCAGCCGGGCAACCTTGGCAGCTTTTTAAGTTGCCAAATGACAGTTTAGGTGGTCATTTAAGATGGCTTGCATGACGCGTGCGATAATGTGCTCTGCTTTAAAAGGGCATCAATTATACCAGTGCCCAAGAAGAGTAAGGTGACGTGCCTCAATGACTATCGACCAGTGGCACTAACGCCTGTGGTGATGAAGTGCTTTGAGAGGTTGATCATGGAGCAAATCAACTACTACTTTGACAAAAACCTGGACCCACTGCAGTTCGCTTACCGCCACAACAGATCAACGGTGGATGCGATCTCACTGGCCCTCCACTCCGCTCTGGACCACTTGGACAACAAAAACTCATATGTCAGGCTGTTATTCATCGATTACAGCTCGGCATTTAAAACAATCATCCCCTCCAAGCTGGTTACCAAACTGGCAGAACTAGGTCCCTGCGCATCCCTCTGCAATTGGATCCTCGACTTCCTCATTCACAGACCACAGTTTGTTCGTATTGGTGGAAATGTGTCAGCCTCGATAACAATCAGCACGGGAGCACCTCAAGGCTGCGTGCTCAGTCCCCTGCTGTACTCACTCTATACTCATGACTGCGTAGCCGGTCATAGTGCGAACTCCATCATCAAGTTTGCTGACGACACCTCTGTTGTGGGACGTATCAATGATGGGGATGAGTCAGAGTATAGAAGAGAGATCTAGCAACTGTCCATATGGTGCCAGCACAATAACCTGGCCCTCAACACCAGCAAAACCAAGGAACTGATTGTGGACTTTGGAAGGAGTAGGATGGGGACCCACTGTCCCGTTTATATCAACTGGTCGATGTTTGAAAGGGTCAAGAGCTTCAAATTCCTGGGCGTGCACATTTCTGAAGATCTTTCCTGGTCCAAGAACACTAATACAATTATCAAGAAAGCACATCAGCGCCTCTACTTCCTGAGAAGATTACGGAGAGTCGGTTTGTCAAGGAGGACTCTCTCTAACTTCTACAGGTGCACAGTAGAGAGCATGCTGACCGGTTGCATCGTGGCTTGGTTTGGCAACTTGAGCGCCCTGGAGAGGAAAAGACTACAAAATGTAGTAAACACTGCCCAGCCCATCATCGGCTCTGACCTTCCTTCCATCGAGGGGATTTATCGCAGTCGCTGCCTTAAGAAGGCTGGCAGTATCATCAAAGACCCACACCATCCTGGCCACACACTCATCTCCCTGCTACCTTCAGGTAGAAGGTACAGGAGCCTGAAGACTGCAACAACCAGGTTCAGGAATAACTACTTCCCCACAGCCATCAGGCTATTAAACCTGGCTCGGACAAAACTCTGATCATTAATAACCCATTATCTGTTATTTGCACTTCATCAGTTTATTTATTCATGTGTGTATATATTTATACAGTGGTATATGGACACACTGATCTGTTTTGTAGTAAATGTCTACTATGTTCTGTGTGCTGAAGCAATGCAAGAATTTCATTGTCCTATCAGGGACACGTGACAATAAACTCACTTGAACAGTTGAACTTGAACACTAGATCTTGAACACTTGAAGCATTCACATATTATTTTTGCTTCAAATAAAGTCACAAACTAAACATATTCACCAATCAAGACATGATATATACCACAATGACATGCAGCAAAATTATAATACATTATCTGAACTCTTTTTACACATTGCAATGAATGCAATTTCTATTATTTCTTTCCTCTTCCAAACAAAAATGTGGTTGGATTATTCAGCGTCGGACCAACCTAGGTGAGACCAAGCGCAGGCTTGGCGATCGATTCGCACAACACCTCCACTTAGTTCGCAATAACCAACCTGATCTCCTGGTGGCTCAACACTTCAACTCCCCTTCCCATTCCGAATCTGACCTTTCTGTCCTGGGTCTCCTCCATTGCTAGAGTAAGGCCCACCGCATATTGGACCAGCAGCACCTCATATTTGCTTGGGTAGTTTACACCCCAGCGGTTTGAACATTGGCTTCTCTCATTTCAGGTAGTCCTTGCTTTCTCCCTCCTTCCCCTCCCATTCCCAGCTCTCCCACAGCCTACTGTCTCCGTCTCTTCCTTTCTTTTATGTGTCCACTCCCCGGACATCAATCTGAAGAAGGGTCTCGACCCGAAACGTCCTCTATTCCTTCGCTCCATAGATGCTGCCTTACCCGCTGATTTTCTCCAGCTTTTTAGTCTACCAATGGGATCCCACCACTGGCCACATCTTCCTATCTCCTCCCCTGTTGGCTTTCTGCAGTAACAGCTCCCTTCGTAACTCCCTGTTCAATTCATCCCTTCCCACCCAAACCACCCCCTCTCCTGACACTTTCCCTTGCAACCACAGGAAATGCTACACTTGTCGCTTTACCTCCCACCTTGACTCCATTCAAGGACCCAAGCAGTCTTTCCAGGTGTGGCAGAGTTTCACCTGCACCTCTTCCAACCTCATCTATTGCATCCACTGCTCTAGGTGTCAGCTGCTCTACATCGGTGAAAACAAGCATAGGCTTGGCGATCGCTTCGCCCAACACCTCTGCTCGGTCCGCAATAACCAACCTGACCTCCTGGTGGTTCAGCACTTCAACTCCCCCTCCCATTCCAAATCCAACCTTTCTGTCCTGGGGCTCTTCCATGGCCAGAGTGAGGCCCACTGTAAATTGCAGGAGCAGCACCTCATATTTCGCTTGATATACCCCATCGGTATGAACATTGACTTCTTCAATTTCAGGTAATCCCTGCTTTCTCCTCCCCTTCCCAGCTCTCCCTCAGCCCACTGTCTCCGTCTCTCCCTTTCTTCTTCCCTTCCTCCCCACCCTCACATCAGTCTGAAGAAGGGTCTGGACCTGAAATGTCACCTATTTCCTTCGCTCCATAGATGCTGCCTCACCCACGGAGTTTCTCCAGCATTTTTGTCCGACCATTCACACAAGTTCTGTTATCCCACTTTCCACACCCACTCACTTTTACAGAGACAATTTTACAGACATGTTAACCTAAAAAGCAAATGTGTCTTTGGGATGTGGGAGGAGAGCCACACGCTTGCAGGGAGAATGTGCAAATTCAACACAGACAGTGCCCGAGGACAGGATCGAACACAGATCTCCGGCGTGTGAGGCAGCAAGTCTACCAGCTGTGCCACTATATTTTGTTTTCCAACACACAAAAAATTATACGTTGGTACCTTTGATTACTAAAAAAATGAATATATAAATTTTCAGTTTTAAACCTCCAAGTGACGCTATGTCCCCCTTTACAGCTACTGTATGTTTTAATTAAGTTCAAGACTATGGGGCAGTACATTGGCCATAAAGTTGCTGCCTAAATGTGCAAGAGACCCAGAATTGATCCTGAATATGGGTGCTGTCTGTATAGTGTTTGCTCTGTTTTCCTTTGATTGCATGGGTTTTCTCCGGGCGCTCTTGTTTCCTTCCACATTCCAAAGGTGTGCAGGAACATATTTCAGACCCAACCCAAAACCTAATATTTTCCTTTTGTCCAGAGATTCTGTCTGACCTGTTGAGTTACTCCAGCTTTTTGTGTCTATCTTCAGTTTAAATCAGCATCTGCATTTCCTTCCTACACACAATACTATACGATGCAACTTAATTAAACACGCACGCACGCACGCACGCACGCACGCACGCACGCACACACACACACACACACACACACACACACACACACACACACACACACACACACACACACACACACACACACATATTTATATAGTTATATAGTTATATATTCATATATAAATATACACCGTTTTGTTTTCTCATTTATAACATTGTTTACAGAGTACTGTGTTTACATGTTCTGTTGTGCTGCTGCAAGGATTTCGTTGTTCTAACTGGGACGTGAGAGAATAAAACACTCTTGACTCTTGACTTATTCCGCTAATGTGTGGGATAGAACTAGTGTACGGGTGATCGGTGGTCGGCGTTGACTAGGTGGGCCGAAGGGCCAGTTTCCACGCTGTATCTTTAAATTAAACTAAAAACACTAAAACCAGAGGGAGTCTAAAGAAGGGTCTCTACCCGAAACGTCACCCAATTTCTTCTATCCAGAGTTGCTGGCTGCTCCATGGAGTTCCCTCGCACAATTAAAGCATGGAATTGTCTTCACCCTACCATAGCTACGCAACTATATTTAAGGTATCTCTTTTTTCTCCAAGAACCCTTTTTTGCTTAAGTCCAAGTCAAGAGTCAAGAGAGTTTAATTGTCATGTGTCCCAGATAGGACAATGAAATTCTTGCTTGCTGCAGCACAACAGAATATGTAAATATAATACAGAACAGGAGATAAAAGTTCAGTGTGTTTATATACCATAGACCATATACATACACAATAAATAAACAGATAAAATGCAATAGACTGTTATTGTTCAGCCCTCCACCACCTACAGTTCAAATTCCATTTAGAATATTTATGGAGATTCAAGATTCAAGATTCAAGATTCAAGAGAGTTTATTCTCATGTCCCTGATAGGACAATGACATTCTTGTTTTACTTCAGCACAACAGAACATAGTAGGCATGACTACAAAACAGATCAGTGTGTCCATATCTGTATTACTAAAAGTCTGATCTTGACCGCTTTTGGCTCGCTGTGGTGTGATTTCCGAGAGAACGCCGCCACCTACGGCCGTCATTTTTGGCCACCTTGCTCAGAGCCCCCCTCTGCCTTCCTGGACCACCCATCGATGAAAAATCAGAGAGATATTAATGTTTTGAAGTAATTTGCCATTCTCCCTGCTGCCCCTGCTGGAGGGAGGGGGAGGGACTATAAAACCAGGCAGTGGTGTGCCTCAATCAGTCTCTGCAAGATGGAGGAAGCCAGTCACGTCTCTCTGAGCTCTGAATAGCACTGAACACATGTCTACTCAACTGTGAGTGCCCTTGATGTGGTTCTAAATGGTTGCAAAAAGTGTCTATTGGTTCTGAATGGTTGCAAAAAGTGTCTATTTGTTCTAAATGGTTGCAAAAAGTCTCTACTGGTTCTAAATGGTTGCAAAAAGACTCTATTGGTTCTAAATGGTTGCAGAAAGTGTCTCTATTGTGTCTAAATGGTTGCAGAAAGTGTCTCTATTGGGTCTAAAATGCTTGCAGAAAGTGACTCTATTGGGTCTAAAATGCTTGCAAAAGTGTCTCTATTGGTTTTAAAATGCTGCCTGGCCAGAGTGACTGAGCTGCCTGGCCCGAGTGACTGAGCTGCCTGGCCTGAGTGACTGAGCTGCCAGCTGAAGAATCCATACGGTCCACAATGTCCATACTAGCCCTCTTGAAACCAGTCCCTTTGACCCACAACACACATACTAGCGCTCCAGAAAGACCCCCCCCCACTGGCCAGCAATATTGGAATTGGTGGAGAGGTGAAATATACAGCAGTTGTGTATGTTAATCACATGGGTGGAATCAAGTCGGTATCTTGTGCCAAATTGGCTAATCAGATATGGAATTGGAGTATTGACAGAAACATTTGGCTTTCAGCTATTTACCTACCAGGTAGATTCAACATAGTCGCAGACACCAGGTCATGAAAATTCAATGACAACACAGAATGGATGTTGAATCAGGAGGTATTCAATAATATAGTTGTTAGATATGGAATGCCAGATATCGATTTGTTTGCATCCAGACTCAACCACCAGCTAACTAAATATGTGTCATGAGAACCAGATCCTGTGGCAGTAGCGATTGATGCGTTCTCGCTACATTGGGGAGGTATATTTTTTAATGTATTTCCCCCGTTCTGCCTCATAAGTCGATGTCTGCTAAAAATCAAGCAGGACTCTGCATCAGGAGTGTTGGTGATACCCGACTGGCCTAATCAGCCATGGTTCCCTTTGGTATTGGAGCTGATGACACAACCTCTTATGGTTGTTCTTAAATGGAGACATTTACTGGTGCACCGGGTAACTGGCGAACGGCATCCTTTATATAACCGTATTGATTTGTTAATTTGCAGATTTTAAGAAGGCCATATCTGGGTCAAGAACTGTCTGGGAGAACTGTGGATATGCTCACTGCAGCCTGGAGAAAGAGCACCCAAAAGGAATATATCTCTTATATTAAAAAATGGGAGGAATTCTGTGTACAAAATAATATTGAATACCATTCGGCAGGTATTTCGGATGTTCTGGAGTTCCTGTCGACACTCTACTATGATGAAGGGTTGAGTTATAGTGTGATCAAGTCACCTAGAAGTGCATTGTCCTCGTACTTGTTGATGGGGTCAGAAGAATTTCCTATTGGGTCTCACCCTCTCATATCTCGATTAATGAAAGGAATTTTTAATTCCAGGCCTCCTAAACCCAGGTATATGTCAATCTGGAATGTAAGCATTGTCCTGAAGCTACTGCGTCAGTGGACTCCTGTCACCTCTCTGTCTTTGGCCAAAGTCACCGTGAAGGTGGTCATGCTCATGGAGCTGGTATCAGCACAACGAGTGCAGACATTGCAAAAACTGCAGCGAGACAGGTTGGAAGTAGCTGCAGACACCGTTACGTTCTACATTTATGATCTGCTGAAACAGAGCAGGACAGGGGTGACAGGATTTAAGATTGTTTTTTCGGCATATCCTACAGAGCTATGTCTATGTGTAAGGACATATTTACGACATTATATCGATGCCACGAGGGCCTTATGAAATGTGGAAACAGCATTGTTTATCAGTCACAAGAAACCACACAAGAGAGTGTCAGTGCAGACTATCTCGAGGTGGTTGAAACAAGTGATGGTTTATGCAGGTATTAATACTGACGTTTTTACATCTCATTCTACTAGCGCGGCATCAACGTCCGCAGCCAGGGCGATGGACGTCCCCATCGACCATATACTCGCAGCCAAATGAATTGGTTTTTCAACAATTTTATCACAGGCCGATTACTGACTCGGGGCTGTTTGCCAATAGTGTATTAAGTTCTGTTTAATTTTCCCCTGGCGTACAGGGATTGCTGTTGTTTTTTGTTATTCAAATAAATCGTTATTGCATTTAATACAATGTCATGATTAATGCATTGTTGATTATTTACTCATCTTGAGTCAATCGATGCAGTGAGACGCCGGGATTTGAATCTGCGGCATGAAATCACAGAGCTTTGAACTCTTCACGGAATCACTCACGTGACTCCGAAGTAAAATAGTAAGACTAAACGAGAACTTACCAAGTTTGAAGTTTGATCTTTATTTGATGAGGAGTTACGTTGGTGATTACGTGCCCTCCACTCCCAACCCTCTCTCACAAAGGTCACCTGGTAGTTCTCAAGTTGCTGATCTTACTATGTTACTTCAATTACGTGCCCTCCACTCCCATCCCTCTCTCACAAAGGTCATCTGGTAGTTCTCAAGTTGCTGATCTTACTATGTTAACTGTGATTTCATACCGCTGCTTTGAAGATTGACGCGCATGCGGACTGGCTGGGTCTTCTTCACGTAATCACCAACGTAATTCCTCATAAAATAAAGATCAAACTTCAAACTTGGTAAGTTCTCGTTTATGGCTCTGTCCCACGGGTTTGCGGTCGTTGGCGGTGAAGCGCGGCGGGCCAAGTGCGGCCGGTTCAACGAGCTTGCGGTTTCGGCTGATGACGTCTTTCGGATCGCGGGGCTGTGGCGGCGGCCGTGCTGCAGAAGTACCTCACTGGCGGTAGCTGTGGCGGCAGCCGTGCCGCACACGTGCCTCAGTGGCGGAGGCTGTGGCAGTGCAGGTTCGACTCATGGCGCTCGTGCCTCACTGGCGGCGGATGTGGCGGTGACCGTGCCGCACGCTTGCCTCACTGTGCGGTAGGAACATATTTTTGGAAAGTGCTGTGTTTTTTTTAGCACCGTGCGGTGTTGGGAACAATGCCGCACGGCCCCGGAATTGTGCGTTTGACCGAGCCCGCGGTCTCTGGTGGCCCAGGAGCGGTAGATAGTTCCTGTTTCGCCGCCAATGACCGCAGACTCGTGAGACAGGCCTTTTAATCTTACTATTCTGTTGTCATCTGGAAATTCATTAACAATATTAACTACAATGTAATTCAAATCATTAATGTAGAGAACATAAAACAGTGGACACTGCATGATCCCTGCAGCCACCACTGCCCACCGTTTACACTTTCAACAAGCCAATGTGATGAGGGTACTAATGTGAGGAGGATTTTGTTTTGATTTCTGTACTGGGATTTTGACTCCACATTGGAAACAGCCCACCCATCATAACATTTTCTGAGATCTCTCTCATCCCGGTGAATCAATTCTGGATTCAAATTGCCACTCTGCCTTGGATTGCTGTTTTGGCATCTGGGACCTACTCAAAGATATTGCTGAATTCCTCGCCACCATCTTTGTTACCACCTCAATAAATCCAACATGACCCTAAATTATCTCAGTCTAAGGAAGAGTCCTGACCCCAATGGTCATCTGATAATTTACCTTCACAGATGCTGCCTGACTGCTGAGTTCTTCCAGCACTTTACGTTTTGCTCAAGAGTTCAGCACCTGCAGTTTCTCGTATCTCCAGATTAATCTCTGAATATTAAAATGCAGGTTTGCTATCTCCATCATTTTCTCACTACCAGTTACAGTAACAGACTTGAAATTGTTTGGTGTTTTTTCTTCTAATTTTAATCCAGGGTACCTGGTCTTCCCTGCACTCGCTACCTGTAGTTGGGGTGGAGGACAAATGACAGCCAGGACCTTACACCTTTAATAGTCTGGAGTATATTTCATCCATACCTGTGATTGATCCATCGTTGCAAAACTAAATGTACCAACATTCACCTACTTGCCATTTTTTTATTTGACAATCCACACTGTACTTATGTTATCAGTCTTGGCCTCTCTTCTGTGAAAACAGCCGGTGATTCGAGAGCACGCTCACCCACATGGTCTGCTTATGAACAGAAATGGACCTCACAGGACAGCTCTCTCCCTCTGTCTCCCATTGGCCTTGACAAGGCACTGGAGTAACTCAGCAGGCCAGACAGCATCTCTGGAAGACATTGATGATTCACACTTTGAGCGTGAAAATCATGCGTTTAGACAAATTCTCACGCTCTCATGCTGATCACAAATTTCTCACGCCCTGTCGTGAGCAATTCTGTGATCAACGAAAATTTCAAAACTCATATAAACTGCATGGGCCGCGTGTGTTGGAGAGCCGGGGCTGGAACAATGGCGGAGACAGATGCGGGGAGCCGGTGCTGGCGAGTGTTTGCGGGGCTGGCAAGTCGCTCGCTGTAGCTCTGGCCATGGAGCAGCCTCAGTGCAACATTCCCGGGACGTTGGAGGCGTCGGAAGCGTTTCGCCGCTGCTGCGCGGAAGGGACAGAGGCTCTCAAAGGGAGACAGGGGGGCGAGAGAGGGGGGTGAGAGGAGAGAGAGGGGTAGAGACAGAATGGGGAGAGAGAGGAGGGAGAGAGGGGAGGGAGAGAGGCATAGGGGAGAGAGATGAGGGGCGAGAGAGAGGAGAGAGGGGGAGAGTGAGGTGGGTGAGAGGGGAAAGAGAGAGATTGGGTGAGAGGGAGAGAGTGAGAGGGGGGGAGAGAGAGAGGGGGAGAAAGGAAGAGAGAGGGTATGAGAGAAGGGGAGAGGGAGGGGGGAGAGAGGGGGGTGGTAAAAGAGAGAGGGGGAAGAGGGAGAGAGGGGGAAGAGTGAGAGAGGGGAAGGGGAGAGAGAGGGGGAAAGAGAAACGTGGGAGAGAGAGAGAGAGGGAGGCAAAGAGAAAGAGGAGATAGAGACAGAGGAGAAAGAGAGAAGGTAGAGAGAGCAAGGGGGAGAGCAAAGTGGGAGGGAGAGATGGGAGGGAGAGATGGGGGAGAGGGGGAGAGAGAAGGAGAGAGAGAGGAGAGAGAGAGGGGACAGAAAGAGTTTAGAGAGAGGTAAGAGAGAGAGGGGGGAGAGTGTATGGAGAGAGAGAGAGAGAGAGGGAGATAGAGAGGGAGGGAGAAAGAGAGAGGGGAAGAGAGGGAGAGGGGGAATAGAGGAGGGAGAGAGAGTAGAGAGAGAGGGGGAGAGAGAGAGAAGAAAGAGAGGGGGGAGAGAGAGGGACAGAGTTAGGGGAAAGAGGGGGAGAGAGAGTTGGGGTAAAGAGAGGGGGAGAGAGATAGGGAGAGGAGAGAGGGGGAGAGGGCTGGGGGTAGGGAGAGAGGGAGAGAGAGGGGAGAGGGCAGGGGGAGAGAGAAAGGATA